>VFFE01007832.1:252758-389697 GCA_008921705.1 Burhinus oedicnemus
GCTCTGAGGGGGTGTTTGGGGGTGAGGCGAGGGGCTCTGAGGGGTGTTTGGGAAGGGGGTGGGAGCTCTGAAGGGGTGGTTGTAGGGATTGGGGCGCTGTTGGGTCATTGAGGGAAGACTGTGGAGAAGTTGGGGGCTGTTGAGATGGCTGGGACAGGGATAAGGGAGAAGGGGAGATTGGGCTAAAGGGACAGATGGGGGTGCGGGGGTGTCCAGGGCAGTTGGGTGATGGAGGTATGAGGTGGGGCACTGTGCTTGGCCAGCACCTGGGGCTCGAATGCTGTGTGCCCCCTGGCCCAGGGGCTGGTTCAGCCCCTGCACACCCACCAAACTATTTCTCTGCTCCTAGAAACCGCCCAGAGGGCAAAGTGCTGGAGACCGTGGGGGTGTTTGAGGCACCGAAGCAGCATGGCAAATACGAGACGGGACAGGTAAGCAGTTTTGGGGAGCAGAGCTGACCCTGCAGGCTTGTTCCACAGAGATTGGGTAGCAGAGTGATTTACCCATAAGGAGGCTGCTGCATTGTAGCAGAAGGCCAGAAGTTTCACAGTTCAGTGCTCCTTGTCTCTGCTGTGTCTGCAGTTTGTCAGTCATCTGACAGTAGCAAGTTGATAAGAATCTGCAGCACAACACAACTGTTCCTACAATGGCATTTGCTCCGCTGGTTTTATTTAAGGGTTTTCTCCCTCTAGGAGCAAAAGAGACAATCACGGAACTTGAGAAATAATGACTAAACTGGTAATATCTGTGCTTATGGTTCACAGATCTGTTTCTGTGTTCCTGAGTGGTCTCTCCTATAGTAGTCTCCTTTCTGCACTTCTGCCATTCTATTACTTTATTACTGGTTTAGTCATTTACCTTTATGGGATAGAGATGACAGGAATTTGTTCTCTCATCCCAGGCTGTTCATGTTTCCTTTTTGTTTCTGCTCTGGGTTCGCACAGTGGTGATTCTCCTGTATTCCCACCCACGCGTTTTTAGTCTTTGTAAATGTTTCTAGTTTTACTTCAATTAGCAGATTTTTTTTAAAATACTATCAGAAAAAGGCTTTTGGCTTCATGTTTTCTGTTGTATCTAAGTTGATTAATACTTCAAATGCAATTATTTGTTCCTTTCAGCTATTTCTTCACAGTGTGTTTGGCTATCGAGGAATAGTCCTGTTTCCCTGGCAAGCCAGGCTTTATGATCGCGATGTGGCTTCTCCTGTCACAGAAAAGTAAGGATTTGTTCTGGTTTATATGTTGTTGTACTGTTACATTTACATTTTGTAGTGAGTTTCCTGGTTGGGGTAGACAAGTCTTTTTAAGGACGACAATGGTATGGGTCTGTTTTGCATGAATGTAAGCTAGAAGAGAGGTGCTTAAAGAAGAGACCTTGCATGAGTATTATCTTTGTATTAGAGACAGGATGGAAGTATGAAGGATGAGAGTGTGTGCATGTGAAGGAAAGAAAAAAAACGAAAACAAACCAACAACAAAACCACCCCAACAAACCACGCTCCTGGCATTCTTTGTTATAAAAAAAACTCCCTTGTGTTGCTTTTTGAGTTAGGTCTAGGCTCCTGTGTTAAAACTGCACGCTGCTACTGCTTCTGTAGATTGCCAGGGAGTTGGATTTGTCAGCTGCCTCTCCAATTCCAGCCCATTAGGCCAAGTTCATCCTTCTTGTGGACTGAGTCACTGTTCTATTCTCTCCCCTTTTCCATCCATTTCCCCCCTGGCCTGTGTTGGAGGTGTGCTGGGCAATTGTGCATGTGGAGTCGGGAAGGAATGAGGAGTAAGCAGAGAGAGAATCAGAGGGCAGTGGAAATACCCACCCCAAACAGGAGACTGGACTGAACAGGAAGAATTTCTGAGTCGTCTGCAAACAGAGCTGTTCTGCCTATGACAAACATGGTTGATTGTCATCTTGGCTCATTTATCCTTGTGTGGGTGGCTCACACGAGTTTAATTTGGATGGAATTGAATGATTACAGACTGTGAAATGTATTAAAAAAAAACCAAAACAAAACATTGTTTATGCACGTGCTTGGTCCTGGTAACAACAGTTTGCTGTCATCCTGTGCTTGAGCTCAGTGCTCTGCTTTTCTTTTTAGAAGCGAGAATGCGGCAGGCCATGGTTCCAAAGAGGTCAAGGGCAAAACACATACTTACTACCAGGTGCTAATAGATGCCCGGGATTGTCCACATATAGTAAGTAACCGATAATCTTGGTATTGAAACTCAAATATCTTCTCCTATATGAATCCTTTAGATGGACAGGCACTGAAAGAAAAGGGCTTTGATGGCTAACTTGATGATTTAGAATTTTAGGACAGATTTGTTTTTCAAGTCATATTTTCTCTGAGAAAGATAACCTGGAATATCATATGACTGTTTTCTGGGTCATGTTTCCCCTTTCCAGCCTCTCTTCCTCATCCTGTTGGCATTCCTCCTCCATTGCACACAGGCCATTATGAATGGGGGTTGCAGCACTGAAAATGCTCTTCAGTTGTTTCAGGGGAGAATTAGTCCAGAGGAATTAAAAGGAGAGATGTTCTGAGGTGAATTGGTTAAATAAAATAAACATTGCACGCCTTAGAAACCACAATAGTAAACTGAAATGTAGCTGGAAACTGGACCACAACAATCCACACAGAAAGACTTAAACCTCCCTTTTTCTCAGTCCCAGAGATCACAGACGGAAGCAGTGACGTTCCTGGCAAATCACGATGACAGCAGAGCCCTCTATGCCATACCAGGCGAGTAAAATACACCTTCAACCTCTGTGGAGTTGTGGACTGTCATGAGATGAGGTCAGAAGAGTCATCAGCAGCCAAAAGCAGTGGTACCTACAGGACATTCCTGTAGTGGATCTGCCTGTGGTTTAGGGCCCTGCTAGAAACAACAGAATGACTGAAGTACATGAAGCCCTTTTGGATAGATGGAAGTTGAGTAGACTCTGATCATCAGACACAGGCATGCCTACTTTGAGCTCTTGAGACAGATCCCATACGCATACCCTGTTGCATGTGGGCTATTGTACTTCATTACCGGGACAGCTACATCTCTTCCTGTCCCATGTATTCCCTGCCCAAAGTCCTTTTGTGGCAGTGCAGTCACTTCCCAGGCAGTGTATATTTATCAGAGAAATTGTTCTATGGAGAAGTGTCACAGGAGAGTGCTGCCAAGGGTTACTACTGGCCAGTTTCCTCCATTCTTGCTGGCAATCATGGTATTAGTTTTGGCTTCTGCTGCCACAGTCCTTTTCTTAACATCTTAGTAGTGTGATCCATTTCTCTGCCAGGAGACTTCTGAGTTGCTCTTTGATGGGGAAGTTCAATGGCTTTTGGGGTTTCTTTTTCAGGTTTAGATTACGTAAGCCATGAAGATATCCTTCCCTACAGCTCCACTGATCAAGTGCCCATCCAGCATGAGCTCTTTGAGAGATTCCTCATGTACGACCAAACAAAAGGTAATTTCTGGCTTCAGAGGGAAATCTTCAGAGCCAGATGCTTGAGGTATTCTATGACAAGTACCCAGAATCCATCAGCTTGGATGCGGTGTAAAATTCTTGGTCTGGTTTGAGGTTTGTTACAGTAAAGCCTTCTTTAAATAGTTTAACTATGTGAAAGGAGTTGCTTTGAGGCGAAAGCACTCTGGTTACAGTATGCCTCTCCTTATAAACTCTTATCTTTCCCTCCCCGCAGTTCCACCTTTTGTAGCAAGGGATACACTGTGTGCATGGCAGGAGAAGAACCACCCGTGGCTAGAGCTCTCCGATGTGCACCGAGAAACCACAGAGAACATCCGTGTCACAGTCATCCCTTTCTATATGGGCATGAGGGTAGGTCTGTGTTGCATGTCAGTGTGTTAGTTCTGTGATCTCTTTAACTGGTGTGTTTTTTCTAAGACCAGTTTACTGACTGACGGTACTTTCTGCTTACTGGAGAATGACTTTTTAATCACAGTTTCATTGTCATTATGTTCAGCAGAGATGTGAACGTGGAACTGTTTTGTCATACATTTTTGGAGAATAGCTCCTGCAACTTGGCTTCTGCTTGTTATTTGTAGGATGGGAAGTAACACTATACTGCTCTGCAGAAGTGTTAGCAAGATATTTAGGAAGGCTTGTGAATTGGTCCTTTACTGCCTCAGTCACAGATGGGTGTGTGCATAAGGTGGCACCAAGGTCATCTGCCCTGTAATGACAGACATAACCTGCCCACTGGTGAGGTGCTGTGGGTGTCTACTCCTGTTTCCTGGCTCTGAAGTGGGTTAGAGGGTTTGGCTAAAGCCTTCTGGATTTAGCTGGTAACAATGTGCTTTTTACAGTGTAAGAACTTCACATGGACCATCTGAAATAATGAGGCTCCAATAAACTTTTGAGTGGGAGGGCTGGGAATTACTGCAGCAGTTTGATTTCTGAGTCCAGACAAGCACAGCTGCCAGGGAGCCTGTGCCATGGCAGGTGGATGTTTTGGTGTGGATTTGCAACTTCTCTGGAGCCCAACTGATGTTTGTCCTAACCTTGTCAGAAAAACAGGTGCCTGAAGGCAAGGAAACTGGTGTTTCTAAGTCTGTAGAAAGTGCGTAATTAACATGGAGATCAAGCCTCCGTAGTCACGAGATCCTTGCAAATCTCCCACCTCATGATTACATGTCTAGAGCAGAGCCAGTGCCAGGCGGTAACTGATGGACTGCTTCGGAGAGCAGCTGTCTCTGTGCTCATGTGAGTTGTCTGTGTCAATCTGGCATGGAGTGAGAGCCCCAGTGCTTGTGCTGTGCTGACAGCTGAAGAGGTTTTGGCGCTGAGCGTTGAAGGGCAGCTGCTAAAGTCTTTTGTTTCTCTTGACAGGAAGCCCAGAATTCCCATGTCTACTGGGTAAGTGCCTTTTGTTTCATGAAGCAGCTAAAGGGAAGGAGTTTATTTGCTGTGACATCAGTGCTATGTGATAAGCTCTGAGGGAGAGTACCCTTGCCTGGCAACTATTTCCCAGTATTGGGTATGGGTTATCAACTGTTTGCAGCTGATTCCAGTTCTTGATAACAATCTTTCTTCTGTCCAGTGGCGCTACTGTATTCGCTTGGAGAACCTTGACAGTGAAGTGGTACAACTCCGAGAACGGCACTGGAGGATATTTAGCTTGTCTGGCACCTTGGAAACGGTCAGGGGCCGTGGTGTTGTAGGAAGGGTAGGTATTGTGTAGCTTCTTTTGGGAAGCACAGTCCTTTGCTGGAGTCTTCTTGCTTGGATTGATTTGCCAGTAAATTGCTTAGTGGGCAGTAGAAATAGATAGAATAGGAAACTAGCAATGAAAAAAATCACATGAGCTTTTTCTGTTGTTAGTATGCATGAATTGAAACTTCACATTGAGTAGTAGACAGTGATCCTAAATGACTGGTAATGGGAAAACTGGAATAGTATGTCATTCTGGCATTACTCACTGGGCGAGTTGTTTGCTGTGTAATTGGTAGCGATGCTCAAGCACGGATCTCTGTTTTT
Organism: Burhinus oedicnemus; assembly: GCA_008921705.1. NCBI lineage: Eukaryota > Metazoa > Chordata > Aves > Charadriiformes > Burhinidae > Burhinus > Burhinus oedicnemus. The sequence goes on from VFFE01007832.1 coordinate 258,243, forward strand.
CTTCTCACTCTATAAATTTTCTGTTGATGCCTGTCTGTGGAGAAATGTTAAGAGCTGTTGCTGATGCAGAGTGGTCTCTTCTTGTCTTCTCAGGAGCCAGTTTTATCCAAAGAACAGCCGGCATTTCAGTACAGCAGTCACGTCTCCCTGCAGGCATCCAGTGGTCACATGTGGTAAGAAGCAGTTATTACTGCAGTAGTGGTTTAGATATAGGACCCCACAGCGGTGAGCTGGGACGCAGTTTGCAGTCTGGAGTTATGGCTGAAAGGTGGGTGGAAGTGGACTGGAGTGGACATATTTGATAGCTAAAATTTTTATGAGCTTCTCTATAGCAGTATCCCAGTTAGCGATAAGAAAATCTGTTGATTCCCTGCACCAAGAGAGGTTCCAGGCTAATTTATCCTCCTTCTTTGGTCTGTGCTAGACTGGATTTGGAAAGACACAAAGCACTTCATCATCTTCTGCTGTACTCAGTTTCTGTCTGTTTCAGTCCTTGGTGCCAGAGGCAATGCTTTATGCTGGTGTTTCCCTAGGCAGCAGGGATGCGTAGACTGGTACCCTCTCTCTTTGGAGAGGACTGGGCTTTGATTCTGTCCCTGACTGAAGCTGTGCAGTTCTGTGTCCACAAGGAATTAGCGCGTGGGGTTATTCCCAGTTTAGGCCAGACAAGGCCTTCAGTCTAAGTGATGTTCAGGTCTCCTCTTTTGTAAGTGCAGGTAGGAAGGTGCTTGGCTGAGTTGTTCTTTTCCTGTGCTGCAGGGTTAAAGCAGTTTCCCTCTGTTAGCATTTCAGCTGGGTTCGCACATTTAGTATCATCTCTCTGTGGACAAGAAATGTACAGCCACCTCTTGCCTTCTGTAGGACAGGTCTCTCTGGCTTGCATTTTTTAAGTAAATCTGTTTCGGAGTTAAGCTGCCTTGGAACTGCCTTTGAGTTGGGAAAAGCAAGAGAGTGGCTCTTTGCCTATAGGATACACCCTTGTTTGCCATGTTAAGCATTTTGAATTGCCTGAATGCGTGCCCTGGGGAGTAAAAACCAGCTTGTTTAGTAGTTTTTCCCTCTCTGCATGCATCCTGAAGAAAAGGAGACAAAGGTTCTGCAGCTCAGAAGCTGCTCAGCTTGACTTCTGGTATTTGATTGTGTCCTCTCCTTCATGAGAACCTGTTAGTTTATCTCCACAATCCTCTTGCCTGTGTCATGTTCTGCAGTACAGTCACCTGTAGTTCAGGGCAATAAACAAATTCTTTGTTTGTACAAGGACAGGCAGATTCAGTTCTGAAATGCCCTTTCTGAAATGCAAAGCAGAAGCTATTCTAAATTACATCTGTGATGAGATTTCATATTGTTGCAGACTTCTTACCCAGTGGAGCTTCTGCCAAGAAATACAAATCTGAATTTACATGTAATCAGTTTGTAAAAATAGCTCAGATGATTGTGTCTCCTGTGGGGTAGGAGTTAGGTAGACACTGCCGCAGATGCGTGGAGTGCGCGCTTACCTCCTGGAGGCTCCAATCATGACATCTTTATTCAGGAAATGTGTATTAGAGATGTGATGTAAACTGCTGAGGAGTCTTCCAGTAAATGAGTCATCTTGGCAGGCAGATGTCCTTGCTGCTGAACCGATGTACTGCGGCTGGACTGGCTTTGCAAATGCAGCCCCTGAGTCCTCACTCAGGATATGGAAGAGCTCATATCTTGCCTTTTTGCTGATGATTCCTAGTTGTGTTTGTCCCTGGCCTCAGCGTGATCTCTGCCATTATTTTGCAGGGGTACTTTTCGATTTGAGAGGCCTGATGGCTCCCACTTTGATGTCCGAATCCCACCCTTTTCTCTGGAAAGCAACAAAGATGAGAAGACCCCCCCCTCCGGCCTTCACTGGTAGAGCAGACCGAGTGCTGAGACCCACAGAGACCTGTGTGTGTTGTAGACCTTAGCCTCCCCATTATGCTTCAGCCAAGAACATGGAGCTTTTAAACATTTTAAACCATTTTTGTTTTAACTGTTGTCTAACGGGGAGGCTTTTTTGAACTTTAATACTGGCTCTCTCAGGCTGCTTGTAAACATAAGCTGTGTTACAGTTAACCCTCCCCGTTGTGGCACCTGCTGGGGTTGGGGCTGGGGGACGTAGATCTGTGCTGCCACAGAAGACTGGCCCCCTCAGCAGGCCTGGACCCTTTCCAATGTGTTGTGAATTCTCTGCAATGTGAGGTTTCTCTAATAAACTGGCCCTTCCAGTTGCAACCAGTCTTCCTTTATAAACCAAGGCTTAGGCTTTGCATCCAGCCTGCCCCGGCTTGTTGGTTCCCCCTCGCCCATGTGCAAAGCGGAGTCAGCCCAGGCTTCTTGCTGCTTCAGAAGACAGCAGTGAGGCTGTTTTAGGGAGCAGGAACAGGAGCTCAGCCTTCCTGCAATGCAGCTGCTTTCTGGGATTTAGCCAGTGTGTGGTGGAGCAGCCTGCGAGCTCCATTCCTCATTGCACAGCTTGTCTGGGCTGTGCGCTGGAGTGATGCGAAGTCTGTTTTCGCAGAGAAGAGAGTGCAGAGGGGAGAAGGTGCGTCGGCAGGTGGTGCTGAGCGGGCTGCCACAGTGTCTTGTGTGTGTAAAGCAACGGGCTGTGTGTTGTGATTGTACAGGACAGCTGAAGGGGGCCCTCCCTGCGCAAGGGCTTGCCTCGCTGCAGGGATGGGCGTCCCAACTGCTGGAGGATACTTCCCCGCTCACGCTGTGGCTGTAACAGTGTTTCCTTGGAATTTTCTACTTTGGCAAGAAGGGCTTGTTTTAACCTGCAGTGCTGTCAGCCACAGTGAGGTAGTGTGTGGCTTTCTGCTCCTGCTTGCTTGGCTTGGTGGGTTGTGATTTTTATTTTTAGGTTTTTTTGGTAGTCTGTGCAGAGGGCCCTGCAGAACCACGCAGGTCAGCGAAATAGCTGCAAGCTTACGACATACGGATTTGTGAGAGTTTTGCTTTTACGTATGAAGGGCCCCGTCCACAGTGCAAATCAGGTGTTAGCTGTTTTTACAAGCCAGAGGAGCTCTCAGCAGCTCTGAGGATTGCAGAGATCTGGAGAGACATCGGCCTCTGTGGTGGGACCCTTCCGGCTGTCTCTGGGTTTCCAGACTTCTGGGTGACTCGCGGGGGCAGAAGTAGTTGGCTTTGTGATAGGAACCCCAGGCTGAAAGTTGCAAACCTTGCTCCTTTCCCTGGTCTTTCTTAAATAATAAGGTATAACTAACTCACAGGACTGTTGTTTTTCTTGATTTAGAAGTATCCTAGTTATCTCCTCTTCCCCTGAGTCCTCTCAGAGCAGCCTCTTCGCATTTGGCTCTGCAAGGCACTGCTGTGGCAGTGCTATGGGCCGTCTCAGCTGATGGACAAACAGCCTTTGGAAATGACAGCAGCTGTCCTGCAGCCAGCAGATACCAGTATAGAGAGACTTAATTACTGCTGCTTGAACAGTGTTTTTCTGTCACCAGTCTCTTAATTTTGTCTTCCTTCCTGTCAGGTAGGACATGCGATCTACATTGCTTTTAGAGTTTGAAAAGTTTAGCCAGCCAGCCTGCTTTTAGGGGTAGAAAAAGATCTGTAAAGAACAGTCCACAGCAGAGAACCCCATGTTGCTGCTGTCATGCTGACTTCTTCTCAGGAGGAAAAGGTGGGGGGACGATGCCTTGAGTCCAAAGGAAGCAGAGTTCTGTAGGAACCTGCTTTTTCCCTCATGTGCAGTTGCTCAGTTGAGATCAGAGTAGCAGCTGCCCCGCCTCTCCCTTGGGTTATGGACTCCAGCTTTACTGGCAATTGCAACACCACTCTAAATGTTTAACCCTATTGCTCACCTGCCCGTGTTTCTGGGGTGCTGTGGACCTAATGCTTCCAATAACAGAGAGAGTTATATTCCTGAGTGACGGCATGGTCCTGTGGGCAGGGGCTCTGCCAGCACCAGGCAGAGCAGCTTTTGCAGCTGCGAGGTGTCTGTGGCGTGTTCGGTGTGATGTGCCACCGGGCAGGGCACTGCTGGGCCCAGGAATGGACATTCTGGGCTGGATAATGATTGACAAGAACTGAGGTGACCACCGCTGCTGGTGACAAACGGGGCTGGGCCGACGGGGAGCGCAGGAATGTTTCTGCTCGATTGGTCTTTGTGGAGGGGGGGTCCGGTACGTGTCCCGGGGCCTGAGGAGGGCCTTTCCTCAACTGCTGCTTCCTACAGGCCTGTTTCCAGAGCACGAGCGAGCCCTCTCTCCGCAGGCGGGCTGCTTTCCTCTCTTGTGTAAATACCTGTACAAAGGACTAATGAATAAAGCGCTGAAGGAACGGCTGTCTCTCCTGCCTCTCATTGCCTGCCCCCACCGCCCCCCCACGGTGCTGACGGGCACCGGCCTCCCTCGCTGCACCGGCCCTGGGGCTCGCCTCGGCCCCGCAGCGCTTCTCTCCCGCCCTCCGCGGGGCCGAGCCCGCCGCTCCTCCCTCTCGGCGGGCAGAGCCGCGGCGCTGCCCTGATCCGGGGCTCCGCCATCCCCGTCCCTCACGCCGCCATCTTAGTCTGTGCGCAGAAGTGCGCGCTCCCAGCGTCCTCCGCGGCGCAGGAAGTGACGCGCCGGAAGCACTGAGGAGACAGAGAGGAGGCAGCATGGTGGCGGCGGGCGCACACCGTCCCGGGCCGCTGAAGCAGCAGAACAAAGCGCACAAGGGCGGGAAGCACAGCGGGTCGTCCCAGCGCCGTGCTGGAGGTGAGGTCAGGCGGGCCGGGCTCGGCCCGGTTCCCCGCCGGCCCTGCGCGCCGCAGCCCGCCTGACCGCGCTCTCCCCACAGGCCGCGTATCCGTCAAGGCCCAGCCCCGCCGGCGGCTCCGCGACCTCAGCAGGGTGGATCGGAGGCACCAGGCACTGCAGCTCCGCCGGCAGCGCAAGGAGGCGGTGAGGGCCCAGGGGGAACTGGGCCGGTTGCGGAGGGAGCGGGAAACGAGTCGGTTCGGGTGTTTGCGAAGGGGCAGTGGGGAGCCGGAATGGGGCTGGTGCGGGTCTAGATGTGGGGACGGGCTAGTGTGGGTCTTTGCGGGGGGTCAGGAGCTGAGCCGGGGAGAGGAATGGGTGCCTGGGTCTGTTCAGTTTGAGTTAAGCGGAACTTTACTGGACCGAGTGGGTTCGGGTTGAGTTGTGGAGAGACCTGGTCTTGATCTGAGGGGTGGAATAGGAACTGGCTGGGGCCGGGGTTCATGCTCTGCAGTTGTGCCTGCAGGTGCTGGCGGAGAAGCGGAGCTTGGGCAGCAGGGATGGGCCCCCGCACCTCGTGGTTCTGGTGCCGCTGCACAGCAGGGCTGCAGCGCACGACACCCTCCGCTTGCTGCAGAGCCAGGACTCTGTTGTTGTCCGTGTGGATGAGGGGAGAGCTGGTGGCTTTGCACTCCTTTGCCCCCGACTCAAGCAGCGCTGGCGCTTTGTGACAGCACAGGCAGGTGAGGAGATGCCATTGTGGTTGCGTTCTTGGCTCTGCACCCTTGGCAGCCTCAGTAATGGACGTGTTTTGTGTGCAGGGGACCTTCATGCTGTTTTAGACCTAGCAAAGGTCGCTGACTCCCTCCTGTTCATCCTGGATCCTGCCGATGGCTGGGACAGTGCAGGGGAGCACTGCCTCTCCTGCCTCTTTGCACAGGGGCTCCCCAGTTATGGTGAGCGAGTGAGAAACATTAAGGGCTTCTATGGGGGGTATAGGTCAAGGGGGTGCTTGATGGGGATTTGCTGTTGCAGTAATTAAAAACTCCATGTGTTAATAGGCGATCACAGATCTTTGACCGCTCTGTTACTGAGCATAGATGGGTTGGGTGAATGCCATTGTCATGCACCCTTGCTGTATTACTACCCTGGTAGGGGAGTGCTGGAGATAAAAGGGGTATTCTAGGTTTAGACCTCTGGGCAGTGGTGGTGGTTAGCATTGTAACAATTATTCAGGCGAGCAGAGCAAAGGGATTCAGATGCTTTCCCACTAAGTTCAGTTCCTGGGTCCTTATCTCCGTGATCTCATTTAGTCTCAAAATCTTACCTCTAAAGACAGGTTTTTGTTTCCTGATTGTTCTTTTGAATGGGTGAAACTGCCTTTGTAACTTGTGGTGTAAATCTATTGTTTGGTTATTTGGGTTGCTGATATCAGAGTTTGTGTTAGTGCTTCGTAAAAGGTGTATAAGAAGGTTTACCATCTGATCCTGAATCTCTGTTCTATGTGCTGCTTGGTAGCTCTTGCTGTCCCAGGGGGCACTGACTTGCCACCTAAGAAGCGGATAGATGCCAGGAAGAAACTGGCCAAAGCCATTGAGAAGCGTTTTCCAGAGGCCAAGCTCTTCCCCCTAAACACGGAGCAGGAGTCCTTGCTGCTGCTGAGGCACCTCGCCACCCAGAAGCAGCGGCATCTCGCTTTTCGGGACAGACGGGCTCACTTGCTTGCCTATGCTGCTGAGTTTGTACCCTGTCAGGAGAGCGACCTGGTTGGGACCTTGAAGGTGTCTGGCTTTGTCCGGGGACAGACCCTCCACGTGAACAGCCTGGTGCATATTGTGGGGCATGGAGACTTCCAGATAAGCCAGGTGGATGCTCCCCCCGACCCCCTCTCTTTTAACCCCCACGTGGTTAAAGGACAGAAGAGGAGTCAGGACATGGAGATACAGGTGTGTGGGAGGTCAGGGCTTTGCCAGTCCTGTTAGAACACAATGTTTCTAAACTTTCATCAGGAAAAGACAACTGGGTGTATGTGGTTAAGGAGGGGGTAAAGGGAATTTTATCAAGAGAGGTATTGGGGCTGTGTTCTGCCACTGAGCTGAGATTCCTTGCATGTGGCATGTGATGAACATTACGTTACAGCATAACGAACATGATACTGAAGGGAGTTTTACTTCAGAGTGATTGCTAGCTTGAGTTAGGTGTATTTACAGCTGGGAACTCTGCTCTTGCCCTTCAGGATGACTCTGTAAATGGTACCAGTGAGATGGAGGAAGATGTTAAGGTCCTGATGAAGGCAGATCCAAACAAGCAGGAGTCTTTGCAGTCAGAAGTGGTTCCTGATCCTATGGAAGGGGAGCAGACATGGCCTACTGAAGAAGAACTGCAAGAGGCAGAGGGTGAGTAGCAGCAATACTTCTGTACCTTTTCGTTGTCCCTGTTAAGACGGTTGTTAGAAACCCTCTGTCACCGGGATGGCTGTGGAGAAACGCATTAGTTGGGAGCCCGGGACTTTCCTTCCTAGTCCCATCACCTGACTAGCAGGCTGCGTGGTTTGCCTGGCAGTTAGCAGGGTTATGTTTTAGCTGCCTTTTCTAGGTCCTGACAAATTCTGTGCTGGGAAACTGATTCTGGTCTAGAACTGATCTTGGCTGTCCTGGTGTAAATGTTGCTGAGGGAAAGAATTATTCCTGCATTAACTATTGGTGGGAAATCCTACAGCTTCTCTGAAGGCAAACAGGAAGGTGGTGAAGGTCCCCAAAGGCACATCCAAGTACCAGGCTGCCTGGATTGTGGACGATGAAGAAGAGGACAATCAGGAAGATGATGATGACGACGATGAGGATGATGACATCAATGATGATATGATGGAAGAGGCAGTTTCCCAGGTACTTCCAAGAGCTCACACTGCAGATGATCTCTATGGCATTATTGCATATCCGAGGACAACCCTGACCTTCCAGCTGCTCCATGCAAGGGCACAACACAGAGCCAGGACTTGCCTGGATTTCCATTGTTAAATCTCTTGCGTGTATCATGTTGCTTCTTTGGCCTGTTAGGTACCGAAATGAGGTGCTGTGGTGTAGCTTGGGTCATGATTCACACAGTGCGAGTACATGCAGGGTTTGCAGTGCTGCATGGACATCAACAGAGCACGTGTGCTCACAGGCTCTGTGCTGTCCTCTGTGTCAGGAGGGGGAAAGCAGTGAGGAGGAAGGGGAACCTGCAGAGGAGGAATGTGAGACCATGACCATTTCCGAGTGCTTGCGGGATGACCAGTATGATGAGAAGGTGGAGGAAGATGAACAGATGTTGGAGAGATACAAACAGGAGAGAATGGATGAAATGTTTCCGGATGAGGTGGACACGCCACGTGATGTACCTGCCAGAGTCCGGTAAGAAACAGGACCCTTTGCTGGGAAAGGAGCTGGAAGGCGCCCTTCTGTCTAGTTTGGTGAGATAGGGCAGGAAGCCTGTGATGTCTTAGCCGTGGTGTCTGAACCTGGCTGAAGGACTCTTCTGAAGACACGTCCTTAGGCTCTGAGGCTTCCAGAGGAGGCACTAGTTGGAGGGCAGTGGGTGGGCCTGGGCAGCTCCCTGCGGCAGGGAGAGCTGAGTCCTGACCTGGGAGAGGGAGGATGGTGGAGCCCTGATGCAAGGGCAGGTTGTTAGGGGGCTTGGCTGCTGTTTCTAGTTCTCTCTGCACTAAGATCTTTTCTGAGAGCTAACATTTGCTTTGTTCCTTTTGCCCTCTCTGAAGGTGTGAGTTCCTGCGGATGACAGGATGCTCGCTGCATACCTTGATTGGTGAAGTAGTTTGCTTTTTCTTATCTGTACTTTAGGTTCCAGAAGTACAGGGGACTGAAGAGCTTCCGGACTTCTCCATGGGACCCCAAAGAGAATCTCCCAAGGGATTATGCCAGGATTTTCCAGTTCCAGGACTTCTCCCGAACCAGAAAGCACCTTTTCCGGCAAATAGAGAAAGAGGAGACTGAAGGAGCCTCGGTAGCTCCCATTTCTCTTGCTGATCTCTTCCCCTACTGTGTTCCCTTGCTCCTAGTAGGAAAGACTTGTCAGGGAGGTGGCTGGGTGTATCTTTTCAGCTAGCTGGTTCTTAGCATGAAGCCATGAGTTCAGATGATATTGTTCTCCTGGATTCCCTCTCTAATCCAGGCGTGTTACTTCTGACACTCTTCTGTTGAGAGAAGTGTTCACAACCGATCCTCTCTTGGCAGGTTGGCTGGTACGTTACACTTCATGTCTGCAATGTCCCTGTCTCAGTGATGGAGAGCTTCAAAGAAGGGAAGCCCCTAGTCCTGTTCTCGCTGCTTCCCCACGAACAAAAGGTGACTTAAGTATGGCCCTGCTGATATCTTGTAGGTGTGCAGCTCCTTGTCTGCTTCCCTCAGGCTGCGTGGGTTGGAGAGGTTCTGGCTGCAGAGGGTTTGGGATGAAATTTTCCCACATTGCTCGCGTTTCAAAGTGGGACCTTGCCTTTGGTCAGAGCAGGCTGAAGCTGCCAGGGGTGTTTAGGCTAGAGTGTCTGAACCCGGGTGAAGTGTCTACATTGGAGATTAGGGGTCCTCAGGAAAGCCATTGTCAAGGGCATTTTTTCCTTCTGCAACTTCCTGCTGCTTTCTGCTCTGGCCACCATTGTTTGCCAGCCCTGTTGTCAGCCCCTCACAGTGCTGCCTCTCCTGCAGATGTCCGTGTTGAATTTCCTGGTGCGGCGGCATCCGAGCAACAGTGATCCAGTGAGGGCAAAGGAGGAGCTGATCTTTCACTGTGGGTTCAGGCGCTTCCGAGCATCCCCCCTGTTCTCCCAGCACACCTCAGGTGTGTGAGGGACCGGTGGGGTGGGCACGGGTATGCCAGGAGGGTGAGGATGGGATTTCTAGGGCAGGAAGCCTGTGATGTCTTAGCCGTGGTGTCTGAACCTGGCTGAAGGACTCTTCTGAAGACTCACTCCTAGGCTCTGAGGCTTCCAGGGGAAGCACTAAATAGTGCGGAGCAGAAGGGCTTGGGCAAGGTGGCTCACTGGTCCAGGCAGGGTGGTGGCAGGCTCCATGGAGTGAGCTGGTAGCTCAGGGGATCACCTTCATTCCCAGATACTCTGTGCCAGCAGAGGAGGGGTGTTTGTTACCTGTTTTCCTAAAGTGCAAGAGCCTGTTTGCCAGGGAAGAATGGGCTCAATGGGGTTTCCCAGAGCTCTGAGGGCTGCTGTTGGCCTGAACCTGATCATTGTTGTTCTGTCCTAGCTGATAAGCACAAGCTGGAGCGTTTCCTGCGCCTGGATGCTGCCCTGGTGGTGACTGTTTATGCTCCCATCACTTTCCCTCCTGCCTCAGTGCTTCTTTTTAAACAGAGAAGTAACGGTAAGTTGGTAAGTGCTGAGGAAGTGGTGTCTGGGAAACAAACATTAGCAGGCCGTTCCCATACCCCACTTACAAGTGCATCTGTCCAGAAAGTATGATATGAAAAAGCTGTCCCCTTCATGCTGTTTGATAAGATTAATGCATTTCCATCCCCAGTACCACTGGCACCTGTGTCCGTGCTCTGGGCCTGGAACCATTTGGGGAAAGGGGTTGTGGTGGGGGAGAACGTGATGGAGGCACCTTTTGTAGCACTGACTCGGTGTGTTAGTGACTCTGCCTTGCAGGAATGCACGACCTTATTGCCACGGGTTCTCTGCTTTCCGTGGACCCAGACAGAATTGTCATCAAGCGGCTGGTGCTCAGTGGCCATCCTTTCAAGATCCTTACCAAGACGGCTGTTGTGCGATACATGTTCTTTAACAGAGGTACACCCTGTCTGTGTGTGGTGGGAAGAGGGGATGCGGAAGCAGAACTCCTGCCCCTGGGAGAGTGGTTGTGTTGGTGCAGCAAAGCCTGTTTCTTACCTGTCGTTTGTGTTTTGATCTCCAGAGGATGTGATGTGGTTTAAGCCAGTGGAGCTGAGGACAAAGTGGGGTCGTAGAGGACACATCAAGGAGCCATTAGGTAGGTTTGTTTCTGTATTTATCTCTGCGATGCTGGGCAGGATGTGGTTCTTCTGGGCAGGAGAGACAGCTAATGGCCTCTTCTGCTTTCTGCTTAGGGACTCATGGTCACATGAAATGCCACTTCGATGGACAGCTGAAGTCCCAGGACACAGTGCTGCTGAACCTCTACAAGCGTGTTTTTCCTAAATGGACTTATGACCCCCATGTTCCAGAGCCCGTGCCATGGGTGAGGAGTGAAAGTGCACTGCCGGTGCAGGAGCTGGAAATGGAATAAGTCTCCAGCATGGCTAATGCAGTTTGTGCCTTAGCTCCCCGGATGCTGTTCTGAGTCTGTGCACAGCGAGGACAGCACTGATGACTTGGACGTATTACTGCTGGGGTCTGTACAGGGGTGGCTGTCTCACCAGCTGCTGCTCAGGTACCAGCTACAGCTATTTATTTTAATGGAAAATGTTTTAAAAAACATCTAAGTGCCTGTGTCTTAGTGGTGTCTGGCTGTGGAGGCCAAATGGGGAGGCTTTTTGCACCCCTTCTTTGTGAAAGCCTTGGCCCACTGGCACTGTTGTCTTTCCCTCGTGGCCTGCCATAGCGGTGGGTGCGGGGATTTTGCTGCATCAAGGACAGGAGATTGCTGGAAGTTATTGTTGATGCTGAGAAAGAAAGGTGAAGTAGCAGCTGGGGAGAGTGAGCGCAGTGCACTGGAGGCCTATCCAAGAGCAGAGTGGCTGGAGAGGGGAGAACAGGCAGTGCTTTGCTTCCAGGCCCCCCCCCAATAGTGACCCTTTGCTTTGGAACCAAGTGACTCTGTGCTGTAGAGACCAACACCAGCTTCCCTTATCACTCCATAAAATCTTTCAAATGTTTGGGGTCGTTCATCTGTTTTTATGTAGCGCACAAACCAGACTGTACAAATTCAGAGTGAGGTTTCCGCCACTTGAGACATGGCTCTGATGTCATTCCGCTTTCCCAGGGAGGTCTGTGAGCCAGGTCAGGGAGCTCAGGTCCACGTTTCCCCCACACAGCACGATGCAAACGTTCTCCACGTCCCCGGGGACTGCCTGGAACCGCTCCGAGAGCACAGCCGCTACTCCCACACCCGCTGTTGGCTCAATCAGCAGCTTCATCCTTTCCCACACCAGCCGCGTTGCTCGCTGTCAAGACAGAGCAGCAGCTGTCATCCCAGCAGCAAGTACAGGCTGCTCCAGGGCTGCGGAGGGCACTGCGTGCGCACATCTCTGCAGCACTCTGGGAAGAGAGAGCAGAGCTTCTGCCAGCCCTTTCCAGCTGGAGACAGTGTGGGTGTTGCACAGCTGCGGTGGTGCGCAGGGGCTTGTGCTGCCCTGGGAGAGTGGAGGGGTGAGAGTGGAGGGGCAGAGCATGGATGGAGGCAGCTGCCTGCTGGCAGCTACCGTGAGAAGGCAGCCGGGAGCGTTTACCTTGATTTCTTCCTCTGAGACTGTCAGGACGTCATCAACCAAATCCCTGATGATGGGCCACGTGTTTGGTCCGATGCTGGTTTTAACTGCATCTGCGATGGTGTCCGGCGGGTGACGGTTGGGCGTCAGTTCCCCTCTTACCTTGGACTGGTAACAGTCGTCTGCATTGCATGGCTCGGCAGCGAACACTTTCACATCTGGTCTCAAAGCCTGTGGAGAGCAGGAGGAGCCGCTTGGTTTAAACTACTGTGTGCCTGTCCGCTGTTGCCGTGTGCGCAGGGGGCCCAAGTACACCATGCTGCTGCCATGCACACCCCAGGCACCCGGAGATTTCCACAGCAGGGTCTCTCCGTTTCTAAAGAGAAAAGCTGCTGCCTGTCTTTGGGAGCCCTGCCCTTCCCACAAGGAGATGCAGCCACTGCTTCCCAGATGAGCTGTTGCCTACCTTGATGGCAACTGCTATTCCTGCAATCATTCCTCCGCCTCCGACGGGAACCACCACTGCGTTTACCTCGGGTGCCTGTGCAGAAAGGAAGTGTGAGTGCTTCTGGTACCTCAGGTACCCCCTTTTTGCTGCACCCCAGCCTGCAAGGAGCAGAGCCCAGGGCCGGGCTGTGTGTTTCCCTCACCTGCTCCAGCACCTCCAGGGCAATAGTGCCTTGCCCTGCGATCACCGCTGGCTCCTGATTGGGGTGCACCATGACTCCTCCTGTCTCCTGGACTACGCGTGCTGCTGTCTCAGCTCTGGACTAAGGGAAAGAGTTCAGATGGTCATTTATCTCTCAGTCTGGCTGGGCTGTGTCCCTGGCTGATCTCCCCCATGCCTTACCTCGTCGCTGGGCTCGCAGGGTACCAGTGTGGCACCGTAGGCGTGGATGGCAGCTTGCTTACAGCGTGGGGCTGTCCAGGGCACCACGATGTAGGCAGGAATCCCTGTGTGATGAAAGAGGAGGCAAATCCAACAGCCAAAAAGCCGCAAGCAGCCAATTAGCATTGCAGGAGCGACGTGTCTGTAGCCTGGGTTGTGCCTGTTCAGGCGTAGGACACCCCTGCTTATGTCCAGGGCAGACAGAGCTGGGTGCCTGGAGCTGCCTCTGCCCAGAAAGCAGCTCTGCATTTACCCTGGTGCCTGCTGCCTGGCTGCTCTCTGGGACAGAGCTGGAGCTTGGGGTACACGTTACCTTCTGCCTGAGCAGCACAGGCAAGTGCCTGGCCGTGATTCCCACTGCTGTGCGTCACGAGGGCCCGGGGAAGCTCCCCTCCAGCCCACTCGCTTTCCTCGATGAGGCTTCTGACTGCGTTGAGGGCACCGCGGATCTGGAAGGTGAGTGCAGCACCCTCAGTGCTGCTGCCCAGGAGCCAGCATGCTGGGCTCTGTGGGCAGGTGGGGAATGTCACAGAATCATCATAGAACAGTTTGGGTTGGAAAGGACAGTAAAGACCATCTAGTTCCAACCCCCCTGCCATGGGCAGGGACACCTTCCACTAGACCAGGTTGCTCCAAGCCCCGTCCAACCTGGCCTTGAACACCTCCAGGGATGGGGCAGCCACAGCTTCTCTGGGCAGCCTGGGCCAGTGTCTCACCACCCTCACAGTTGAGAATTTCTTCCTGAGATCTAATCTAAATCTACCCTTCCTTGCTGCCTCCACTGTGCCCTGGGAAGCACTTCAGCCCCCAAGCAGGGTTGCAGGAGCCACCTCTGCTTTGAAGGCTGGTGGGTGCCGGCGGAAAGCGAGTTTCTCCAGCGCAAGAAGTGACCTTTGCCCGGAGCCTGGCCGCAGGCTGTGCGGTGCCACCGTCCCCGCGCACCTTGAAGGAGCCGGTCCTCTGGAACAGCTCGCACTTGAAGAGCAGCCGTCGGCCGGCCAGGCGGTCCAGGCTCCCGCTGGTGAGCAGCGGCGTGCGGTGCAGCCGCCCATCCAGCCGCCTCTCCGCCGCCCGGACCTCGGCCAGCCCCAGGCGGGCAGGCCAGGCCATGTGCGCGGCGCTGCGCGGCTCGCCAACGCGCATGCGCGGCGCGGTGATTTTTGGCCCAGCGCGGCTGCCGTCCGCCCGTCCCGTCCCCCCCCCCCCTCCCTCCGGCGGAGGGAAGATGGCGGAGGGGCTGGAGCGCGTCCGCGTCTCGGCTGCCGAACTGCGGGACATGGTGGCGGCGCAGGCCCGCGCCGGACGAGGTTAGGGGACGACGGGGACCGGCGGGGCGGTGGTGGGAGCTGGGGCCGGCTGCTGCTGCTTGGGCCTTCCCGCCCACCCCCCCCTCCCCTCAGCGGCACCTGCCCGGGGGCGGGCCGGGCCCCTCGGCCGCACCGCCTGACTGGGGAAGGGGCCGCGGCGTCGCCCCGGACACGGTTGTCACCGGGTTGAGAGAACACAAACACCGACGTGTAGAGAACGGGGGCCGGCCGGAGAGGGCAGCGGCAGCCGGTGGGGCTTTGCCCCGGGGTCAGGTCGATCCCTGGCCTCCCACCTTCCCCGGGGACCCCTCTGCCGCCTCCGGGGCCCAGCCCCTGGTAGCGGTGGCTTTCGCGTGGCTGCGGTTCGGCGGTACGGCCTGGTGCAAGTTACTGACAGGAGGAAAAAGCTGAGGAAATACAGCGTGTAACAGCCTGGCTTGGTGAAATGCTTAACTACGCGTCGTCTAGGCTGTCCTCTTTTAACGATTTTCTTGTGTAAACACAGAGAAGAGCAGAGAAACGTTACTGAATTGTAAGGAAGGGGGAAAAAATGCATCTTTGACTCAAAACGCTCTGTTGGCAGAGCAGGGGGGTTGTTGGAGAAGGCAGGATCTGCCGAGAGAAAGGCTCCTCCTGCGCCAACGGCAGACAGGCAGCTGCCGCTGAAACCTGTAATGCTAAAACTTTTCATCCGGTACTTGCATTAGGAGTGTTCGAGTCGTGTGTTGTGCTTCATCTGTCGCTTTCTCAGCTTGCTGGCTCTTTGAGGCAAATGGCTGCAGGATGTGTTTTGTAAGTCAGTCAGGCCAAGGATTTGATCAGCTTTGTTGTACTTTCTCATTTCCTACTCTTGCTTTGTGATTTCCTGTAAGCTTTGTCAGAGAATTTCAGATCTGTTCTCTTGGGCCTGCCCTGAGGGCATTAGACTCTTTGCCTTTACTTAATATTTCTCCTTGAATATTTGTTGTGATTTTTTTTAAGTCCCTGGCTGGTTTTTGGTGTGTATAATTTTCTTCTCTCCCTTTTCCCTTAGAAAACATGAAGGAAGTAAAGGAGCCGAGACATCGCAAAGACAACAGACGCCCAGACCTGGAGATTTACAAGCCTGGCCTCTCCCGGCTGAGAAGCAAACTCGTGCCGCCAAAGCACGAGACCTCAGAGAAGGAGAGGAGCAGAGCTGAGGAGGAGAATGCCAGCGATAAGGGCCCTTCAGGAGGAGACACTCCAGTCACAGAGGATTTTGACAAAGATGACGGTTCTAAGCAGAATGGTCCTTTGCAGGAAAATGAAAAGATAGAGACTAAAGGTGGTCTTCAGAGCCAGGAGAACTTGTCCAAGCAGCCCGCTCTGGATGAGTGGTGTCCCAAGACCACCAGGAGAACCAAGAAGCCAGACCAGCAGATCTACCAGCCTGGGAAACGCCTGCATTCGGCTGCTAAAGAACCGGCCCTACGGTCAGCTACTGAGGAAGTCACCAGTAAGATGGAGCAGCTGAAAGTTGACAGAGTTGAAAAGACTGAGAAAGGTACTGGAAAAGACAATAACAGGAAAACCAAATCAAGCAAGGAGGATAGAGAGGGGAGCCAGGCAGGGGAAGGAGTGAAAGCCTTAAGGGGAGAAAAAGGAAGAAGAATAGAACGAAGTGACAGGATAAGGAGAGCAAGCGATGAGGTGATGCAGGGGAAGCTGGGCTCTACCAAACGGTACTCCCGCTCTGACAAGCGGCGGAGCCGATACCGCACCTGCAGCACAAGCTCAGCTGGAAGCAACAACAGTGCAGATGGAGCCCTGCTTGTGGACGGGGTGGAGAGGCGGCAGGAGCGTGCCAGAGAAAGGATACGTCCTAGGAAGCAGCTCTCTGCCTCCTCCACTGACTCCTTGGATGATGACAGAATTGATGAGGCAGAAGCATATGTGTCCTGCAGGAATTCGGACAAGAAAAAGCGTTCAGAGCAGAGTCGAGCTTCTAGGAGTGAAAGCGAATGGAGCAGCAATGGCAGGGAAGTCAAGGGACCGTTTCGAGTCACATTTGACAGCAAGACTATGAACAGGGATATCAGTCTGGCAGATACAGATAAAAAAAAGCCCCTGAAGGCGTTTGTTAGTTGCAATGACTCAGAGGCTTTGGAGGCGAGGAGTCAGAGCAGAGAGCCCCAAGGGAGGGGCCGTGGGATTCTGTTCCTGCCTGCCAACACAGACCTCTCTGCCAGCACTACAGGCTCCCCCGAACCCAGTCACCCTGGGCCCAGACTCCTGCTTGGTGGGGCTGGGAGTAAAGGCCCCCGAAGCAGGGGCCGAGGTGGCACTGCTCGCAGGCTGTGGGACCCGAACAACCCGGACCAAAAACCTGCCCTGAAGAGCCAAACTGCTCAGCTTCACTTCCTAGATACAGATGATGAAGTGAGCCCCACCTCCTGGGGGGAAGCCCGCCAGGCGTCCTACTATAAGTTCCAAAACTCCGACAACCCTTACTATTACCCTCGGGCCTCTGGTCAAGGCCCCCAATATCCTTATGGCGGGTACTCCCTGCAGTATCCTATGGGTCCAAGCAACGGTGTGTACCCAGGAGCCTATTACCCTGGGTACCCCGGCCAGGCGGGGCAATACATGTGCGGCCCACTCCCCCCAACTCCTCTGAGTCCTGAGATGGAGCAACAGATGCGGAACATGCAGCAGCAGGAGCTCAGCAAACTCCTCCGTGAGGCTGGGAACCAGGAGCAGCAGCTCAGCAATCTGCTTTCCAGAGACCGCATCAGCCCAGAGGGGCTGGAGAAGATGGCCCAGCTGAGGTTTGTGGCTGTGCTGTAGAGGGGTGTGTGACTGAGTCATTTCCAGGGTGAACAGCTACCAGAACTGTTATCCAAAGAATGGTGTCTTCTTGGGGATCTGGTATACTGGAGATATTGATGTCTCGGAGACTGGGAGATGGAGCAGTGGCTTGCTAGCTTTTGATGTGCTGAGACTGTCATGTGCCAGTGGTGTATGGCTATTGGAAGGAAACTGTGTGTGAAGACGCTGATTGCCTGGGCTGGCAGCTAACCTGTGGCTTCTTGTGGTTGTGGAATGTCTTGCCTGTGTCACAGGGATGCGAGGGAGCAGTATGAGCACCTACTGCATGCAGCTCTTGCGTTCTTCTTGCTCTTGCTGGAGCTGGTCTCTCTCAGTTCCAGTGCTCTCACGCGCTTTCAGTATTTGCTGGCGGACTTCTGCTTTCTTACCTGTCCTCAGTTATCTGCTGTCTGATTTGCATTGTGGGCTTCAGGGGTGGTGACTGTTCGCTTGTGCTTGCAAAGTGTTGCGTTGGTTCCTGATGCTGTGTAACAGTGATAGTGCCTTTCAAGTGCCAGGTAGTTTTGCTCTTGATGCCACTCAACCCTGTGACATGCGGCAGTCCAGTGGGAGTAGCCTGGTGACGCCAGCGAGAGGGAGGTGACACTGGTGCTTTGGAGGGTAGTTAACATGGCTGTAGCAAGTTTCTGCTTGGCATCTTTCATGTTTACTTGTGACCTTCATGTCTCTGGGGCTTCTCTGGAGGCTTATTTTCAGAGCTGACTGGCAGCAAATCTAGCAGGTGAGCTCATTTCAGGGCTTGTTCTGTGTTTTGGGGACTTGTGCTGTAGACCACAGGGCGGGATATGTCTGCACTTGAAGCAGCACTGGAGGTTTTAGGTCTACCTCAAGGTGTCGAGGTCACCCAGAACTGTTGTCTGGAGGGAGAGGAAAGACTGCGCAATGCTGCTGCGGCCCATGTGAAGCCCACCCTGCCCTGGGAGCATAGGTACGGTTGGCCCTGTCCCTGCCAGCAGTGTCCATCTGTCTCAGTGTCTCCTGCCTGAGTGTGAGTGCATGCTGCCAGCCTGTCTGTGAAGCTGTGTTGGAGCTCTTAGATGCAAATGCTGCTTATCAAATGTCCATCTGCAGAAAAGTCAGCTTCTCTTGGTCGGTGTTTGCGCTGTCCGTGTGTGTGTTCAGGGTTTGGGGACTGCATGGGGTAGGACAGCTGAACGGTGCTCTGCGCTTTGCACAGGAACCTGCCAGCATCCTTCTCACTCTGTCAGGCTCTTCCAGGCATTGTCATCTGGCTTTGCTCCAGGCTTTACCATCTACGCCGTTGTACTGTTTTATGTAGGGCTCAAAGCATTGCAAGGGATAAGGCTGCCAAGGCAGTAACAGCTGAGGATCCCCTTTACCGTAAACTTGCCCCATGTATTGCGGAGCTGTTTCTAGCCTGCAACTATTTTGTTAAATTCAGGAGACGAGTTCTGGTCCAGCATCCCAGCAAGGCTGTAGGTAGCTGGTGAGGGGAATGTGATTTCTGGGACTCCGAGGCTTTATTTCATTCAGGTGTGACATTGCCAGTTCTTGTTCCTTTTTGAGGATGCAGGGTCTCTGTTTCTGCTGCGTATTTTGGTTGGATGAAAGGGAGATGGGGTTCATTTTAATGGCAAGACCTGTCCTGCCCCTCTGGTTCTCCATGTGTTTTTTCCTGGCCCGCAGTAGCCAGACTTTGTGCTCAGAAGAAGCAGAGCCTGGCAGTGCACCTTTTCTCGGTGTTAGTATCAGGAGACGTTTGTGCCTTGCTGTTCCCAGTGGCACAGCTTGTAGCAGAGCTCCTTGCTCTTTGCTGTGCCCTGATCAATCCATTCTGATGTGTACGTACAAGGGAGATGGTCCTTTCAGAGCTGCCCTCTTGGAGCAGGAAGGGTGTTTGTTTGCAACAGCTCCCATCTCCCTTTGGGACATGTGTGGAAGCACTGATTTGCCATAGCATACTAGCTGGCTGAACTGCTGACGTCTCACGCGTGCTGGATGAAAAGCAGCAGGTGGCTCAGCACATGTTCCCTGGCAGCTCGGGCCTGGGCTGGGCAGTTGCTGGTGTGTTGACCGCTGACTGTGTTTCACTGTAGGGTGGAGATGCTGCAGCTGTACGAACGGTGCATCCTGATGGATATTGAGTTCTCTGATACTCAGAACGTGGACCAGCTGCTGTGGAAGAATGCATTTTACCAGGTGATTGAGAAATTCCGGCAGCTTCTCAAGGACCCTCAGGGGGAAAACGCCCAAGAAATTCGGAACAAACTGCTCCAGCTTCTAGATGAGGTAAGAAGAGAGAAACATCCCCAATCTCCACTAAACCTTTGGGTGGGATTGGCTGCTGTTTAGAATGGGATGGTGTAAGTGGTCTTGATCCTATGTGTACCTTAGGCCATCCTTGTGCAAGGAGAACGCTCAGATTATGGTTTGGTGTGGCAGGTGTGGGTCCAGGTGGACGTTTGTTACAATTTAAACTAGGCTTGTTTTGGTGTGTTTTATGTTAATTAGAAATTGATTTAAGCTAAAATGAAATGAATGCCCTGAAGTGGAAATAAACAGAAGGATTCTTCGATGTGTTTGTGCCATCTTTATCAAATTTGCTTAAAAGTCATTCCGTTAAACTGTGCAGCTCAGTTTACTCTTTGTAGAAGGTAGGCTGACAGATCCAAGAGGATGTGTTTTATAGAATTAGGTTGATGGGAAGGGACTGTCAGAGGGCTTTAGTCCAACCTTCTACTCAAAGCAGGAATCCTCAAACACTAAGTTAGGTCAGTCTTGATTTTGTCTAGCTCACTCTTGAAAACTTCTGAGATTGGAGATCCCCCAAACTCCTTGTTGTTTTCTGAAGACCAACAGCCTCCCTCCCTCTCTTAGGGAGAGGGACCTTCTTCCTTGCACGTGGCAGGGATGGTGTAGTGATTTTGTGCTTGTCATCAGAAAGATTGTACTATCCAAGTATGTGTGTGTTTTGCAGGGCACTGCTTTTTTTGATGGCCTACTCCAGAAGCTGCAGGTGTCATATCAGTTCAAGCTCGAGGACTATATGGACGGGATGGCCATCCGCAGTAAGCCTCTGAGGAAAATGGTAGGTTGGCTTCCTCCTGGAGAGTTCTTATCCTGTGAATCTTATCCAACGTGCTGAACTCAATGTGCTGCTCTTGCCAAGAGGTAGGCAGCTGTACTCTGAACAGATGTCAGTATGTTTGCAGGGAATCTTTCTCAGCTGTTAGAGAACTTGTTGGACCAACTCTGGTGCATCAACATTTCTTAGCTTCCTTTGCAAAGAACAAGTTTTTTTGTACTGGCTCTGTGACCAGGGCTAATAAAAGGAAAGAAGTGTCCGAAAGTACCCTAGCTTTGCCTTAGATATTGAACATCTCTTATTTTTGTCTGTGGAATCCAGAATAATGAACAAGGAAAGCTAACAGTTGCGCTGCCTCCCTGACACTTGACAGCGTATTGCCCTGAGCTGTGAGTGCAGGTGCGAGGGACAGCTGGGAAAGGATATTTTAGTCCAGCACCATTCCCAGGGAGATGTGTTTGTCTAACAGCTGTCCTCAAATTGGTCATGGACTGAACAACTCTCTTCTGGAGAGAGATGGGACATTGTTGTAAGAGAGGAGGTGTTTAGGGGATTGGCTTGCTCTTACAAATGCTGAACCAGTGCCATGGAACCTTGTAATTTCATTCTGCTGCCCTTTTGTGAGACCTTCAGTGTGTCAGTGACCTCCTCTTAGCTCTCTACAGTCCCTGTGTTCTCACTGGGTCTGCAGGTGAGTCAGCGCTGCGCAGGTCCCACATGGTGTATTAAATGCTTCTTTCCAGATGAAGTATGCACTGATCAGTGCTCAGAGGTGTATGATTTGTCAAGGGGACATTTGCCGATACAGAGAACAAGCAAACGACACCGCCAACTACGGAAAGGCACGCAGGTATTGTGTTCTTCACTGTAGCCCTGAGCGCAGCTCTTCCTCTACCTACAAGGGATGTATCTCATTTCACGCTTAAACTTGCCTCTAGCCAAAGAAGTCTTTCCATGCCTCTTTATTGTATTGTAGTCCTGTGAAGCTGAAAGATGTAGCCTAGACTGTTTTGCTGTCCCAGAGAGCAAGCCAGCAGATCCAGCCATCCTCCAGCCATCTAGTGTGGAAGTTGTCCTGTGCTGATCCTGCAGCAGGGAGGATTTATGCTGTTGAGGCTGGCAGAATGGCTGTTGTATTTTCTAGTAGCTTTTTAGCTAGGAGAGGTTCCCATATGTGTCCATATGTTCTGACTGCATCAGGAGTTACTGTCACTTGTTGCTTTCTGTCACTCTTGTTTTTCTGATGTTTTTTTTCTGGAGCAAAGACCGGTAGGGGAGCAAGTGAGCCCAGCAAGGGGGATGGAGCCCTAAAATCTGTGGAGGTTAGGGGAATGGGGCAAGGAAATCTGCCCATTTTGGGGTCTGTGGATGTCATGGAGTGTGCTGCCATCTCAGGGAGGCTGGGGGAAACCTAGTTGGGTTCATGATGTGTCTGAACAGTGTTGACGGATCTGAGTGGCATGATATAAGCTGGAGAGTGGATGATACAATTGAGGGAAGAGAGGGAAATGGAGGGATGAATGGACTGCCACCGAACAGGTGCCTCTTCCCTTGGGATGATTAAGTATCTTGAAAATATCGGGAATGAGCTAAGCAACAGGAAAGGTTTGGTCCCAGCTGGCGTGGAGCTAAAAAGGGGCCTAAGAGAGAAATGTTCCCTGAATAGCCTGTTCTCTGTGCCTGAGGCTGCACAGGGGACACTGCTTGCTGGGTCTGGCTTCAGGCTGAGCCAAGAACATTTCCTTCTGCAGCTGTATCTGCCCCTCTCTTGTCCTGTGCCCCAACTCTCCAGGCTGGGTGCAGGCTCGCTGCCTGTGCACGCTCTTGCAGGCAGAGGGCACTTGTGCAAAGGGCCTGTTCCTTGCGGGACTGCCAACGCTGTGCTGCAAGGGGAATTCTGTGCCCTTAATGGCAAGGAAGGCAGCCTGATGTCCTTTCAGTAACTCTCTCTCTCTGGTTCTTCCCTTCCTCAGCTGGTACCTGAAGGCTCAGCAAATTGCTCCCAAAAATGGTCGCCCATACAACCAGCTGGCACTTCTGGCCATCTACACGGTAAGATGCTTATCATGCAGGGATGTAGCAAGCATAGGGAGACCCTCTGGGATGGCTGTGAGATTCCATCTGGTGGAGAAAGGCATTGTTTAGGGCAGTGCTCCCAGGTGGGGTTTTTGGTTTTCTTTTAAAAAAGAGAAAAGCTGATGGCAGGATGTGCTGTGTGGGTTCCAGCTGCTGCGGCCTCAGGCAGCTTTGTTAGATACATGCTACTCCCGTGGGCTGTCAGCTTTTTGGGGACTGTTCTGTGGGCTGTTGAGAGTGCAGATGTTTTAAAAAGTGGGTTGTGTTTGAAGTTTTGCATGAGATTTTTGTGCTCAAGATTGTGCTGTCGTGAGGATGCTGTTTCTATTTGCCATGTCTTCATTGAACCTGTGGGCACTGGTCTAAGTGACATCCAGACATGGCTTTCTTAGGTTTCACTTTTGCTGGCTACTCCAGCCATGCAGGAAAACTTGCTTCAAGAAAGATTTGACAGCAGATAACGGAAGCATCAGGCTGGGACACAGGGGCTAGTAGGGATCTGCCTGTTCACAGCACTGAAAGATGTTGGTTTAAAGCAGAGCTGTTCAAAACTGCAGGGTTCAGCACAGTATTTCCTTTGTGGCTGGGAATGACCTTTCTGACTCCTGGTGTGGGGCTTGGAGCAGCGAAGTATCCTGTCCTCCGTGGTGGCCTATAAGGCCAGCAGCATGTGGGCAAAACCCTAAATGACTGTGTATCTTGGTAGCATAAAGACTTGGGATGTTCCTTCTCATGGTATTCCCTGTGGCCAGCCTGTAGGAGAAAAGATGCTGAGAAGTTGCTTGAGCGTGAGTGGTTTAGCCCAGAGTGGCAGGCTGAGATGAGTGGGGCATCCTGCCCCACTGCTGGCAGTCTGGCAAACCCTTCAGTCTTTCAGGACCTCTGCTCTTTGTAAAAGTCATGTGGAGTCGTTTCCATATTCATGGTAATGTTGAAAAGGGTTATTTCCTGAAGTGTCAGGAATTCGGTGTTTGTACTGTTGTCTTTTACCATGATGTCCGGTGAGAGGCTGTTTTGTGCAAGCTTCTGGGTTGATGGCTTCTATAGCAGCCTCAGGGCTAGAGCAAGTGAGTCTGCAGGCTGTGGTGTCACCTGTGCTCCCTAACCCCTGGCAAAGGGCTTATGCTTTGTGCTGGTGGTTGTAGGTAGCTGTGAATGTGGATGGAGAGTTTAAGGTGCTGCTTGTCGTACTGTTTGTCAGCATGACTGTCCCAGGCATATAGAGGGAGAGAGCACGTGTACTGAGGGACAGGGAAGGCAAAGTATATGGGGGCTTGGCCCTGAATGCCTCAGAATGAGTGGCAGCTCTGAGTCTGGTTGTGTTTTTGCAGAGGAGAAAGCTGGATGCCGTTTACTATTACATGCGCAGTCTGGCTGCTAGCAATCCCATCCTCACAGCCAAGGAGAGCCTCATGAGTCTGTTTGAAGAGACAAAACGCAAGGTGAGTCTAGGAGCTGGGCTGTGGGATGCTGCAGCTGCCCGTCCTTGCTCTCCTGTGCTGGAGAGCTATGATCCAGAGACAAGGGTGATGGTGGCTTTTGGACTTGGAGTCACTACTTATCTGCTTCGAAGAAATTCCACATTGGGAGTCAGATGAAAGACACAGCCTTGGAATGGTGGTGTCGTTTTTCTGCCTCTCCTCAGATTGCTTTTGGGGTTGTTTGGGCAGCTGAATATCTCGTTTCTGGGTCACAAACTGTAAAACAGCTGAGCTCAGCAAGAGTTGGAGGTTGCTGTGGTTTGCAGCATGGCCTTGGCACGCAACACGATCATTGCCTTATCCCAGAGGTGCCCCACATCGCTGGGGGTGGACAAGAGAAGCTTGTCCCTTTGTGTCTGAGAGGGTCACCCCAAGTCAAAGATACAGCACACTGGCTGTCACACACTACTAGGACTGGACACAGCTTTTCTTGTCCTGGGGCAGTTGGAGTTGAAAACCTCTCACCTGCACTGTCCTGTAGTGTCAGAAACCAAATTCTGGACCTGTCAGTGAGTTACTGTGGTTCTGAAACAGGGGGAAGCGCTAATTTCTCCATGTAAATAAAATTATGTACTTCACCTCAACTTTGATCTCTGGGTGATCTGAATCTGTCATGTCTGCCCAGGCTGAGCAGATGGAGCAGAGGAAACATCAGGTGCTGGATCTGAGCCCCAGTCGCCGGGGAAAGGGCAAAAAGTCCACATTGCGACAAGTTGGAGATGATGCCACGCGGCTGGAGATCTGGATCCATCCTTCCCACCCCCACTCCTCCCAGGGTCACGAGTCCGGCAGAGATTCTGAGCAGGACAACGGTCTTGGGAACCTCAGCCCCAGCGACGTGAGTACTGCAGGAGGCAGCAGTTGGCTTTGGTGTCATGTGTTTGGAATGCAGTGGAATGACACTGGATCTGTTTTGCTTTCCTGTTGCTAAATTTTCCAGTGTTTTGGCTTCCCCTATGGGAGCTGTGCCTGGGTCAGGCTGAGGAGCTGGTGACCTTGTGCCTCTCATGTTTAAGGCATGTTGTTACCATCCATTTCTTGGCAGCATATGCTGGCGGGGCTGATATGGAATAGGAGAGGCACAAGCAGAAGATGCTGTCAAATGCGTCTGCTGAGGGCTCTAAGTTGGGTGAGGTTGCCGGTGGGAAATGAGGTCAGATGCTGAAGACCAGGGTTAACAGTGACCCTGTAAGCTCTGAGGCTTGTTCTGGAAGTGGGTCACTTGTCCCAGTGCCAGATCATCAGAGGTTTGCACTGGGAACGTGAAAACCGTGGTTTTAATTTCCAGTATAGGTGTCATATTTGCATTACTTGTTCTGCTGAGAGGCCAGACTGGTGCCTTTCTTTTGCAAGGATCAAAAAATAATTGACTAACGCTATCTCTCATGAGTCTGTTCGAGCTCTGTACCTTGCAAGAGGAGCCCGAGTAAAGTCTGTTTGTCAGGCACAGGAATGCAGGCGAAGGCAGTGGTGGTTGGGAGCTCATCCTCTAGGAATCCTTGCACTGCTTTGGCACATGCGGCTTGCAAGAGAACTTGCCAGGGAGCTCTGGGCTGCCTGTCCTAAAATGGCTGTTAAGGATGTGAGTTTAGCAGAACTGGGAAGACCTTCTGCGCATACTGTGGGGCCCAGAGCTTCTCGGATGCGATTGCATTTTTATAACTAGTTTGTGACTTCAGCTGGGTGGAACTGGGGTGAAGTCTTGGAGCTTTGAAAGATAAGCTTTGGCACATAGCTGCAGCATTTTTAAGACATTACTGCCCTTAGTTGTTTTCCCTCTCCTCAGCTTCTCTTCTGGAGACCTTTGCTTCCTCAGCATCATTGAAAGGAACGTGCCAAGCTTTAGTCTGTCCATAAATCATTGATGAAGATGCTTTGACATAAGATGCTGTGAGTGTTTTTGAGGCACTCTCTTGCAGCGCTCCCGTGTGAGGTAGCGTAACAGCTAGCAAAGTGGGGGGCAGTGATGTCTTGTTGTTTATAGTGCAGCACTGTTTGCTAGAGCTTGCCCTTGGTCTGTTCAGTGGGGGGCTGTGTTCTCTGAAGTGCAGGTTGCTGGCAATGCCTGTACAGATTGTGTGTCCAATTACTACCATTAGTCTTGATTTCTTCATCTATTTGAAATGTTGGCTCGTGGAAAGCTTTCCCCGCTTACACTGAGAGACCGCATGATCAGAAATACAACGGCAAAAGGGCAGGGGAAGCTGAGAGCACAGGTTCGGGTGCTGCTGCTTCTTTGCCAGCCAGGATAGTTGTACTCAGGCTGCCTGTGCCTGCTGCGGTGCAGCACTCTGCTTGTGTTGGCACAACTGCTGATGGGGCTGTGCCGTGGCCACATCACCAAAATAACCAGGTGAAAAGGAAACCTTAAATCTGTGTCGCTGCCAAAGCTCCCGTGCTGTGAAGCTGTGGGCTGTGGAAGAGAGCAGCTCTTCGGGAAGCTCTGGACTTCTTGCACCTTGAAGCTGTAGCCTCTTACCCTCTTCCTCACTGCATCTTTGGGTGCTTTGCATCTCCTTCTCTGGAAAGGAGCGGAGCAGTCCGTGTGTTGCCACTGTGTGGCACTGTTTGGCCTCAGAAGGGCCCTGCCTGCGCCAGGGACAGGCAGCAGCCCTCATCCTGGCAGCACCTCTGCCCCACATCCCCCAGCTGGGCGGAAGGAAACAGCTCTTCTCCCAGGGGATGTATGCCAGTGCTTACATGTCATTTTGGGGAAATGAGCCTCCTTGGTCCCTTCCTTGCCAGCTTTAGCCCTTGAAAAGGCTGCGGCAAGTCGTCTTCTTTCATTTGTACTGACAGCTGTGATCTGCAGGTAGCTCCTCAGGCATCAGTCTTTATGGCAGCTGTTTCTGGGCTAGAGAAGGGAATTTTATAGGGTAAAACAGGAAAGTGCTCTACTTCCAGAAGCAGATGTAACACGGCAAGTATAGATCCTAACAGCTCTGGACATGTACTGGGTAGAAGCGTGGGAGAGAGGCTCCTGCCTTTCAAACGGAGGATGTTACTTCAAACCTAGCCCAAGCCAAAGGTGACTGGTGTTTTTGCTGTGGAGATGCTGGCTGTTTCATCAGTGACAAGAAATTGATTTGGGATGTTTTCTGTCCTCAGTGGTCACTTTCTTCATTGTGCAGGTGATTAGCTGCCAGTCCTATGTCGTGGCACGCTTGGCAGGGAGATGCTGAACGATTACTGTGCCAGGACTTGCTGATGTGCACGTTGTCCCCATCAGCGAGCAGAGAGTCTGCTCAACACATGCTTGCGCGTCTCTTTTCAGTGCTAACTTTATTTTTCCTTCTGTAGCCCTATACAAAGACGCAAACATCATTACTTTAATTCAGGGTTAGAAGCCAGCTGTATGGAGTTAGTAAAGCGTGATGGCGAGTCTGCAGAAGGCCAGCTCACACTGCAGCTGCTGCCGTGACAAGGGAAGGTGGCGTGCAGAGCTGGCAATTTGCCTTGGCCCTGTGTGTTTAGGTAGAGGTTTGGCATAGCTGCTTCTTTCACAGTTTGCTACATCATGTTTTCTAGGAAGATGCAGAACTGGAAGAGCGTACCATCTGTCCACGCTGAGGGGCATGCATCTCTGTTTGGCCCCTTCCGCAGTAACTGGATTTGGCACTGCTAGCATGGAGGGCATGGGTCGGTTTCAAAGCAAGCTGAAAAAGCATTTGGGTTGCAGCTTGGCTGTTTTGTGCTTAGGGTTTTGTGCGTTATGTCCGCAGCCTTTTGGTGTTTCATTCTGTGTGGCTGTTTTCTGTGGTCTCTTACACCTTGCATGTTTCTAGGTGTGCAGTGGAAGGAGAGTCAAGGCTGACCCAATGCCCTGCTTACCTGACAATATCAGGTCACTTTATGTGGGATTCCAATAAGAAGTGCAAAAAAGGAGGCTGAACCAATGAACAGCTGGATAGAGCAAAGTGAGCTGAAGAGCTGAGTCTCTGCCATTTCTTCTCTACCACTGGTTTCATTTGCCATGGGTCTGCATTGATCCTAAATCTGATAGTACTGTATGCAGCTTACTGCACAGACTGTGAATTGGTAAAGTAAACAGGGCAAATGTGCTGTCAGTCTCTTGAGAAAGTGTTAATATTACACTGAGTTTGAGATTTTAATCACCCCTGTCAGGAAATGCTGAGTTAAGGTTCCCACAGTTGTTATTGCCTACTGCCTGTGCTCTGCAGTAGATACTTCCTTGTGTTATCACGCAGCATGCATGCACCAATAGAGATTACTCCATAGCTGCAGCTAAGATTAGGGAAGAGAGTTTTTCCCTTGGCACAACAGTAATTGAATAATACTTCTCTCCAGATGTCTGAATACTTTAGCATCATTAAAGAATTAAGTTTCCTGGCCTCTTTGTGAAAGGTCAATCTTGTAGAGCCATCAAAAGTTTGGTAGGGCCACCCAAAAAGCTCTTAGGGAAGCTAAGGCCGGTGTCAAGATCTGCTGTCTCTGCCCTGTGCGTCGGCTGCAGGAACCTTCCTGTTTTCCCTCAGCCTGCTGGTTAGGGACAGAAGTTTTGCATTTGCTTATTTCTAGGTGCCCATGGAGCAACAACCCCTTCACAATAGCAGAGAAACTGTGGTGGAATTGTTATCTCTGCAGTTCAGAGCAGGTTTTAACCTCCATTTCTTTACACAGGCTTTCTTCTCAGCAGCAGGGAGTACGAACAGCGCATCAGGGTTTCCACAAGTGAGCAGTGAATACTACCAGGAGGTCTACCAAAAACAAGAGGACAAAGTTCTTTCAATAGGCTGAATAATGAAGGTTTCTTACTTTTGTGTTTCTTCTTTATTGCCTACTGTGCTCTTCTTTGGAAGCTAGTTATATGTTCAGGTGTCACTCTGCTCGTAATGGGTGTAAGTACCAGGGGACAGAGTGACTATGTCGGAGCTGTAAGCAGTGCATATCTTTGGGTGCTTTTTTGCATTTTCTTTCAGAGGAGTAGTGCTAGTCTCTTTTGGATGCCTTTGTGTCCTTCCATCTCCCAAGTCCTAGAGAATCAGATGAGTGCCACGAGTGCAGGGAAGTGGTCCTCTGCAGCTGGATGGTCCTCTGCGCTGTCTTCTCAAAGCAGCGGAGGTTGTGAGAGCTGTCCCTCTAGGTCAGGATTCAGCTAACTGGGAACTTATCACGCAATGCCTAGTTGGGGCTATCTTCACAACTTGCTCTGATTTGTTTCTGAGATGAGGCATCTCCAAGGATTCTCACCTTCTGTCTTTCTCAGTTCTTCTTGCCTGCTTAGTTTTATTTCTGACTTTTCCTGCCTCACCTGTGCACCATCACGCTGCATCCACTTAGACTTCTGCAGTCCAGCTGTGGTCCAAGGCTGGAGAAGGCACTTCTGGGCTGCCTCAACAGCCACCATGCGTCCTTAGCAAAAAAAGGTCACTGTCCTAGTCAGCTCCTGCATGTTTTCACATCTGTTTTTCCTTGGTGGTGTTTGCTGTTTCTGCTCTGTGCGTTTGTTCCTCTTGGGCAGCAGCCGCTTGGGTGACTGGGCTGGCTCCTTCTCCTGGCTGGTTTCAGTCGGTGCAGTTTTTCCTCTGGGGCAGCTGTCTCTGGGGCTCTGCATCTGGAGAGGGGCACTTCTAGGGAGTGGTGGGATAAAACCTCATGTTAGTCTAGTAACAGTTTTGATGGGCGTTTCTTGGCCGTTTTGCTCCATCAGCCTGTCCTCTGCTTGGGCCAGTCGCACATGGGAGCGGTAGTGACCCGTGTTCAGAGTTGGGTTTGCCTTTTTGTCACTCCCTGCAGTCCTCGGAGCGTGTGGTTTGTTTGAAGGCTGTTGTGTTGTGAGCTGGGCATCTGCAAGCGTGGCCCAACTTTGCTCATGTAAATGTACCGCAGAGGCACACCTGTTTACTCAGAGCGGCTCCCTTCACCCTTAGCTCTTTTCCTACCTTGTGACTCTTTTCCATTACCCGTGACTAGAAGTAAGTGACAGGCAAAACTGGAAGTGATGCATCTCTATAGTGATGGCCATTCTTCCATACATATGCGTGGATAAGAGGCTGCTTGGGAAACTCAGTTTCTAGGGTGGTTCTGCTGACTCTGCTGCCAGGCTGGTGGGAGCATTTTTCCACACTGCCAGCATGGCTGGGTGGTTCTTCTTGGAACAGTGGAAGATGAGGCTTAATCTTTTGTCTTCCATGCAGACTCTTAAAGAATAATCCCTGCTGGCTGAAGTACAGAGCTCCCTTGTTTTGCCTGCCACCTTCCTGCTTCTGGGACAGGACTCCCCAAAAGGGTAACCCTGCAGGCTGCGCATGATGCCTTGGAAGCCTGTGCTCGCTCTTGCATGGTTTCAGGGTTTTTGCTACCCATCAGTATATGCTTGTGCAGAGAGTGGAGAGGGTGGAAACCACTATTGAAGACGCCCAACGGGCTTTTCTGCTGAAGCCATTTCTCACACCTGTTAGAAATCTGAGCGACACCAGAGCGGTGGTGTAGATGTGTCCCTAAAGGGAGGGGACACACGAGGAAGTGTCCCTAAAGGGAGGGGACACACGAGGGAGTGTCCCCTCGGTTTTTCTCAGCTTATGAACCACTAGCGGGATATACACAAGGTCTTAAAGCAAGACCTTAGGTCAGGCTCCCATCAGCACCTTGTCACAGGAAGGCGGCTTGTGTTAAGTCAGGAAGCTTGTCCCCTCTACGGTTAGGTACTCTCTAGTATTTGATGTGAGTGATCCCATCTGTGGTCTGTTGCATTATGGTCTGCCCGTGCTGTCAAGGGGAGGCAGTGCTTCCCCTCCGGCCTGCTGCCTCTTGCTGTATTTGATCCACACTTTTGCAGTGCTGCGAGCTTCTGCTGAGCCTCCCCTGCAGCACAGAAACAAGCAGAGAAGCTCTGTGGGGCAGGAATGCTAGGCATTAGCAATCAGCTAGAGGCTGCCTCTCCTTATTTCTGTCCTTTATCCACCACCCACCTGAAAAAGCAGCAAGAGGTGTTGCATCCTTGATGGTTTTTGTGCCCAAAGCAGGACTTGAGAGGAAGAAACCTAGAGTTCCCTATGTCCTGCCCAGGCAGTCTCCTTGCCTCACTCCTGCAAGCTTGCAGGAAGCTGTTGGGTTTGGTTACTCATTTGTGGAGGTCAGGACTAGGTCTGGGGTTTTTTCCTTTGTGTTTAGGAAACGGTTTACAAACTGTTTTGAGCACGGGGGAGCTGGTGGCGTGCGAAAGAGCCTTCTCAGCCTCTTTACTGCTGGACTCGTGTTAATTCTCTGCTCTACCTCCTTTTCTGTAATCTGTTTCTCAGTTGGCAGCATGAGTATTTCTGAGTGCTTTCCCCAGCCTGCAACCCCTCCGCCTCCTAATGTGACCTCGGTCACCAAACCACCTCGGGGCTTTATTTTTACTCTAGCCGTTTGGTTTAGCGTGGTAAGGTTGGTTTCTTTCCCCTAGCAGTGAGAAGACTTCTCTGCGGAGGAAGTAAAAGAGTGCCAGGCTGCAGTTGAAACTGGTTAAACACTAAAACCACACTTCTAGCCTCTCTGGGTTTGAGACGTGACATTCAGCCATGCAGCTTAGCACTGGCTTTTTTTGCCCGCCAGTGGTGCACCCTCCTTGCACTTTTTTAATAAATTCTGGTTTTTACTTTAAAATGCTGGGAAGAACCTTCTCAGCTGCAGTTCCTGCATTAGCAATCCAGCCAGAAATGCTGTTGCACCTTGTCCGGGCTCGTGATCTTCCATGGATGCTCAGTGCTGTTCCGCTAAAGCTCCCAGAGCTCAGCAGAGCTCGCAGAGCCTAATTACTGATTTAGCCTGTGCACGCATGTCGTGTAGAACCCACATGTTGCTTTTCAGCGCAACTTGACCTTTTGTCACTACCCAGAAAGTAAAGGCTAAGCTATCGGTAAGAGTTTCCAGAAGTTGGTGTTGATCTCCTTTTTTTTTTTTTTTTTTTTTTTTTTTTTTTTTTTTTTTTTAGACCATGTTGGTGGTTTTATTTAACTGTGAAGAACAAGGCAGGGACTAATGTTACTTGAATGAGAGAGACACCGACATGTTTTCCTTCCGGTAACAGGCATCTGGTGCTAATGTGTGTAGAAGTATCGTGGTGGATCAGAGGTGGGAGCACTACAAGGACATGAATAACTTATGCCTGTGTGAGGGGCTCTGCTATATCCCAGTGCTCAGAGAGGCTGCGGTGAGAGGGGGTGAGACTTAAAGTTCCAACAAGCTTCTCATACTCTAAAACCAAGTACAATCATCCAGAAACCGCCTTTCCCTGTCAGTCACTCTTTCCTCATTTCCTCTCCTGCTGGTGCTGATCAGCCAGGGATTTGTGTGTAACCAAACCCCCTCCTGCTGCTGTACATTAGTCCTTTCTCGTGGCAGCGGTTTTGATGATCCAGGCACTGCAGGGTGATTTGGGGAGGGAGAGTTTGCACTTCACACGAGAATACTGCCAGAATTGACAGTAGGGGTAAAGGAAGTAAAATGCCTAATAGCAGGGTTGGGAAATTTCCCAGAGCAGGGTGAAGGCCATAGACAGTGATTTCTCTTGAGCTTTTTTTTTTTTTTTGTTAGTCTAACCTTGATCTTTGTCTGTCTGAAGTTGGCCTACACCAACTGATTCTGCTGTCTGTTGTACATTTTTTGGGATGGGCATCTCGTATTCCAGAGCCAAACCTCTTAATTCTGCCATGGGGAATGTTTGTTTCTCTTCAGTGTTGAATGAGCCATTTCCAGACAGGCTTCGTATCCACTGTGGAGGTGGGTATTAGGAAAGAAACTTCCTTCCGGAGGATCAGGGAGTGGAACCTGCTGGAATCTGTGTCATTTCCTCTGTCCTTGGCTCTACTCTTCCTCCCCAGCAGATTTCATTGCTGTGTGATTCAAAGTGGAGAGGGAGATGCCTTCATGACCTGTGTTATACTGCTCAGGTAGAAGTGAAGGCTCCAGAAGTACTCCGGGAATGCAGCTGAGTGGACAACTACCTCCAGGTTGTGGGAGCCTAGGGCACAGGCTGGCTGTGAGCGGCTGCCATTATCCCTGCTGGTGAGCGGGGCTGGGAGAGCAGGAGCGTGAGGATTGCGTGCAATAATGCTGTCATCCTCCTGGAAGGCTCTGTCTCTGCTCAGCCTGTTGTCCAAATGTCTTCTCTGTTGGCCTGACTCCATCCTAAGCCTATCAGGGTTAGATCTCTTCAGTCTTCACCTTTCTTAATTTCTCACATTATCTCTCTCCTTTGTGCTTTAACCCCGCAAATAATTTACTCTGGAGTAGTGAAGGTGGCTGACAACACCCTGAGCGACATCAACAGGAGATCTCTTATGACCAGAACTCATCACACATTTCTTGGTGTCAGTTTTCTGTCGTAGGAAGGGAATGCTGTTTACTCCTTGCAAACAGTATGTGTTTGAGTATAAACTACTTCGGCTGCTTCAGTGCACAGCACATGGCCTCCTCCCTACCTGCTGGACAAAGAACGGCTCTGCCTGGGTCATCTGCCTTTCAGTGCTTAACCAGATGCAGCCTTGAAGAGCTGAGCTTGGCTCTGGTGCTGCAGGTCACGCAGGATACAATTTGTGAAAAGTTTTGTGTTGAAAGTTAACTTGATATCTCAGCTGAGGGCTCTCTGGCATGTTTGCATAGATTCATAGAGTTTATGGCCAGCAGGGACCATTAGATCATCTAGTCTGATCTCCTGTATATCACAGGTCCTTAAATTTCACCCTGCTACTCCTGTATGAAGCCAAATAACTTGTGTTTGGCTAAAGCAAAACTTCCAGAAAGACATCCAGTCTTGAGAATCCACCCTTTTCCTGGGGAGTTCATTCCAGTGATAATTGCGCTGGTTCTGAAACACTTATACCTTATTTCCAGAGTAAATGTTTCCAGTTTGTTCTTGTGCTTTGGTATTCTGCAAGTGTAAAGAGCCCTTAAGTACCATGGAGGCACTTCGCGCCCTGCAATCAAATCGCCTCCCAGTCTTTTTTGATACACTAAACAGATTGAGCTGTTTAAGTTTTTCACTGCAAGACATCACTTCTAGCCTTTGAATCACTTTTATGGCTGTTTTTTGGACCCTTTCCAATTTTTCAGCATCCTTTTAAAAATAAGGGCACTAGAACTGGATGCAGTATTTCAGTGTCAGCCTCGCCAGTGCCGTATATAGATGTAAATGTTCTGTCCAGTGCTTGCTCTCTGCTTGTACATCTAAGGGATGCATTAACCCTTTTTACCGGACATTACGTTGGGAACTTAGCCGCTGTAGTCCCTAGAGCCTTCCTGGAGAAGCTGCCTCAGGCACGGTCTCCTGGAGACTAAATTTTGCATGATCCCAGATGCATAACATAGCATTCGATGCTGGAAACCCCCAGATTTTGAAGTGCTTATAATAACCTTGTGTGAATGCGCTGTAGCCATCATTACTTACTGCTCCATTTGCCTTTGTGTCACAGGCCGTTTGACAGCAGAATTTGCTTTCAGTTCGTTGATTAAAAACGTTGCTAGTGAGTCTCTACCAACCTCTTTCTATCCAGTTCAGTGAGGGTCCCTGAAGACTGCTGCTTTTTAAGGGGTTACTTAATCAGTTTTTAATCTATTTAATGGTAATGTTTTTTCAAGAATGTTGCATATTACTAATTTATAGAAACCAAACTTAGATACAAGTTTGGTTGAAAAGCAAATAACATGCATATAAATATTCTATTTGACCTGTTTTCCTTAAATTGAAAGTTCTAGTTACTAGTAGTAAATTCGTTATTAAATAATCTTAAATTTATTTACAGGTCAGATGTTCGTTTCGTAGCCCGTGAAGTTACCACCACTTGATTTTTACATTACTGAAGTGCACAATTTTCTTGCTTATGTTTCTCGTCTCACCTGCTCCCTGCAGTTGTGAAGGGAAAAATCAAAAGCTTATTGGTTTTGCTGGGGGACTTCCTCAATGCCTCTTCTTCTGTTGCTGGGTTACTGACTTGCAACTCTTATAGCCATGAGATGTGTCCTGGAGCTGTAGCTGCTGCAGTCCAAAAGATGAAGAAGCTGCAGGAATGTCTCAAGGTCTCTTTACCTGGAAATGAATTTTGTATGCCTCGAGGCCACGATATATTAGGGTTCCCTCTTTCTACCATGTCATAGCAAATTGGATTTTATATTTGTGCAGTGTCTGATGTTAAGTATCAGGATTCTCACTGGAGTTGCTTCTAATGCTACAGAAATTAATCCGTTTCAGGGCAGGTCATTGTGACTGCTAAACAGAAACCTGCGCAAGAACACATGGCAAGAAGCAGCCCAGGCGAGCTCAGTATCCATTTGTGGTTGCAGGTGGTATATGAAGAGGAGTGATTATGGTAATTAGCCCAGCTGGAATTTGCCCACAGCTCTGTGGGTATCTTGTAAATACTGCAAAAATGCCAGACAATCTTAATAGCCCTTTTGTCTTGTCTCCTTCATGTAGGTAGCCATTTGCACAAAGGACTTTCCACCAGCACTTTGTTGTGATTGCACCTGTAACAGTAAAAACCTCCTCCTGATATCTTGCCAGTTGAGCCCACTGCAGCATCTTGGGCTTTTCAGGAAGCTCTGTATCAGTACTCAGTGTTACTTCAGTGAGATAGTGCCGTGGAAAACACCGGACAGAGCTGTGCCTTGCAGCTTTGGGGTGGCATGCGATAAAGGCTCAGGCTCCTATTTCTAAGGCCGTCTCCAGGGGAGGTAGTGGGCTCACTGTTGCTGTTGGACTGGGTGGTGTAAAGCTCTGAAGGAGCTGCCTGTGGAAGAGAGGAATAATCTTAATAGTTAACATGGTATATCTAGCCCTTGAGCTGGGAGTGAGAATATGGCATGGTTTGGGTGCCTGGATGTTATTTCACACAGTTCTCAGCAAGGGAGCTGTGCCTGGAAAAGCCTGGCTGCCCAAGAAACCCTGAAAATATTTGGGATGAGTGTGGTACGTGTTTTGGAGCGGAGCTATGTGGCTCTGTGGTCTGTATCCCAGCCCCTTGTCACTGAGGAGACCCCTAGACTCAGGAGAATGTCCTGCTGTGCTCCAGTCCCTTCCACTCTGGTGGAGACCACGCATTTGTTAGAGGCAGTTTTGCATCTGGTCTCTTGATTAATGGACTTGTCTTTTGCAGCCTATTTTGACTCTGACACCGCTTTCTGCTCCACAGATGCTTTGCTGATGTTGAAGAAAGTTTGCCTTGCTTGATAAAGACCAGATCCTGAAATTTACTTCCAAACCTGAAGTAACAATTTTTAACTTGAAACGCTTTTTCCCCAGGAGTCGTCGCTCCAGAATCCTTCCCTTATTTGGTGCCTCCTTCACAGCTGGGACTGATGCTCAGGTGCCAAAGCTCTGTACTCTCCTCGCACTGAGCCAAATGGGTCTGCGCTGGGTTCAAGCACGGCGGCTTTGCTTCCCAGCCCAGTTCGTAGCACTCCTTTTCCTGCACATCCCGGTGGCATTTCCAGTGTTTCTGTTGTGGGGTGGGAGACACCATTTTCAACCCTTTTTGGTCAGTGCACGGTCTCTTGAGATTGGGTCTTGCTTTCTTCTTTTCTGGCTCAAGACATGACAAACCTTTCCTGAAGCTGTCTCACCACCTCTGTTCTGTGTGTTGTCAGGATGTACTCCTCGTGGCCTCTCGGTGATTTGAGCTGGCTGTTCCAGGACCGTTGCTATCTCTGCACTTAGTCGCTCCGCGAGAAGTTGTTAGTCACTGTTGATTTCTTCCATGGTAACAAATCCAGTTCGGTTGGCGCTGCAGTGTGTGAATGTTCCCCAAGCAGCAGTGGGCTGCTTCCTCTGGTGAGGTTGCCTCTTCCCAGGTGGATTTAGTCTGTCTGCACATGCTGACTCATGACAGCCGAAACAGCTGTTTTCAGCTTCAGGCACTACTGTGTGCAGGGACCCCTTCTTCTTCTTGACAGCTGGTTTGTTTTTATAACTAATGCCTTCACTATATGCTCATAACTTCCATATCGGTGATGCCCGCTTTTCAACTGGAAGGGCCAAAATCCATTTTTTGTCATAGTTTCATTGTTGTATAAGCCTTACTTGGTGGGCTCTTCTCAAGCGGCCAACTGGGACCAGCCAAATTTGGTTCCCCAGCCCAAGGAGCGAAGCTGCCTGCAAAGGGCAGTGACGTAAGTGCGCAGAGAGCCCTGTCTTCCTCTGGCATCCTGACACTGGCATAAGGACTGTTTTCAGGAAACCCCTGGAGTGGTCTGACCCTCGGACCGCACAGTGAGTGAGAGGAGGGCAAGGAGTTTGCAGGTCTCATGCTAGCACTGTCAGGGTAGCGAGCATGCTAGTAGAGCTCTGGGGAGGTATTCCTCTCCACCGTGCAAATGCAGAACAGCAGGTGATGGGACTTCCTCCTCCTTGCCCTGAAGCCAGGCCGCTTGGTGGAAGTCACTGTTTCCCTCTTGCCGTGAGAAGGGAGGAGCAGGGAGGGCTCGGAGACTGAGGGACAGGTGAGTCACTAGAGAAAGAGTCATTCAGAGAAAAGCCCAGTCAAAGCAGCCCATGGCCTTAGCATGAACTCAGAGATGAAAGGTCCAAAGTTAAGTGATGAGCTCATCAAAACCTTGAGGCTGTGAGAGAAAAAGTGGTGAAGGAAGCGTGAGAGGTGCCTGCTTGCGATGCCACAGTGCTGGGGCACACAGGTCTCTGCCTGGGCTTGCTGGGTTCATGCATAAGTTGGCAAGAGGTATGAAACATGCTTCTTCCCTAGAGGCAGGTATCCTGCTTCCTTTAAAAAAAATTATTATATATATATATGCACATATCTGTGATCCAACTCAGCACTGGTTCCTGTGGAGCGTGGCTGGTTAGGCCTTGGGATTGTAAGTGAAAAGGCTGAGCGTGAAACTTGCTCTGAGAAGATGGGGGCGAAGTCGAGGTCCTGGCAAGCCCTCCCAGAGCCAGGCGTCTCTGTGGGAACACTCTGGGCACGTCCCCGCAGGGCGCGGGCGTCACTTTCCATTCAAGGTGGGGAGTTTTGGTACTCCCCCACTGCCAGTAAAGTGGTGCGGGGATTGCAGGGTGAGTGCTCCCAGGGCTGTGGGTGAATGTGGGCCTTGGAAAAAAAAAAAAACCAAAAAAAACCTGACACAACTTCTGCCCCAATTTCTTCTTTCCCCCATGAGCAGCCTGCCAATCGGCATTGCAATAGGCTTTCCAGTAGAGATGGGTCAAGGTATGTGATTGCAGCTGGAGCCACTGAACTGGTCACAAACCAGCTTTCTACCTCTACAAGCTATTGCCTGAAAAGAAATAAATATGTTAACACTTCCAAGCTCTTAGCTGCCTTGGTGTCCTAAGGAGGACAATAGAGAAGCACCTATGTCTGAAATTTGCTGGCAGGGCGAATAAGGGTTTTGCTGTGCTGTCCCAGTATTCCCCAGTCTCTTCTGGGTTTCATCTGCAGAGTTAATAAAATGGTGGCAAATAAAGTTGAGTTCCAGTGGAAAGGGCTCTTTAGGGCAGCAGTAAAATAGTGAGTAAGCAAGAACCCCTTGCTGCGGGGGCCAGTTTAATTGGTCTGGCTTGTTTTATGAGACAGGTTTTATGTTTAAACTCGCACATGGCCCAGGAGCGACTCTGCAGCAGGGCATCATTCTCCTGCATGGGTCCACCGGGAATGCAGCCCGGGTTAATTACACCTTACCGAGCAATCGCACCTCGCAGAGCAGCTGGCATAAGTCATGGTGTGAGCCAAGGGGTTGAGCAAATGAGGGTGGGAGGTAGTGCCAGAGCTAGGACTGCCTGTGATAATCGTCCCCTGCAGCCATCCCTGACGGAGAGCTCAGTGCTGCCTGGAGGCACCGGCTGGTGGCCGTCTTGCAGCCTCTTGCATGTGCCTGGCCGGGCATTGCCACAGCCCTGCCTGGTAACCTCGTTCCTCCCTCTGCACATCTGATCCCTCCGTAAATGGAAATGGCGTCAATGACCTTCATAGAGGGGTTCAAGATATAAAAATCGTGTGTGAATGGGAGCACAGCGGTGGTGCTCAGACTGGGTCGCTCCTGGTCAGCATCTCTCCGCGTGGTGCTCAGAGCCTGGCTTTTCTCACCGCGCTGAGGCTGTGCAGACATGTGGGTGTGAGAGGAAAGCTTCTTGCTGTGGAGAAGGTAAGAGCGAGGCCAGTCCTCTCCTAGCATGACACAGCCACCTCCAGGGTCAGGCAAAGTGACTGTTTACCCGTGCACAGGCTTCTTCAAAGCCTTTTACATAAGGACTGGGAAAGCCCAGAGCTCTGCTGAGTTAGCAGAGGTGGCTTAGAGCAGTAGTAAGTGTCATGGTTTGGGACGGGTTGGCCACCGAGGCGAAGGACAGATGCTCTCCCCCACCTCTCTCTAAGGAGAGGAGGGAGAGAGAGAGAGAAACTTATGAGTTTAGAAGGAACTAAACTACTTCAATGAAATACTAATAATAAAAGCAAAGAAAATAATGAAATATATACAAAACCATATCAAGCTCCCAGGATGACAATCACGTCACCAGCAGGCACTGGGGAAGTCCCAGACTGGACCTGGTGGTGGATGGGAACTGGATTCCAGATCTGGATTCAGGATCGAGATCAAAGGTAGACGAACAGACAGAGTCCTCCTTGGACACCGGCCATTGAAGAAAGAGGGCTGACCCTTTGATCCCTCAGCTTTTATACTGAGCAGGAGGCAGATGGGATGGAACACCCTGTTGGTCAGTTTTGGGTCACCTGTCCTGTCCGCTCCTCCCCACAGGTGTGACCCCTCTACGCTTTTCTGCTTCCCACCCTCCAACAGGGCAAATACCAAAGTTGGCTGCCCTTGGTTGTTATAGCAATAAGGATAAGCAGGAGCCTCTCTGCATACCATTCCTTGGCATCGACTATAAACATGGGTCTTATCGCTCTGAGAGTGAACAGTTTCTGCACAACATGCTGTCAACTTCAGCAGTTAGAAGAGGCCTAGCTAAAAAGTGAAGTTACTGAACAAAATTGGTCCTGTTTTACCTCAAACCAGGACAGTAAGTAATTATTCAAGTCAGGTTTTGGTGTTACTGGACCTAAGGAGGGCAGGAAGCTGCCTTCGCACCACATGCTACAGCCGGCTCTCCTCCATCCCCTTAGCTCCATGTTGCTTTGGTAGTTCAATAGCAGCATGGCTGCTGCAGGCTTTTGGGGGTTTTTCTCATACAGCCAAATGCTGGTTCCCTCTGTGTCACTGCTTAAGGCTGGAGTTAAATGAAGGGGTGCAGCATCACCCCAATGCCCCCTTGCTTCTGAAAGCTGCTCCTGGCAGGACGCAAACAAGTGCTCCCAGCTTTGCTGCTGAACTGGCTGTGGTGAGCTCTCTGCAGAAGAGCAGCGGTGAGGACATCCCGCTCCCTCTCCCCGTTGACCAGAGGCCGCTCAGAGCCTCTGCCGCAATTCCGGAGCACTGAACAAGTTGCTTCTGTTGGTTGGTTGGTTATTTATTTATTTATTTATTTGCCATTGGTGGGAAACGCCAGTGGGAAAGGCTGCCTTTGAGGGGGGGGTCTCCTTTCGTATGAGCCCTTTGGCTGTGCTCTGGTTCGGTGGAGGAAAAGCCCTTTGGCCGAAAGCTGCCCTGCAGGCAGCTGGAGTTGCCCGGGTTGGGACGCCCAGGGCCGGTGCCCGCCGGGCTGGTGGCCCTGCGAGGGAGCCCAGGACCCGGCAGAGGGTGCTGTGTCTCCACCGCCTCTCCCCACGCCAGCTCCAGCTGTTTGGCACTTGACTGTGCCTGTGTGCATGATGTTTGTAAGAGTTTGGGCATGTCCATTTGGTTCCCATCTCCAGTGCCACCCCCGGCATCCAGGCCAGGTTCTTCTGTCACTGGGGACATTCTTAATTCACAGGAAATCAGAGAGAGTTTAATTGTTTTCTTGTCTTTTTTTTTTTTTTTTTTTTTTTTTCCCATGCAGCTGAACAAAAGGTTCATCCTCAGTTTTCTCCATGCCCATGGGAAGCTGTTTACCAGGATTGGGTAAGTGTGCAGGATGTTTATTTTATTTTCCTACATTACAAGTCTTTTTGGAATTTAATATTGTTAGCAACTAAGCTGTGTTTGGAGCTGAGGGCACAGGGTGTGAATTCTTGCAGGCCTAGCCTCCTGGTTCTTATTCTCCTTACCCGCCCTCTGATCCACACTGGTTATTGTTTGGGCTTCTTCTTCCCCCACCTCAAGGCCCAGTCCTGCCTGTGCACCGGGACCCTCTGGCAGAGGCTGAGCTCAACTGGCTGGTACTCACACAGGAGGGACTAACAGCTGTTTTCTTTCTCTCCACCACCTAACCATGCTCCTTCCCCCTCAATTTCTGATTTTGCTCCCCCTCTCCCATTCCCCCCATCTTACCCAGCGGAGAGGTAGCTCAGGGAGGGCTCTCAGTGGCTGCTGCCTGCGAGGAACACAAAGCCATCAAGGCAGAACCGTGCGGTGGCTGAAAGCTGCCATCCAGAGCATGTCAAGACAAGCCTTGCCCTTCATCTCCTCGCTGCCATTTCAGTGAAAGCCTCGTAGCTGAGAGCTGCCCTGGCTGTGGGAACGGGTTTATACAAAGTGCCTTTAGCAATGTCTGTCAGAAACTGGTTTCAAGTAATGGGACAGCTACCCTTGAAGCAAAGCAAGCCTGATTCGGGCCTGGGCTGAGATCCCAGCCTGAGGGACATCTTTCTGACCCAGAGAGCAGAGCTCACCCCCACAGCCGATGGGCTTCCCATGGAACTGTCCCCGCTCCGGATCCAGGCTAGCCCTTGCTGTCAGGTGATGGGGCGGCTGTTGTAGTGAGACCTCATGTGCGTTCGTGTGGTCTCTGACAACGGTGGTCCCTGCTTGAGCCTGCCAGTGCCTCGTAAGCAGATGCAGTCGCATGAGCTCTGGTGGTTCCTTCAGTCTCTTGTGGAACTAATGGCTACAAGTTACAGGGTCGAGAGACCTCTCCCAAGCCACTTAAGTAAAGAAAGGTA
This sequence comes from Burhinus oedicnemus, assembly GCA_008921705.1. NCBI lineage: Eukaryota > Metazoa > Chordata > Aves > Charadriiformes > Burhinidae > Burhinus > Burhinus oedicnemus. The sequence goes on from VFFE01007832.1 coordinate 299,947, forward strand.
GCATGGATGCAAAGTGGCACCTTGTCCATGCTGTAGGGTTTTTGGCTCCTGTACCGTTCCCTGCCTCTGTCTGGGCCTGTCCCCTTTCCCTTCTGGAGCGGGGAAGCACAGCAGTGCAGGACACAGCACCCACCCAGCCATGCAGCCTGAAGCCTCAGCGCTTGCTCCATCCAACGTGCTCTTTGGGATGGCTAGTCACATGTGGCACGTGCTTGACTTTGGACCCTTCATAAAGCAATGGGAAGTAGGAGCTGTGCTGGCTAATTTGTTGGAGATCCAATTGTCTGAGGACGAGGGGGAGAGCAATCTGCTCGCTGCCAGTGCTGTTGATCTCTCCCTGAGTCACAAGGCACTGATTATCTGCTTGCGGGCAGCAGGCTGGCCTGCAGTGAGGAGGCAGAACTGGATGTCCTCCTGCCCGCAGAAAAGAGGAGGGAAGCTGCAAGAGCCCGTGAATGTTTGGTAACTGCAGCGTGTCTGTGCCGGGAGGCAGAGCATCCGGGGAGCTGCTGGTCCTTGGCTCTGTGGGGCTGTGTTCACGGCGGAGCTTCGGTTGAATGCATGCCAGCAGGGGGATTAATGGGGATGTTGCGGAGATTGCTTGCACATTTGGCTCCTGAGACCTTTGTGAAATTAAGATGCAGTGTTTGAGGCGGTTGCTTCCCAGGACAGTCATTTAGAAAACCCAAGTATGTTTAATGGTAGAATATCCCCTGAAGTACTTAGAAGGGAACTAGAAAGTAATACCATGACACAGGAAGAGAAAATCGTCCAGCCCTGCTAAACAGCTTCCGTGCTTAAAATAGGTAAAAGGTGAGGAATAGTTGAGCCCTCTTTGGGCAGGATCTTCAGTGATTTATCTGTAAAAAGTATGGAAAAGATGATGTGGCCCTAATTGGACTCTTTTGCTCCTAAAACCACAGGTAAGCAATTTATTAAAAGCTTCCGCTTTGCTCCTGACCTGCTGGTTCTGAGCTCAGTGGGGTTACTGCATGCCGTTCCAGATGTGCTGTGGTATCAAAGCACAGCTGGCGGGGCTGAGGAAGCCCTCACTCCTTCTTGTTGTTATTCTATGGCAATAATCTTCATCTCCTCACTAACAACCCATCCTGCAAAGGGCTCCTCCATCCCCGGTGTGCTGTCTGCCCTAGGAGGATGTTGCTGGATATGCTGGATGTGGTCTGAGATTTCTCAAAATTAGGAAGTCTTTAGAAGCAATCAGTTTGCTCTAATTCCCTGGCTGTGCCCCAAATCCAGGGAAGTTGCCTCTTCCAGGGGGAGCGGTGCTTTTGTACCGGCGGAGCTGCTCCGTTCTGCACAGCTACAAAGTACAAGGGGCCTGTTTGTTACAGCCCATGTTTGTGGGAAGGTAAGAGAGACTTTGAACTGCTCCAGCAAACAGTGCCTGGGGAGAGGGTGCCCCTGCTGCTGGGCAGAACCGGTTGTTGAAAGGCATCCGTGAAATATGGTTAAGAAGAAAGCCATTTCTGTCTTTAAAAATAGAGCCTATTACTGTCCTGAAAGTCTGTTGGGGAAGCCCAGCAGAATTGCCCATGTGGGTTACCAGAAGTGGCTTGCTAATCCAGCCTGCAGCGTGCTGATATCACAAGATCTGAATCTCTTGGGGGAAGATAGAGGAAATTGCTATGGAGGCCCCCGAGGCTGCCTGCCCTGGCTCCAGATGCCTCGCCCCCTGCGGATTTTGGCTCCCTCGCTCCCATGTGGGCACAGTAGTACAATGTCACCAATAACTGAAATGGGTACTTGCTGTGAGACAGATATTTGTTCTTGCTGGGTCTAGCTGTGGCTTTTTCTAGTGTAGGAGCAAGAAGTAACACACAGAGCAAGCAGAAGAGACAATAGGACAGGAGGACCTTCTCCTGCCACCACCACCACCACCCCCCCCCCCAGTAGTTTCCAAGGTTTTTTGCAGATTCTTGGTTATAAAGTTGTCTTCGTGGGATACCAGGTGAGGACTTTCTTTGGGAGGGCTGTTGTGGGCAACCATGTCTCAGTCATTTTTGTGGATTGACTGTGCTCTTCATTGCAAGCAGTTCAGTTTTTGACCCCACTTCAGTTGGGTGGTTGCTGAGGATCCAACAGCTCTGATAAGTGACCTCAGCTAATTCCCTTAGTGATGCCAGATGAAGAGTAGGATAAATGTGTCAGATTTCCAGGGGCGCTTGTGAGCGGTGTTGAAAGCGCACCCCGTCCCCAGCCGTGGCACTGCAGCCGTTGGCTGCTGTGTCCTGATGAGTGACAGCAGCGCTGTGTGCTGCAGGGACCAGCTCCAGCTTTGACATTTCCAGCAGCTAGACGAGGCCACTCGTTAGTCTGCAAGTCCCTGTCCTGTGGGCCTCTAAGTGATGAAGTTTTAGGGGCTCAATCACAGGCAGTGTGTAGCCTGGGGGACAGGGCTTGGTGCCATGGGATCTGATCCTGCGCCGTTCTTCTGGAGGAAGCACGCTCTGGCCAACATTCAATGCACTGGAATTGCCACATCCGCAATGTGGCACCAGTGTGTGCAGTTTGCTGCAGCCTGGGTTTCTCGGGAGTCCCATGGGCTGCTCCTAGTCCAAGTGAGCTGCTGGCCTCTTGGCACCTCTCCCAGATTGGTAGAAGTCAGTAGAAAAAAATGGTTGGTCAGAAATGACTCATAAAGGCCGTGTTTTCCTGCCAAAGGAATGCTGCCTGTCGGTCACAGAGCAATCCCTCGCTACCCTCTCTAAGGAAGGCTTCAGCTGCCTTCGTCGCAGCCTGCACCTTCGTTCCCCACAGCTGCTGGGCAGGAGACAGCACCCCAGGGGGGTCCTCCTTCCCCAGGAGATGTGACACTGAGTGAGCTGTGCCGACTGACCGCCCTGTGCCCCAGGGCATAGCCTTCGCTCTACAGACTCTCTCTCTGTCTGCAGGATGGAGACTTTCCCTGCGGTGGCCGAGGAGGTCCTGAGGGAGTTCCAGGTCCTGCTGCAGCACAGCCCCCCTCCCATCGGAAGCACCCGCATGCTCCAACTTGTGGCAATCAACATGTTTGCAGTGTACAACTCCCAGCCCAAAGGTACCACGTGCTGCTTTAGGGGAACTGGGCTGGGGATCCGCCGCTCTCTGTATGGCTGAGTTGCTGATGGAGAAGGGTGGGGGGGACTCAACAGCTAAAGAGGGATGGGGAAGCAGAGCGGTGGTTGGATGTCTGGGAGTGTCGGTGTGTGCAGGGACAGCAAAGGGACCTTGTTTGGGTCTCAGTGGAACTGGCTGAGGCACCTGAGGAGTGAGGTGGCATCGCATCTCCCTTGAGCCTGAGTCATCAAGCACAGAAGGAAGGCACTGCTTCACGGCTCTGCCTTCCCAGCGTTTAGCTTGGGCCCTGCTCAGTGCCCAAGCTGGCACCAGAAGGGCTGGGAGAATCTCTAAGGCCTCAGCTCTTGGGAGAGTGGTGTTGCCTGTGACCACTTGTGTCTGTGCAGGCAGCTGGGTGATGTGGTGGGAGATGCTGCTCTCTGAAAGGCCAGGCTGGAGGCTATTCCCCATATTAAGACACCTAGAGATCTAGTATTACTCATCTTCCTCCCCCCCTCATCCATCCACCCACGAGGCTGTAAGTGGTCTTGACCATTGTCAGGTTTAATGCGTTGGTCAGCAGAGATACCACCAAATCCAAGCCTCTTCTACTGAGTTTGAAATGTGCTTTCAGGGGACGTGGTTTTCCCTCCGACCCCCCGACACGCACAGCGGCAGGTGCCCAGGTCTGCCTGAGCTGTCTGTTTGGGAGCAGGGATGGGGCTGCACCCCCTGGGTGCAAGAAAGCAGCATTTCGCATGCTGATGGCTTGGGATTTAGATCCCAAAGATGGAGGCCTCCAGCTGATGGATTTCAGTCAAAGCCACCATGTGGGCGATCAGACTGAGCCCCAGAGAGCTGCTGCTGGAAGATTTCTCCCTTGTGAGCCAGTTGGCTACTTGTCAGGCCAGTGGTTAGTGGCCGAGGTCAGCTGATGGAGTGAACCAGCGTCGGCCAGAGGGCTGGAAAGTGGCTCCCGTGCGTCGTGCCTGCTGCCTGGCCAGCCTCGCAGGCACCCTCCTGGCCTGGGGGAAGTCCTGGGGGAACTGTTAGTCCTGCTGGCGAGGCAGCCTTGCCCTCCCGCCTGCTAGATGCCAGCCGGCGACAGCGTGTTTATCTTTGAGCTGCAAAGTACTTTACGATTATGAGCAAATGCCTCTGTGCAGCCCCCCGGTAGGTATATTAATAGCGGTGTCTGTGCCGCAGAGGGGAGCTGGTGGTAAAGAGAGGAAGAGATTTGTCTGGGCTATACGGCAAGCCCCTGTGGCAGAGCTGGAAGCAATCCCAGCTCTCAGACCACTGGACTGTGCTCTTCCATCCGCAGCTGAGTTGTGGATGTGTGTGAGTGGCAGAAAGGGAGCACTTTTTATCTCATGTGAAAAGTAAGTATTCTTGGAGTTTTCTGCCTCCTGTGTGGGTAACTGCCAGCTGCTCCCAGCTTTTGGATCTCTGGAGAAAGCGAACCTGTTCCTGCCGGGGACTGCAGGCTGCGCAGAGCAGGTGGCGGTGCTCATGACATGCCTGCAGGTCGGATGGCACTGCGGCTGCCATCTGATGCCTAGCGCCCTTTGGGGGTTTCCCTGAGGGCTCCTTGCTCTGGTAACCCTAAAACATCGCAGAGACTATTGTTGGCAAAGCAAATCCTGTTGTCAGCACAAATGCCCTGGTGGTCTCCAAGCACTCATGTGCGGAGTGCTGGCACAGCCCAGGTTGGGCTCAGTGCCGACTTGGATACTGAGAAGAGCTGGGTGCAGAAGGGGAAGGAAGAAGAAAGGAGAAAAAAAAAAAAAAAAAAAAAAAAAAAGCAAAGGGCCTGCAGTTTAAAAAGCAAGCAAGAATGTTTGCTGAATTATTACCAAGTGCCCAGCACGGAGCAAGGGTGTTGGCTCCTTCCCTGGCGTGTGGGTTGCTGTGGGCAGAGGACTGGCTGGAGCATACGGCAGAAACGGCTGTCGGGAAGGTGCGGGTTTCCATTTCCCAGCACATGAGTCACCTCCCTGGGTTGCAGTAGCATGGGCAGTGGCAGGAGCGGGTGCAAGGGGGCCGATCCGCCCCTGTGGGCGTTTGGGAGGCTGGGAGGGCGCAGGGAACAGTCCCACCCTGCCTGCATCCCAATTGCCAGGAAGCATTACTGGGTAGCTGCGAGCCGGGCTCGCTGTAGTCAGAGCTTGGCTGCGTCAGCTCTGTAGAGCTGGATCTAACTTTGCAGTTGGACCAAACGATCTCCAGAGATCTCCTCCTACTAAAATCCTTCTGCAAATCTGGGATCAGAGCGTGTCTGTGTCCTTCCCATCGCATGGGCCTGTCTGACCTTCAGCTGCGAGCTCTCAGTAGCAGGAGGAGATCTGTGGGTTTGGGGCCGGGGAGGGAGGTCTGTCTGAGAGCCTCTCTTTCCTGCTATCCGGGGGTAGCTCTCGCTGGGGATAGCTGCTCGTTCCCCTCCCCCGCCACGTATTTCCAGGTCTCTGGAGCCTCAGCTACTCCTGAGAAACTTGTAAACTTGCATGCTTGCCCCATGTCTGGTGTCTAATGAATCCCTCGTGCTGAGATCCAGTGGTGCTAGCACTTGCGGGGCAGTGTCACCGGCAAAACAGTCTCAATGTGGGGAACTTTTACAAGATTTTATGCCCATGAACACAAATTTTTAATCACAGATTTGGGTATTGAGAAAAAGGAAACTTGAACAATCAAATGCTTTAATAAAAGTCTTTCCTCCCTCTTCCTCAGGCTTACACCAAACATCTATCCTGCCCCATCCCAGTCTCGGCTTCCCCCCATTTCACTGCAGATTATGGTCAGTCTGTCCCATTTCCTTCAGTGAGGCAACAGGCAGCACGGGAGATTGGGGACTTGTGCATACTGGTTTATATCTGCTGTTCTTTGCTTTGTACTTGTTTTCTTTTGCTGCGATGTGGGTGAGCTATGGTCCCTCGGGGGTGTCCCTGCCCCAGCGTGGGTCCCCTGTATGGCAGTTGTGATGTGTCCTCCTGCACGCCTCTGGCTGCTAGCGGCTGCCGCATTTTTGTAAACCAATCTGTGCAAGGTCACCACGTGTTCTTCTGACAAGCTGACATTTTGGGGTGCAGTGGGGTGTTTAAACTGGTTTCAGAGCCAGCCAGCTGTGAGCAGCACGTGGCGTTTCATGGCCTCCTCCCACGCAGGTCATTGCTGCAGTCCCCAGCTACCCTGACCCTGCAGCGTATGACCAGGCAGGGCTCAGGTGAATGCAGGCAGAGCCCTGCGATCTGTGCCCAGTGCAGGCATCTGAGCTGTGCCTGTGCCCCAGGGCCACCACCAGGCACGCCGGAGCTGGTCTCAGCTGCCTGTGCAGCTGGGCAGCACTGGGAAGACCCTGGGAGATGGATTGGTCTGTTGTTCTCTCTGACAGAGGAAGCCAAAGAATTCCCACATGAAGTGCTTCCCCTGCTGTTCAGCATCAAACAGCGTATTCCTCCGAGTGAGCCACTCTCCCCATTGTCCATGGAGGCGTGCAGCCAGCAAGGGCCCCTCTGACCTTCTGGCTGCCTCCTGTCAGGAGCATTCAAGGTGTGAAAAAGCTTCTTGTAGACCTCAAACCATGGAGCAAGGAGGGGCCCACCCAGGGGAGGGAGGCAGAGGGAGTTGGGCACTCTCCATGGTGGAGACATTCAGTTGATGGAGCTTTCCATCGTGGGACATAGGTGACTACCAACATTTTGGGCCATCCTGAGCTCCAGCTGGGGTGGGACCTTTGTGGGGTGGCCCATTTAACAGTTTGGTAGCCATCTGCACAACCAACTTACAGAGAAGCTTGGATCTCTTTATCCCAACCACAAACACTCCAAGAATTTTAATTTTTTTTTAATTCTGTAATTTGGGGAAATAAAACTCTGGTTTCTGAAAAGACTAATTGAAGCCGTGCTTGCGGCAGGGGCATCTCGGTGAGGGGAGAGAGAGAAACCCCCTCCCAGCCCATCTGTGCCCAATTTACTCCGATCTGGCCTCTCTGAGGCTTTTTTTCTTTCTCTCTCTCTCTTTAATAATTTGTTTTATAATTCCTGGAATCAAACCCATCTCAGACACACTGTTTTATTTTACTGTATTATTGGATTATACTTCCTATAAATCACTGGATGTTATTCATAGGCCACCACCAGAATAACTTCCCCTCTCCCCCCCGACGGCCCCGCATTCCAAACAAGCGCACACCGAAGTGGGGGTGCAGCAGCGCGAGGCACCCTAGAGACACTTCCCGGAAATCCCAGCAAATTTGCCTGGCTGTGGGTGTGAAGCATCAGGCTGCAGCACCTGGATGCCTTCTGGCACTCTCGGGCCGGTCGCGTTGTGCCGTGTGGAGGTTGTTAGGAGGTCGGGCTTAGGTGGAAGTGGAGAGGGGAGGAGGCTGCCATATGTGCATCCTCAGCACATGTAGGGAATGAAGTTGCATCCCCCGGGGCTGAGTAGAGTCAGGGCACAGAGGCACAGGGAGGTTCTGGCCAAGTGTTTTAGCTGAGGATTGGGAAAGTGGCCTGTGTTTCAACCAGAGGAAAGTTATGGCAGGGAGGGTGACCAGCCTGTAGGGCGACTGCTCTGCCGAGGCCATTGGAGAAGGAGGAAGACCTGCTACTCGAGTGGTAATTCCATTGCCAAAGCTCTTGTGGGACACGAGGAGGGTTTGAGGGGGCAGGCAGTGTGGCAGGGGCAGGCTGGGCTTTGGTTCGCAGCCCTCCCTGGTCTGTCTTCTCGAGTGGAACATGGTTGGGTTTTCTGTGCAAGATAGGGTTGGCTTAGAAGCCTTGCAGGCTCGTGCAGTAAGGGAGAATTCATGCCCCGCTCCCTGTAGCAAATTCAGAGCAGCGTCTGTCTGCTTTGCACTGCTACACTGGTGTCCTCTGAGCACTGTAGGGTAGGTCAATACCGCACAGGCCCCTTGCTGTAGAGATACTCTGACTGGCTCACAGAGAACTGCTCTTACACAGTGAGTGTCCACTAACTACAGCCTTTGCAAGGGTTTGCTAATGCGCACGGTCCTCCTTGCTCCTTGAAGACCTACACCAGATTCCAAGGTGTTGATCTTTCCTGAGTCTTCTTGATAGACAGAAGAAAGGATCCATAGGTTACTGCAGATCAACTGCAACTTCTAAGCATGTACAGGACTTGCCCTTTTGCATGTGCGCTCAACACCCCAGCCTGGCTGGAGAGGATGCATGGAATGCAAAGGACCCCCTGAAATGAGCCTGTGCTTCTGTAACCAGCAGCCTGCTCCGCTGCCGTCCTGCCACTGCGCACAGCCCTGCGCTGGATGGGGCGTGTTTCGCTTTGCTGACCGCAGCTGCTCTGGCTTGCAGGCTAAAGCGTGAACCCTTAAAATATCCTCAGAGACGTTGCAGAGGCTGGTGGTGTCTGCCCTCAGCAGAACCTCAGCTCTGACCATCTCCACGGTTCTTGTTTGGTTTCTGATGCTCAGACCCAGCTTTGCTCAAAAAGCTAACTGCAGCATCAGAAAAAGACTCAGCGGAAGCAGGTACTGCTCTTCTGCTGCAGCCACATCTCAATGGCTTCTCATGAGGCTCTAACCACATCTTGCATGTTGGAGCATACTAAAGGTGCTGGGAGTCGAACACAAGGGAGTCCGGTGTACTTGAGTGAGTTTAAAAATAAAGCGGTGCTGTGGACGGCTGCCTTGGTTTGGTGGAGTATTAAAATTAGGCACAAAACAAAGCTTAATAAACCTCAGGCTGTAGATAGCAGAAGCAGCAACTTGATCTTCCCTTGTCTGGGGAGCAGAATTGAATCTTTTTCTCCTAATTCCCCTCCTTGCCTGATAAATTTGTGATTCACCAGAGTCCAGCTGGCACCTTCGAGCAGGCAGCTCTGTGGGCCATGACAGCTTTGGGCACAACAGCAGGGAGAGCGATGAAGATACCGTACTGCAGGGCTGCGTCCTGGGGAGGCTGAGCGTCTGCAGTCCTGTGCCCCGTTGAGAGCAGAGCCTGAGGTCCCTCCACCTGCTTGGGGGACTCGGTTTTGTAATGCAAACGCAACCCACTTGACGCAAGGAGGATGGAGTTGAGCGGTTTCGTAACTGGCTTTCTCAGGGGTGCTAGGGCTCGCTCGGGTCGTCATGTAGCAAGTGTGGATTGAAGTGTCTGTACTGAGATCACCAGCGTGCACCTGGCAGTCGCTGCATGCCTTTCCCTATGAGATTGGGTAGTGCTGTCTTTAGCGAGGTGTTGTTAAGATGTAACGCTTCCCAAAGCCTTAAGTTTGGAAGAATTGGCTATTAAATTCATCCTTTCCCCTCCCTTTGTGTTGCTGCTCTTATTTGCTTGGGGTTTGAGTTGTAATCAGGAGAGGAAACCCAGAGGCGGGCTGACTGGGACCAGTGTCTATCCTTCCCTGTGCTGCCGGGCTTGCATGGAGGCTCTGGAGCAAGCAGGTGCGGGGATGTCACTGCCTGGGCAAAGGGGTTTTATACTTAACCCGTTGTCGAGTGATGTCTGCTACTCGCTGTGTCCAGGTGCAGCCCAGACCTCGGCTGTGTGAGCGGGACGAAGGGTGGAAGCGGAGTGAGGGTTGATACCTGCGTTGCTCATCTCGGGAGCGGTGCAGCTTTCTGCGCTGAGCTGCTTCCTCGTGCTGAGCCTCCTAAGGGACACGTGTGTGTCCGGAGGTGGCAGCTGACCCTCTGAAGTTTCTCCTCTGAGCGGTTGGGAGTGTTGGAGGTTGGCACAGTTACTGGGAACTGTCGGCGCCTTTCCTTTCAGGGAAGGAAGCTGTCTCAGACTTGAGACACATCAGCAGAGTTCAGGTAAAATACTGTTGGCCCAGGCGCATCTTCAGAGTCTCGCTCTCGGGCTCTTGAGGCTGGTGGCAGCAGTGTTTAGACCAAAGTCTTCCTTTGCTTATTCCCCTCTGTTTCCTGTTTAAAAGGCAGATTGTCACATATTTGGGGATTTATTTACCGTAATTGGAGTTATTTTCCTGGCTGTTGGCTTCTGCCCTCTGATGCAAGACTCCTCAGCGAAACATGTGTCCAGAAAGCCATGTGACTTTTTTTCCCCTTGCCACAAGTGCCAGCAGGAGATGCCATAATCAGCGCGCTGCAGGGAATTTCCACTTGCAGTTCAGGTTTCTGAAATCTAGACGTTGGCTTCGGAGGCAAAAGATCGAGCGGGTCTTTGTGGCAGGGAAGGGAAAGGTTTCCAGCAAAACTGAGTGCTTGCTGGTGTGTCAGACTCTCCAGTCCTGCCCTCCAGCCGAAGTGCAGCGAAAGCTCCTGTCGAGTAGTGTCGCATGAGCTCATGGGGGGCTTCTGCCCGCTCTGCCTGTCACACGAGCGCATCCTTACGTCTGCCCTTGAAGCTGTTCCACCAAACACAGGGTGATACCGAGATCTGATTTCAGGGCAACAAATAGAGGGGAAATGATTTGTAATCAGAAAGCTTGAGTCTGCTTTACAGCCAAGCTTCAGCAGCCCAAGCAGCAAGTTGGGACAGAGCTGGTGACAGGCGAGGTCAGGTTGGAGGGGCTTTCATGCTGCGGTGCCACCAAGGCATGGGCCAGCTCTGCGAACACTGAAACAAAACCACTATTTCGACGAAGCAGCAGCGTCGTTGTATATAATAAAAGGCAGGAAATGGAGCGCTGGCACGCAGTGTCCGTCCGTCCTGCTGTAAAATGAGAAAGGAGGGGCCTGAGGCAGCTGTCCCAGGGCTCTGCCTCACCCCTGCTTTGGTGGTGGAGAAAGAGGGGTGCCAAGGAGCCGGAGTGGGGTTGCACCAGGTGCAGCGGCTTTGGTGAAGCTTTAGATGTTTGCACCGTGACAGGAAATCCTCTCGCTTTTAGAGAGATGTTTCTGACTCTTTAATGTACACTGCGCCTTTGATTTCCTCGTGCTTCTAAGCAGCACTGGGTCAATTACTGTATTTCTGTTTAATTCTCTGAGAGAACATTGCATAATTAGGCTAATTATGGTGCTTTGTGAAGTTGTAAAACTCTTGATTGAGCTTGCGGGGCTGTTTTATAGCCTGCCAGGTGTAGGCAGGGAGGGCTGCCCGCCCCGTGCCCTGTGCAGGTTTGGGTGCAGCCTGCCAGCTCGGTGAGGGTACCTTCCTTCCCAGGGGCTGCCCCGCGGGCTCATCCCCTGCCAGCTCCGTCCTGCCTCCATCTGCTCGCGGGCTGCCATCCCTTGGTGCCTTGGGTGCCCGGTGCTGGGAGGGCTTCATCTAGGAGTGAGTGCCCTTGAGGGCTTGTTAAGATCTCTTCTTGCCGTAACGCTGAGACGGGGAATGGCGGCATGGTCAAGGCTGTGTTTCTACTCACGTGTGTATCTGAGGCCATGCAGGTTTACGTAAGAAAAGCTTTTATTTTCCCTGGTTAGGGTCTGCCCAAGGCTGTGTGTGCCCAGGCAGCAGGTGCTGGCTTGGCCTGCGCTAATCAATGGGCAAGGACTTGCTAAGCCTGACCTTCAGGAGTCACCCTGGCTAAGGTGATGCTCAGTCCGGCTTCACAGCCAGTACAGAGCGGGTCAGTTTAACCCTGGCTGGCTGATGGCTCTGAAGGTATGTGGTCTTTCTCTAATTGAAGGGTAATTTTTAATGGTGATTGATGTGGCTCGTGATGGCTGTGGTTAATGTGACCGTGGGGCTGGCTCGTAGGCAACACGGAGAAGGCGTGAGCGATTTGTCTGTCCCTGAGGTTGGCACGGGTCTCTGACCTGCGCTCTCGGGTCCCCCAGCCTGCGGGGTGGGACAAGAGGCAGACAGGAGCACATCGCCATGGGGTGGGTGGGAAGGAGATGCCCCTGCAGGGACGGCTTCTGCTGTGGGTTTTTTTCGCTCCTCCATTCTCCCGTCCCTCCCGGGAGCGTGTGGTCCCCTGACCCTGCCTCAGTGAACTCCCGGTGCTTCTCCGCCGGACCCGGGAGCCGAGCAGGGGAGTCTTGCGTAAGCAGCGCCTGCTCTCCGGGTAATGGCACAGGGACGGAGAAGGAGGCGCCGACTGCCAAAGGCGAGTTGGGAACAGCATAAACCCTTCAGAGCGGGGCCCGGGGAGCCAAGGTCTGACAAGACCTCATGCCTGGTGCTGGGAGCGGGGCTCGTCCCACCCGGGGGGCCCCAATGGTGCGCAGGGAGCGGTGAAATGCTGCCGCATGGGCTCGTGTGTCTTTAAAAGCAGGCGAAGCGGAAGTGATGCTGGCGTCCCATCTGCGCGGGGAGCGGGAGACGCGCCCCAGCTGGTGCGAGGCCCTGGCAGCCCCGGGAGCTGCCGTCTGTTGGGGTTTACTGCTGTCTACGTTGAAACACGGCTTGGGAAGGATGGGGCTGGGGAGTTGGGGGGGGGGGTCGGTGGCACGGTGCCAGTCCCGGTTCGCCTGGCCTTCTCGTTCCTCTCTCCTCTCCTCCTCCCTGCTCCCTCCAATGCTTTAAAGTCACATTTCCAGGCCAGACATAGAATTAATCTCTGGGCACTTCACATTGCTGGCAGCGCAAAGCAGGATGTGGGATCTTTTTTTCTCTCTCTCTGCGTCTTGGCTGACTTTTTTACCTCTCGAAGAATTTGGAAGGGCCGTGAGATTCCCCCCGCCCCCCCCCGCCTCGGTGCCGTGCAGTTTTTCAGCACGCTGATCACCCTGCTGTGGCTTCACCCTAATAGATTTCATATGCTGACACAGTTGACATCAGTACCAAACTATTTTACATGTGATCTGGTGTATTTCCTGAGGAAATCTGCAAGATATTTATTAAGAACTAATAAAATAAACCTCTCCATGAGCTTTTAGGTAGTTTTCAATTTTTCATGTCTCTCTCGTTTCCTCTTATCAATGAGTTTCTATTTTCTCCCTCCTCTCTGACCATTGCAAAAGGAAACAAAAATAAATGTTTTAAACCGTTCCTGAATGGACACTGGGAATATTTCTGTAGTGATGTATTAGCAAAGTTGTATTTTTAGTGCTGTATTGTCAAGACTAAAAATATCCTGCTGCAGTGCATCCTTTTTATAGGGCTTTGTGTGTGCGCGCGTGTGTGCTGAATGTTGTACAAGTTTGCACCAGTGTGTAAAGGTCTGTCTTTGTACTACTGCGGCGTTGCCTCCCCGTCGCAGCTGGACTCCATTAGGCCTCGAAAATTAAAGTAATCCTGGTTAAGAAAGGGAAAAAAAAAAATTAATCAGTCTCACAGAGCTGCGTTTCCCCAGCTGAGCCTGGATACCTGCGTGGCAGCCCCGCTTTGAGAGACTCCAGCAGCCCCGGGCTTGCGTGGGCCGGCAGCGCGCCGTGGGCCGGTGGTTTTGCTGCTGCGTTCCTGCCGCCGTGTGGACTGGTGGAGTTAACTGGGAGGGCCTGGCTGTGGGTTGCAGTCACCGAGTGGGTTCCTGCTCTTTTTTCATGCTCGGGGAGCCCTTCAGGGCCACGCCGTGCTGCTGAGCAGGAGTGCGTGTGTAGCTGGGAGCAGGCTGGATGCTTCATGTTTTCAGAGGAATTTTCTACCTTTCTGCTATTTCTGTCTCCATCAATTAACTGTGTTTGTAACGGGGAGAAGGAAAGGTGGGAGCTGGGCTGAGAAGCCGCCTCCTCACTGTCTCCGCAGCCAGCATGGGGGGACCCCTGAGCCACGATGGGAGGTGCCTCCATCTCTCTGCCGCCCGTGATTGATGCAGCCGTTTCCAAATATAATTTGCTTGCTGGTTTGCATCCGCAGATACCCGGGGGAGCACTGTGGCCATCGCTCTGGCCCCCAGGAAACAGCCTTGCCTCACAGGTAGCGGGTGCTGCGACTGCCGGGAGACCCGACGGCCGGTCCCGTAGCACCATGCGCATGGCATGCAGCATTTTATGAACTGATGCGTCTCACGCTCCAGCCAGGCGAGAGCGTTCCCCCCACCTCCCGCCCCTCCGGCAGCTTGTCTCCTCTGAGTCACTCGCCGCTTTACTCGCGGGTGCCTTGCTTTACTGTCTGCTGCCGTCTGGAGAGCCGCAGCCTTTCAGCTTCCTGTAGAGCAGTTCAGCGAAAGCAGTAATTAGGGCCCGTAAAAATTTATTTTATTAGCGAGAAGTGTTGGTGGGTAATTGGCCATAATTTGAACCCAGCCAGATTGGAGATTAATAATAATAAAAAAAAATTAAAAAAAAAAAATCACAGAGATCTTTTTACCAGAAACGCCAGGGCTGTTACTTGCAAACCCTTTCCGAGGCGGGTGGGACGGGACGGGACGGCGGGTTCTGTGGAGAGGGCGGCCGGCAGCGAGCGCCTGTGCTGTACCCGTCCTTGAGGGTGTTTGACACTGGCATGGGAAGAAAGGAAACCTTGTTTTCCAAGAACTCTGCTCTTTCTCAGCTTGATAAGCATTTAAAATAAAAGCTGCACAATTGGAATTGGCAGAGCATCCTCATTCTTTTGTCTGTCTGTTTATTTTTTTCCCCTCATCCCTCGACATGTGTGCTACAGCCCACGGTTACTACACCCCGCAGAACCACAGGCCTGGAGCTCTGCAGGCGCGCGCCGAGCTCTGCCCACCCCCAGCCTGGCTCTTTGAAGCCTGGCAGAGCAGCAGAGATCCGGCTCCATCCCCAGTTGGGCCCCGACCTTGGCAGCCTCCTGATGTTCAGGCCACTGAAGTGTTTGATAAAAAGTATGTTTTCAGCCCCTTTCGGTTCCCCCTTCGCTCGCGGGGCAGCAAACCCAGGGCTCTGCCTGGAGCTGGAGCGGTGGTTTTGGAGCCGGGCTGTGACCGCACTATACGGACCCGATCGCTTTGGTATTTATAGGCTTTGTTAGAATAGCTTGAAGGTGGCCAGCATGTCAGAGCGGGAGCGGTCTGACGGCCGATGCCTGCATCCTGCGCGCTCATGGCGACGGCTGGTGTCAGTGATTGGAGAATTAACCGCTCCACTCAGGGAGTAAGGAAGAGCCAAGCCCCTGCACACATGTCACGCTCGGTTACTGCTGGGTGAATCAGACCGGGGAGTTACTTCAGGTTACTAGTCCTGGTTGTTGCTTTGGTGTAAGGGTTGGGGGTGTTACTTCAGGTTAGTAGTGCTTGTTTTTTGCTTGGCAGCCTTGGGCTGGAACCTGGCGTAACTGTTTCCCGAAGAATATTTTTGGTTTTAAAACTGAAGGTCAGCAGTTCGCAAGTGCTGCGCGTGCAGCCAACTCTGTGGTTCGCCTTGTGCCACCGGGCCAGCAGCACTTGAGATCCTGATCAATTGATCTGCAACAATATGAAACCACGAAGGGTGACTGCCAGTTAAAACTCCCCGTCTCGCCCCATTTTCCCCACCCAAAGTGTCTTTCTGCCCATATCCCCTTTCTTGCTGCCTGTCTCCCTCCCTCCCTTTCGGCTGTGTATTGGAGTTTTTGTCTATCTTTTTCCATCTCTCTGTCTCTTTTCATAACAGTTTTTAATAATGTTTTAGTTAGTTCCAGCCTTTTCCCTCAATGGATCCCATTGGAAAATGCATTTGAAAGGAAACAGTTATACACTTCCCTTCCTTTGAAACTCTGTTGGCACCTTTTCCAGTGCAGTAAACCATACAACATGGATTTTCAAAGTTTCCAAACACAGACATGCTGGCGTTAAATTTATGAAAAAATATTTTATTCGGCTGTATAGTAACTATGAGTCTCCGAGCTGCTGGTCACAGTGAAATCGAAGCTCGCTTTGGAACTGCAACAGGTTTTCAAGTCTCTGCAGGAAACGTAGTGGCGCTGGCTGTATGGGAGCCCGCAGCTCCCTCGCACCTTTCCCGGCCGGAGACGTAGCCGCAAAGGACAGGGGTGCTGGGGCACCCCGGGGCTGAGCTCCACCACCCTTGGGTGCAGCCTTTCCCTGCGGACAGCCCTGGTGGGAACAGTGCAGGAACGGTAGCTGTTGTCATGGTCATGCCAACCTGATCTTAAATCACAGGGGAAAAGAGGAATTTGGCATAAAACCTTTATGTCTTATGCTTGTTAATGAGTCTAGAAGGTTAAGGCTTTTTAGTTGCTCAGTCCCGTGGCAGGGGGGGCTCAATAGCCGGTGTGAGTGTGCGTGTGCTGCAGTCTGCGCGGGGTTTTGGGACCTGAGGCTCCAGCTACATGTAAGTTGTTGGAACATTGAGATCATATTTTCTAATATGGGGGCTCGGATGTTAAACTTCCTGGAATGGTGTCTCTGTGCACTGGGGGTTTGTGCCTGTGGTTTCAGCCCTTCCCATAGGGAATTGCTCGCTTGACACCTGAGAACCTCTCTTTGCGTGGCACCGCTCAGAGCAGATTTTTTCCGAATCTCCGCAAAAGATCATGGCCCCCATTCACCACGAGAGGTCGGGTGGGTGAATCTGGCTGTATCCTTGTGAGTATCGCTGTGAAGGGCTGTTTCCAAACACAGCGAGCCTCGAAGCCTGTGCTCGGCAGCACTTCCATGCACTTGAGGTGTGGTGTAATGCAGATAAGGCCTCCTGTGATAGATGAGATGATGATGTGGCAAAGAGATCCTGGCCTCAATTTCCCTGTTGTCTTTTGTAAAATTCCTTTCCCTTCATATGGGAGTTTTCCAGAGGAGTCGCTGATTAAGTGTTATCATCATGCTCGGTGCTGCATAGAGCATAGGAAGGGCTAGAAGGTTCAGGTCCAAATAATTGGATAGCGTGAACTCACTGGCTTCTGTCTTAAAGCATCTCGGGTTTGGATGTCTTTCTGCATGGTATCTCTAATGCGTACAGATGGGGAACTAAGCTGAAGGAAAATAACAGGTTTTCTAGTTTTTTGGATGCTCACCTTGAGATGCAGGAGATGGAGTTCTAAAAACGTAGTCCTTCAGGAACTGCATTTGTTCCTGTTCAAAGCAGAGGTGCCCAGTGTCTGCAGATTTCATCCGCTCTGTGTCACCATGACCAGCCAACAAGTGAGGGACACACAAATACTGACCATGTGCGTTGAGAGTGGTTAAGGTGACTCCTAGATCCCCCTGGAAGTTCATGACCAAGGCAAAGACAGTATCTAGTTCCCCAGCATAGCGCTGAGCCATCTTAATCCCCAAAACATTACCGTGTCCTGCAGCCCTCAGCCCTACTGAATGCGTGCATGTTTCAGCACATCAGAAAGCTCGGCAGGAGGGTCTCTACTGACTGTTAATTTTCTGTGTTGACTAAAAATGGTAACCTGAAGGGAGAAAAAGTGGTTTGTTGTTAGGACTACCTTATAACGCGTACGTGTGATGGAGTTAACTTGAAGTTGCGTAGACGGCTCTAAGTCTGGTGTTCCTGACCTTTGAGCGCTTGACTTTGTGTTCACGTAACGGTTTTTGTATGTGTAATTCCCATCGTTTTTAGAAGAGCGAGCTCCCCCATGGAACGGGACTGACCTCATCTGGGATCCTCGGCTGGCGTGTAAATCTAACGTAGATTCACCACACAAGGCTCTGCCACGGCAGGAACCCTGGACGTGCGGGGCTGTTATCCTCCGTGCACACCAGACGCCGGGGAGAGCAGCCACTGATGGTGCCAGCAGAGGAGCCTGGGGGCCTGGAGAACAGGCTGCTACGCTATCACCTAGCTTCTGCTGCTTTGGCCCCCTTTTCTACCTGCCTTTCTCTCTCCACTCTCTCACCTGGCTTCGTTTCTTCTTCCCTCATCTACCCAAGCAGATGAACCAGCTGCTGCTTCGGTTGCAGTGGCACGTGAGAGCTGTCTGATAATGACCCCTCAGATTTCCATAGGCCCCCACCTTGGCAAAGCAGGGGTGGACAGAGGTGGCAGAAGGCACACCCAGACTTTGCCGCCATCCCCTGCCAAACTTCTGGTTCCTGCTCCAAAGTGTGAAGGTGCTAGGGATTTCGCTGAAATGGCCGAAGAATTTTTAACTTGAGAAGAACAATATATTTTCCCTAACCTCATTCTGGCAAATGGCTGAACCTTTGTAGATGAAATTTTCCCAATAAATTTAGCTCGAAGAAAGCTTTTGGCATAAGGGATTGCAGCCTAAATGGTTAAAGTTTGGCAAAGTTGTTAAGAACTAAACCCAGGGTCTTGTAATGGAAAGTGTTAGGTAAGCTTCCCTGTAGGCACAGTGGCTGGGCTGTGCCCCTCTCGGAGGGGTGTCCTGGTGCTGGCGGTGCCACCGGCATCAGCAGGGGCGGCTGGAGGGACTGAGCGGGTGCTGGAGGTGGCCAGAGGCTGGAGTGGGAGGTGAGGAGGCAGTTCAGGCCTGCAGGCATCAGGTGAGGGTCCTGGGATTGACTGCCTCCCTGGAATGGGGCGGGGGAGGGGGGGCTATGGGTTTCGCTTTGCATTTTGGCATTTGCTTTGCAAACTGACACACTGGTGCTCTGGTCCCTCAGGAAGCTGTAAAAAGAAGAGCAGCAAACGAGTGAATGTGTTGAAACGGAAGCTCCGCGCTTTGCTGTTCCTGCCCCATCAAAGGCTGCTTTCTGCGAATGCGCCTGTCTGCAGGCGCTTTCTCTCATTAACTTTTACTCCAGGCTTGAAGCGCTCACCAAGGTTCACACCAGAGGAGGCATGTTCCAGGCTGTCTGTTTGCATTTGCTGCCAAAGACATGCCCACCTCCAGCACGAGGGGGGGAGTGGAAAAGGCTGCCTTTTACTTGCTGCAATTGTCCTGGTAAAACTTCACTTCGGGCTGGAGTAAATCTCTTGGGAAGCCCTGTTCACACCTCCTCCCCTGTTGTAAATAACATCTGACACAATTACGGTTGGGCGCATGCAGCTCCTGGGTGGGATGCTAGTAGCAGCTTGCCATGCCTGCTGCCTAGCACGGAGCCAGGCTCCCATGGCAGTACGCTCCCCCGAGCACATGTGCTGAGGAGCCCGATTTCCTCACTGGCCTTTTCGGGGTGAGGTTCAGGGCTCTGGCTGTACACATGGCTCCTTCAAGAAGGGATGAAAGATCTGTGCAGACAGAGGATACGCCGTCAGGGATTTTCTTGTATAGGTCTGCATCGTCCCGCCTGACTGCAGTGCCCCTAACACCTTTTTACGTTTCCGTCATCCACATTTTTTCTTCTTTTGGTGCGGCCTTTCCTGTTTTGTCTGGATGCCCTCCGCATGTACTGAGCCCTGCTCACCTTTGGACCCTTTCCTTGTTGCAGCCACTTCAGTCCCATCCAGCGCATGCACCCTATAGCAATATTCCCTCCGCAGCAAGAGACAGCTGGTGCCGGGCTGGGCTGTAGCTATGTACATGCTGATGAGCTGGCGTGCCAGCTTGGAGGAATGTACTTTCTTACGAGCTAGCCAGGAGTCTTGTACATTTGGGTTTGCCAGCCTTTTAGCTGCCAGACAGGTCAAATTTGCATAGCTGTCAGTTGTTGACAGCAGAACCAGTGGCTCCGGAGATCGCGCAGAGCCTTGAGGCTAGTGAAGACTTTGCTGTGCCTGTGTCATAAGTCCTAGCATCAGCTTACCCACTCAGAGCACCTCTGGTGAAGGCAGTGTTGAGAAATAATAGTTTCTCTGGTGATTCTCCAGGCTTTGCCAGTGTGGGTGAGACAGTAGGTGCCTTTGCCCCAGCTGTGACGGTCTGTCTGCCTGGGACTGAAGCATCTTGATGCAAATGTCACTAGCGAAAGCTGGGACATACATGGCTCCCCAGGCAGGAGGAGTGTTTCTGACACTGCATGGAGGTGTTTCACATACAAAACTGTCTCCTACAGCCTTGCTAGGGACAGGAGTGCAGAGCAGGATCCTTGCCCTGCCAGCTGGGTCAGGCACCCCAAGCACGGAGGGAGAGCTCCGAGTGCTGCTTAGTGCAAGTGGAAATGGCTTCAATCTGTGTTTTGACTGATGGGTCTTTTCAGGAAATTTCTGAGAATAACATTTCTAAAAATGTCTGCTTCTTTCCACTGATATTTCCTGGAAAAGGCTGCAGTTAATTTTAAACCATTATCCTTTTCCCTTTTCAAGTGGAAATGGCTCTGTGCTTGTCCTCAAGGCTAATGTCATTCTTTCTGTCCTAGCCCAGGTTGCGTGATGGGGAGGGATTGTGTGCCACTGCCCTGGCCTCCTCTTGCAGAACCTGTGGGTCTGCCAGGGCTGCAGAAATTGGGGTGCTGGGGGCACTCTGTGCATGTGTCTGCTTTCCCTGTGGAAATGAATAACCGTCTCTCCCCAAGTCACTTCACAATGATGTTCTTTGTCAGTGACTCCTGGCCAGTCCCAAGTACACAAGAAAACCGTCTCTAAAGTCATCCCCATGCCCAGCCTAAAGCTCTGTTTGTTTGGGTCAGGAAGGATGTACTGAGCTGGTTATCACACCCCTGGTGCAGGGGTCCAGCCTTGTGCATGGATCTTGGGCTTGGGGATGGTCAGAGCCGGAGGTGAGCTCCTGGATCAGCCGGAGGGAGCTGGCAGCACAGAGCTGTCCTGGGCAGGCAGCCCCTTCGTGTCGGGCAGAGCACGGCTTCCCCTGTGGCTCTCCAGCAGGCTGCTGCTTCGGGTGGGAATATGTCATTAATTTTTATACCTTCCCCTGTAAACCATCGACCCTTTTTATGATGTCATGAGGGATTCCTTAATTTTGCAGCTGCTTCCTGGTTACGTCAGAGAAGAGCCTCCCGTCCTACAGCCCAGCGCTGCAGTCCAGAACGGCTGGAAACAAATGAAGTGTTGAATATCTAATGGCTTCCACAGGGAGAGCTGCTCCATCCTCCCCAGGCCCCCGGCATTCCTCACCTCCTAAGCCTCCCTCCCTTCCTCCCTTGGACAAGACAGGGTTTCAGCATGGAGCAGAGGGAGCCGCGGGCTCCTGGGCGGCCCCGGCTGCTTTGGGAAGTTTGGGAACACGTGCAGTGAGTTCCCCAGTGCTGCTTCGTGTCTGGGTGCTGTGGCTGAGACACACCCCCCTCCCCTCAGTCCTTCCTGCCTCTCCACAGGGAGAGGTCAGTATGGGGAGGTGGACTGGGGGCATCCAGGTTGTTACTGCAATCCAAAGGTCGCTTTGGGAGGGATTCAGCCCTGTGTGCTGCAGGTGGTGGTGTTCAGCTCAGCCGCAGGGCTGTGCCGGGAGCGCTGGGGCTGCCATGGTGTCTGCTGCCTGCAAATTCAGAGTCAGGGAGCACCTTTCCAGGAAGGCTGTCCATCGTTCCCAGGCTCTTTGCAGGGTATTAGCCAGGGCTGAGTGAGTGCCTCCAGGTTCCCAGGCTCTTTCAGGGGCAGATGAGTGTGTGTGTGACTCGCCAGTTCCCAGCGGAGAGCTGGGAGTGCCCGTGACTCACAGGTCCTCTTCGAGGGGGTGTCGGGGAAATGCCCCGCAGCTGTGAGCATCCCCCTCACTTTCCTGCTTTATATTCCAGTCGATGGTGTGCAGTCTCCAGCGCGGGCAGGCGGTGGTGGGACCAGCTGCCTAGACGAGCAGCTTGGCTCTCCTTACCCACGTCCTGCAGACAGCCCCATCCCGGTGGACTGCCCTGTACCCCTGCCAACGCTGCGTCTGGCGGCGGGTGACTCACAGGGAAAACACTTTTGTGTCTGAGCGATAAGAGAGCAAACGAGTTGCCTTCAGGTGGTGTCAGCTTGGAGGTGACCAGCCTCTGTCTTCTTCCCCACAGGGCAGCAGCCGGCTGGTGAATCAGTTGTCTGTGCCGCCGAGCTGCTGACACATCAGCCGGGTGGCTTAGGCACAGCTCGCCTGCAGCCCCATGCTCACCGAGCTCCTCCACCTCCTGCATCCCCTGGCCAGCCCATTATGTCATCCTCAGGATTGCGTCCGGAGACCCGTTCGTTTGTTTGATTGCCTTCACTTATGGTCCTTTACCGTGTCACCAGGGAAGGTGGGTTCAGCTGTTGCTCTCTGGGAGCAAAGCACGTCCCTGCTGCTCTCTCTGCCTGTGCTGGGGCCACCTGCTGCCGGCGCTGCTGCCTGGAGCCACAGCTCAGGTTAGGATGGGGAGGCCAGCATGGAAACTGTCTCATTGGAGTCCTCCCGACCCTTGGCGAGAGCACTCTGGTTGCCTGAATCAAAGGAATCTGGTCTCCTTCGAGACTCTAACGCTTGTTGGCTGGTGTTGTTTTAACTGCGAAAGATTCAGCACTCCTTGTGTTGTGTTAGCTGGGATGGATGTAGGAGCATGTCTGCTGCTTGCTTGTGAGCTTGGGGGGTTGCTGTAGCTCGCTTCCACCACTGCCTAGAGCGCACTCAGAGCGGCGCAGCTGGGAGCCCTCATTTCCAGCCCCCCTGCCCCGTCCCCACGAGTGCCCCCCCTGGCCGAGGCCACGTGGCCTGTGCTTACTCTGCCCTGATTGTCCCTCGCAGGATTTCCTTCGGCACATGGCACTCAAGCGGCTGCGAGAAGCTTCCTCCAGCAAATCCCTCTCCTCGGCGGTGGCTGTCCCTTGCATCGCCTGCTCTTTTCCCATTCCCATTTCCTGTGGCTGGTTGCGTTGCCCTAATAGAGGTTTGGCATTGCTGTTTCGCACACCCTAGTGGGAGAGGGGATGTGTTTATCACTTTTCCTGGAGATTATCTGTTTAAGCACTCTCTGACAGTTACAATAACAAGGGCAGCGCGTTGTGTTTCCCAGCAAAAGGACACTCGCTGCTGAAAGATGTATAGCACTAATTAGAAATACATAACATCCGGCCACATGGCAGCCTTCTCCCGGCCGCTCCATTTCCTGAGCTCAGACGACTTTGACGACAGTTGGTTTATGTTTTCCATGAATATAATGTTCTCAGAGAAACACAAATTTCTCCCCATTACAAAAGTCCCCATTCTCTCCATCCCTCTCTCCCCCCTCCCCATGCACCCTTCCCTCTGCGAAGCAGGTAGATTTATGACTGCAGAAAGCCTGGGTCAGATCCTGCTGCCGGCTGGGTTGGAGCGAAGCTCACAGCCCCTGCATGGGACGTAGCCAAGGGCCCAGGTAGATGCTCACAGAGGGCGCTGCGGCAGCCGTGCTGGCCAGCCCACCCCTCTCCGCAGGCTCTCTGCAAAGGAAACTGCCTCCTGGTAGAAAAACTGCATTCTCTGTGCAGACCAGTACTCAGCTGGAGAAAAAACTCTCTTTCCTACATGCAAAGAAACAGGAGGACTCTTCTACAGTTCAGAGGGTTTTCCTGATCCTCAGAAAAACCTCCCGTCCCTGGTTCCCAGTTGCTTTTTCTCTGTGCTCGCAGTCCGATGCTCATCAGCTTGCATTTTTTCCATCCCATCCCCTTTCCCTCCTCTCGCTCTTGGGCTCTGCTTCAGAGCAGATAGCCTGGGCGCCAGTTGGAGGAGCCTGGGTCCAATCTCCAGGTCACAGCAAGCAGCAGTGACTAGTACAAGGACATTTTTTTGGAGGTCCCCGTGTGCTGGATGGGAGCAGGGCAGTTGCTCTGTTGAGTGTAACACAGGTTAGGTGTAAGGGCGGTTAGATGTAAAGGAGGAAGATGGAGCATGCTCAGGGAGGTGAAATCTTAGAAGGTTTTAGCTGCTGAAATGAATTCCAATTGAATATGGAAAAACTGCTGTATTTCAGATGTTTATAGCTTGGCCAAGTGTGGACAGATTTCTAGTAGGACAGGAAAACTCTCTGTTAAAAAGGTTATTCTGCAGCAAAATCTCAAATCCCCTTTCCAGGATTTGCAGTTGCTAGATTAGCTCAAGGAAAAGGTTGTAAGTGTTTTTTCTAACAAGGGTAAGCCACTATCTTGTTTCCTAGCCTCATTCTCACAAGTAGCCGAACTGTTTTGGCTAAAGATTTCCGTAAGAATTCGGGCTGAGACAGGCACCCAGCATGGAAACTTCAACTCCGATAGTTAAAAAGTCTGAGCCAACTGGAAAAAGGGTCTTATGAGTGGCTAGTGTCAGGCAGGCTTAATAACACAGTGCTCAAACCCTGCCTACAAAAAACTGTCAGAGCTCTTGTCCCACTGGCTGGTCCAGCATCTGGAGCCCTAACCTCCGCAGTGGGTTTGCAGAGGGCTGCAAGGCTTTCGCTGATTTTTCGGGTGTAGAAAGACAGATCTTCGAGGCAAATTCAGCCCATGAGGTGTGGAGTAATGCAAATTACCTGGGCTGTTGGTTCAGGCTGCAAAGTGTTTGATGACATTCCTGCTTTAAAATACTCTGCCTGCTCCTTTCTAGCCCTGTGCAGCGTTGCAGGTACCTCAGAATTTTGCTGGCATAGTTGATGTGGGGCTACAAGTGACCGATCCAGCTTGAGAAAGCTCCCAGAAGGTGGGTTTTTAGGCTGGCTCAGCTCCCTGCCATGACTGCAGCATGGGTCCATGGGCCGTGTGTTGGTACAGCGCGTGGTAGTGCAGCATGCGGCGAGAGTACGGGGTTACCCTGAGTCAGTCTTGGCTGCAAACGCTGCGAGTCCTGAAGCCCTGACCTTAGGGCTGTGGTTTAACAAGCAGTTATTTAGGTAGCGGTGCCAGCTTTACCCACCCTCCGCTCCCCCCACACATCACCTTTGATGGTGATGGCACAGCTGAAAGGTGACATTTCTAAACCTGATGAGCTGCGTGATCTGGTTCACAGGGTGGCTGCACAGGCGAGAGCTGAGAGGTGATGTGGTGACAGGAGCCGTTTAACTGATGCTGGCATTAACAGGGACATTTGCCTGGTTTCAAGGGGAGAAGGTGGAGGGGGACTGTGTTGTGGTTCATAGAATCATAAAATGGTTTAGGTTGGAGGGGATCTTAAAGATCATCTCATTTTAACCCCCCTGCCATGGGCAGGGACACCTTCCACTAGACCTGGTTGCTCAGAGCCCCATCCAACCTGGCCTTGAACACTTCCAGGGATGGGGCTTCCACAACTTTCCTGGGGAACCTGTTCCAGTGCCTCACCACCCTCAGAGTGAAAAATTTCTTCCTGATACCTAATGTAAATCTTCCCTCCTCCAGTCTGAAGCCGTTACCCCTCATTCTATCGCTACATGCCCTTGTAAAAAGTCCCTCTCCAGCTTTTTTGTAGGCCCCCTTCAGATACTGGAAGAGGCTCTAAGGTTTCCCTGGAGCCTTCTCTTCTCCAGGCTGAATAACCCCAACTCTCTCAGCCTGTCCTCACAGCAGAGGTGCTCTAGCCCTCTGATCATCTTCATGGCCCTCCTGTGGACCCGCTCCAGCAGGTCCGTGTCCTTCTTACGTGGTTGTTGGTGCACAACCTGGTATTGTGCTGGATGCTTTCCTGTAGAACATCACTGCTGCAGCTGCTGGTGGCACAGAGGAGCCACATCTGTGACCACCTCGGGGCCCGTGACCTCAGGCCGACTTCTTTTGGGTGATTTCTGTCTGCAGTCTGCCTGACCACCTCCACACCACAGCCCGGCTGTGTGGCGCAGCTGGGTACAAGTACAGGAGGGTTATCTAATTACAGGCTAATTTGCGGGTTCAGGAGAGGAAATGGAGTGCAGGTTTGTGGCAGCATTAGATGATGGGATGCCATCGATGCCACCTGTAAATGTCTCTGGCGCCAGGCTTTTGGTGACTGCCTGTGGGGATAGGATATGGGATCATCTGTGGATCTGGAGCTGTAGTTCTGCTTCTCCTGCACCCACCGTGGATCTGGGGAAAGATCTGGGAATCACAGGGTTTGCCCTGAGCTGGGCAGTCAGGATCTCTCTGCCTGCACTTGTTGGTCTGTGGCAGCTGATGTCCTCATCTTATATTAGTGCTGTTCAACTGCAGGGAGAGGAATCACCTAAGTGTCACTCCAGCCTCCAAGAACATCTCTTTCCGTGAAGTTTGTGTCTTAATGCATCGTGCTTTAGGAGCAGCACAGACCATTGCTCAGCTCAGAGGTAATGACGCCCTGTGAGCTCCAGAGCAGATTTGTTGCTCCAACACCCTTTGCAGCGTATTTTCTACAGAGTTGTTTTCTCTTAGTGCCAGGGTAGGCTCAACCACTTCATGCAGTGGGTGAGAGACCTTGCTGTGGATGTGGAGGGATAGTTTCCTTACTGCTCATCTCTCAAAACACTCCACAAGTTACTATCTAAATAGCCCCATTTCATGAGTGCTCTGCCCTTTGCTTGTACCCTCACCTTAACTGTCTTCTGTGACATGGGCAGCCAGGGATGGCCTGGGGTCTGACACCCCACCGCCTCTGGGTCACACAGTCGTGACCATTGGCTCTGAGCTCCCAGCTCAGTGAAAGCCGAGGCTCCCTGCTTCCTGAGGAAAGGGGTGAAAAGGCACAAAGAGAAGGTTTCTTCTGATTTATGGTGCCTTCCTCTTTTGTCCTACAGTTAAGCTCTTAAGAGCCTTTGCTGGCAAGACTGGGAGCTGGAGCACTGGTGTACATTCAGGGGTCTTGAATAAGCATCCACCATGCTCTCACCTGGATGCTTGTCCTTTCCTGCCAGGTTTTTGGGCTGGAGGAGCCTCCTGGAAATGAGGCTGACAAGCTTGGCCAGGGAATGAACTTTCAGGACCGGGGAAGTTTTGTGTAAGTTAATGATGAGATGATAACGCTCATGGTAGCTGAGCTGGAACCGTGGCGAAACGACCCTTGAATTTGGGTGTCCTGTTCCTTACCTGCACAGTAGGCAGCTTTGAGGTCTGTACCGGGGCTGAGCATCATTGCAGTACGTCGAAGCACTGTGGCTTTATGTAAACTGGGTGTGAGCCAGTGGGTGCGTGGTGCACATCTGTAGCAGTACGAGATGTTTGATGGGGCTGTGGCTGTAGTGCTTAGTTTGAGTGAGAGAGTCACGGACAGCTGTACCTGCCACAGCTCACGTTCAAGGAATGTTTTTACTCTCTTTTGGGTGTTTAATGTTTTATGGGGAACTTGTAGCCTGCGAGAAGAGCTGCCGGCGGCAGTGGGAAGGGCTGAGGCCCTGGTACCAAGCCTGGCCATGACCACGACAGAGCACTGCTCTGGCACTTGGAGCTGGTCTCTGAAATACATGAGGGCTGTGCAGTGCTTGTGACCCTCAGCATCACGAAAGCCTTTTAATCTTTGCCGTTTTTGGAGGGGAAGGACTAGCTTTTGTACCAGCCCAGTTTGAGGGTGACTGCGAGTCTGGCTTAAGCACAGTGCCCAAAGCCCCAGGGGTGCTGCCCACCCGAAGTGTGGGGGTGCTTGCTGTAGTGCCGAGAGCTGGGACTTGCCAGGTTCAGGTGCAGCAGCGCGATGGCCGCGGTCTTCTCGTGTGCCCGTTTCGGACAAAAAGTGAAGAGAGTCCAGCATCTCACCCAAGTGCGGGAGGAGGGAGCGTGGGGAAGATGACTGCAATTTCTTGAACTGGACTGTGGCCAGAGCACTGCGACTAACACTCTTAATTGTGGGAAAGGCTTCATGAAAGAGATTTACTGTCCCAGAGTGGTCACATCTTTAGTTTTATGTTTCCTCAAAAACTTGACAGCCTCTGCAGTATGGCACTTCCTACCATTGCTCTGCAGTGTCAGCTCAGCCCTGGCTCCAGGAGCAGAACACCCTCATTTGGCTGCCAGGCACCTCTGGTGCCACCCTGGGTTACCCTCGGTGGTCTCTTCACTGGGTGCTGAACACATTGGCCACCGTAAGAGCTAGCCAAATCAAGCCTACAGATCTTCCTCTTGTTTTTTCCTATATTTCCTAGGTGTGTTTTAGTCTTTTTCTGGTTGTTTTTAACCTCCCACCCCATAGCTCTGAAATAATTTGCACTTAAAAACCCAATGTTTGTTCTCTGCGCCTCAGGTGTTTTGCTAGCCCCGGCTGGAACGGGGTCTCAATGTCTTGCTTTAATCCTCTTGGCCTTTGCTCAAAATCCCTGGTCTGCCACATCAGGGGAGTTCAGCTTCCAACACCTTCTCCTTGCCCGCCTGCAGCTGATGCTTGTGTCTGCGGCAGAGGTGCCTGGGAGCCAGGGCTCTGCGCGGGCTCTCCCTCCCCATCCCGGTGCTGGGGCTTTGCTTGCACAGGCACCGGTTTGGAGTCATTACCTCCATATTTGCGTTCAGTGTGCAAATCCTTTGCCTGCCTTGCGGCAGTGTTTCTCACAGTGGCTGCCTGTCTGCAGGGTGAAGGCTGGAAGCCCTAGTCCTGCAGCAGGCGATGTGCGAGCAGGCAAGGTGCTGTGGCAGAACAGCCTGCACAGAGCAAAGGGCACGGGCTGGTAGGAAAACCCCGAGCGGTGCGGGTGCATCCCGTCCCGCTGGGCAGCAGCTCTGCTCCCCCCTGCCAGGCGCTTCCCTGCCTCCCTCCGGGCAAGCTCCTGGCCAGCCACTCCCTGCCATGTCTCAAGGGAGGATGTGAATTTGGGGCAGAGGGGATTTGGAGGGCAGAGGATGCCCATAAGGCATAAAAATCTTCTGTGAGCAGGCAGCGCGGTGCCCGAGCGAGCGTGGGCAGCCTGGCGTGCCCCACGGTGCTCTCGGCCTCGCTAAATGTAACCCACGCCCCGCTCCAGGCAGTTCCCTCGAGCCAGCTCCCCGCTGCTCTCAGCAGCCTCAGAAGTGGTTTCTGGCTGGGTGTAGATGTGCCGGGGGGATTTGCTCTCACTCCGAGCCGGCTCTGTTTGGAAGAGCTGTGGTCGTGTGGCATCTACTTGAGTAACAGCTTCAATTAAGCTCTCTTGACAAGCTGTTGTGTGACTGGTGAACTAATGGGAGGAGCCCCCTCCTCAGCTGCTGAGGTTAAAACTCCAGCAGGGACAAAGATCAAACATGCAGCTAATTACCCTTTTAACACTTAAACATATCCCCCTCCTTCAGGGGAAGGCATCAGCTCCAAGCTTCTGTGCTGGGAGCCCTGACTGCCGGCTCAGGCCGGGCTGGCTCAGCACACAAGGTGGGGTCGGACATGACGTGGGCAGTGTGACTGCAGCCTCTTCCCGCTCCAGAGCGGCTACTCATCACCTTTTTCCCCTCTGCGTGGAGCAATTGAGTCCAGGAGAGGTGTGAGCTGGGGAATCGCCCACCCCTGCAGAGATCCCTGCTCCATACGGGATGCAGAATGGGAGGCTGCAAAGTTGAAGCACGAAGGAGCATCTGACCTGCTTCCCGCTGAACCCTTTCTCTGTCTCCTAGAGTGTGTCTCTGAAGACTGCCGCTCTGTCATCCAGGAACAGGCCACGGCCCTGGGGCTCTCCATGTTTGCACTCTTGGTGAGGAGGTGCACCAGCCTGCTGAGTGAATGCGTGCAAGGTAAGGGGTTACCGGCAGGATCCCCACAGCTGCCCACGAGGCAGCCCGGTGGGATTCAGGCCCTTGTTCCTTGCTATTCTGTACACCCCTTCCTGTCTGCTGGGGCCCTTGGATTCTTCCTCAGCATCCCAAGCTCTGCCCAGGTTATGGCTGGATCACCTGGCAGGAAAGCCCCTGATGTGTGCAGGCAGAAATGTTTGGAAGAAAGGGATGGACTCGGGGCATGCTTTCTGCCAGCTGTTGGGAAACTTCCCAAAACTGGGACCTCGGAATCCCATCTCTATGACTGGTGCAGTGGTGCCCCGCTGCCCTCAATAAAAGGGATCACAGACATCCCAGCTTGCCCCGCAGGCCAGTCCGCTTAGGGAGAACAGATCTGTCTTTGCGCTTGCTGTGGGTTGTGGCTGTTCCCCCGTGCGTCCAAGGCTAGGATGTTGGGATCTGTGTTGTGCATCCTCTGTCCCTGCCTGAGCCTGGCTCCTGGCTGCGGTGAGCTGCCTCAGCTCTCACATCTTGTATTTGCAGTTCAGCCACAAGAGGTGGAGCAGGAGGATGAGGAGGATGACATCAAGGTCTCTGCCTTGCCCCAGGACCTGAAGGAGCTGCTCCCCAGTGTGAAGGTCTGGTCGGACTGGATGCTTGGCCACCCGGACACCTGGAATCCTCCTCCAACCTCTCTCGAGCTCCCCAAACAGTACGTGCATCCTCTGGTCTGTCTTCTGGTGTCCGCTCCCTCCCTGGGCTCCTTATGCCACCTTTCCCCCTCACTCATGCTTACTCCTGGCTGTGGCACCCAGGAGAGGCTCACTGTGTGGGGGATGTTTGGTGGGGACCTGTCACCTTTGGTGACACAGTGACTTTCTTTACTGATGCGTGGGTGGGGCCTGGTGGGTGCCCTTTGCTTCCATGTGTTAGAAAATGTCCCATGAGCTGGATTTTCACCTTCTGCTTAGAATGCGTGTCTGCTTTTGTTGGGATACATCTCCTTTATGCGCTCTGCTGGCCCAGCCAGCTGAACAGGCAGGGCCTTCCTCTCTGCAAGAGGGAAGTCCATTTCCAGCATGAGCGTTTCATTGCTTTTTGACTGAATCAGGCCAACCTCGGTCAGGCTGAGCTGGTCCAGAGCAGCTTGCCTGTTCCTGGAGCTCCAAAAGTCGCCTCCCTTCTGTTTCAGAAACAACTTGTCTCTACCCTTGCAACACACAAAAGGGTTAATTTTCTAAACTGGCCGATTCCAGCCCATTAGTCCATAATGCGGACTAGGCAATTTGCATATTTTTGGACAGAAAATCGAGTGAAGGGGCCAAGTATGGAGTATGCGAAACAGTGTCTGAGCATGCTCCGTAGCTGCTTTCCCGCAGGATTTTCCATCTGCCTCCGGTACGCCGGATCCAGAGCCTGAAATCACGTCTTATTGTTAATCCAAAGGAGCCAGAACCCAGGGTGATGGGAAGGCGCATTAAGAGTAATCCAGCAAAGTGGCTTAACCATTAATGGGTCCCCGCTCCGTGCGTCAGGTCCAGTCCTGCTCTCCTAGTTTATTGCCTCTTACTCCAGTTCTTTTTCATTTGGCTGAGGAAATGGAAATCTCACACAGGAAGTTCTGGGCCTCATTTTGTGGAGATGGAGTCTGTTTTCTGTTTGTCGGCTGCTCGGTGTGGGACCGCTGCCTGCTCATGTGAACTGCTGCCCATCTTTGGGCAGGAACTCAAACTGGGATCTGTCACGTGAACCCACGCGCACCAATCCCCCCTTCCCCTCGCACTGCCTGCGCAGGGAGCTGCTGAGCCCTTGGCGACGGGCAGCCTCAAGATGGAATTTCTGATTGGGTTCACGCAGCCAGCGCTCGGCGCCTTCCCCGGGATGAGCTGCCTCTCCCTCCTGTGGGGCACGGGGCTGCGTGCCCCCAGACTGCTGGAGCAGGTGCGGGCTTCTGCTTGCCCGTCGAGGCCAGAGAAGGTGGTGGTGGCAGCCCACCATGTGGCACAGCGGCGCGTGGATCTTTGGGGAGCATTGGTATGGCTTGAGGGGCTCTATGGGTTGAGGGGCTCTACTCCACAAAGTCCTGGTCAGCTTGGTGGAGGAATGAGGGTCTTCATCTTGTAGCAGAGACCCAACTGCTTCCCCACCTTGCCCTCTCCATGGAGAGTGGCTGAGCAGCCCCCATCCATGCCCTTACTCTGGGGCATGGGCAGCCTTCCTCATGTTGACTCCCAGCTCCTCCACCCTGGTGCTTTTTGGCTCACCCAGAGAATCTGTCTTATCCACGATAAGGAGACAGGCTGCTCTTTCAGCCCAGACTTCTTGTGTTGACCCAGCATTGTGTGGCTGGGTGTTGGTGGTCCAGGACTCTGGGACAGCAGCAGCTGAGCTTCCCTGGAGGTGCAGATAGTGTTGAGTAGCAGGGAACTAGCTCTGCTCTTGGGCACGACCTGGGACTTGCAACGTTTTCCCTAGAAGTGGGAAAGGAAAAGAGGAGCACTGGGTTAGTGTTTCAGCTCTCTGTTGACACAGACCTGCTGTGTGGCCTGGGGCTGTTCAGTAACCAGGTAGAGTCACCAAGTCCAGGGGTTTAGATAGGAGCAGCTTCAAAGAAGTGTAGAAGTAAAACATGGGTCAGAGCAGCAGGCGTGTTGGAGTAAGCCAAGGTTTATGGGCAGGGTGAGCTCAGGAGCAGGGAGAGCATGTGAGGAGCAAGCGCAGATGCCAAGTTGCAGAACTGAGTAAGGGGCCTGTGCTGTTCAGCACGTGCCTGTGCCTCACGGCGGTGGGATGTGCCGCAAGGTCCCCACCAGTGCCAATGGAGAGGCTGGTTGGACACGCTGAAACCGCCTCCCAGTGCTGTGCAGCCATCGCTTTCATTGCCCGCTCCTGATGGCGTAGGCACAGAAACGGGACAGTAAAAAAAGCCCTGAAGCACAGAAGCACCCTGCAAGGATGCCATGAATGTGCTAGAGCTTCTGGAAAAAAACAGGCCCTGTACCCACCTGGCAGCCCACTAGGAGCAAAGGCTTGGCCCAGAGCTTGCATCAAAGTGCAGCTCGTCTGGGGCCAGCACTGCTGCCAGAATGACGGCCTGGGCTCGGGGCCAGCAGGGCAGCTTGTCAAGACTCCGCCAGAGCCTAGGTCCCAAGCTGCCGGGTCTATACATCCCGAGGCCTCCGCTCACGCTGCGTTCGCCATGTTCACGATTGCTCGTTCTTAGTAAGGGAGAGAGCCGGGGGGGGGGGGGCAGAACGGGACGGCTTTGAGAACGTCTAAACTCAGCCCAGCTGTGGCAGTTGGTTTATTGCTTTCAGCTGGTACTTGAACCCGGGTCCTGGTCTTGGAGTCTTTCCCAGGTTTAATCCCCGGAGCTTTCTCTGCAGCTGTATGACACTGCGCTGACCCCGAATGAGGATAGGAAAATAGAAACGGTGCCAAGCCAGAGTCTCTTTTTCATTTGGAGTCTGGCTGTCTGCCCATGACCAGGGTTACATAATGGGAAACATAGCCGGGGCTCTGGAGAGCCCGCGTTTCACCACGCTGCCCAGACCTTCGCGTTCTGATGCTATATATCTTCCTAATTGTAGCTCGGATGCATTTATCACACTGCTGGATTTGAGTCCTTACAATAAAAAAAAAAAATTATAAAAAAAAAAAAAAACACACACACACCAACCCACCCCGCACCAAATTCCTCAGCTCGCTGCTTTCCCCCTTGGACAGAGGCGGAGGGAAAGGTGTGATGGTGAGCGCTGCCGAAACCCGGCGCGCGGCTGCGAGCCATGCAGGAGTGGGCTCTGTGGAGCAGGATGTGAGGCTCAGGAGGTTGCGTCTTCAGGGTCCTTTTCTTGGCGGGGGCTTGGGAAGGAGCCCCGGCTCCTGGCGGGCATCCTCTCCCTACCTGGGGCTCAGCAGTTCCAAATTCAACCCAAATGAGAAGCTACCACTGTCCTCAGTCTAGTGCACTCATCCAGGTCCTAGCCACACCTGCACAGTCACCATGGCTCAGGGGATGTGCTGGGACATGTTTTCGGGCCAGAAGGCCATAGGCAGGCTGCCTGGATCCCTCTCTTGGGACCGCTGTGTGTATCTGAGATCCTTCCCCTCTACCTATTTGGGAGAGGGGCTCAGCAAGTCTTCCGTGGCTCCTTTCTCAGTTGTTTCCAGGATAGGAGCTATATCTGACCATGGATGTCTCTGTTTCAGAGCAGCAGTGTCCTGTGGCTTGGGGATTGTGTGTTCCCAGGTCTTCTAGCTGCAAGCAACAGTCACTTCTGTATCTTAAAATTAATTTATATCTGCATGTTTCATGGCAAACGTTGCATTGAGGTCTGAACAGGCAGTTGTTTAAAGGAGTTGCATTGCCGTGCAACTGGGTTAGAGCAGCGTCTTCCAGACCAACTGTCCCCAGGAGTAATTTGCAGAGATTGTGGGGAGAAGTAGGGAGTCTTGGGGAGAGGGGAGCAGGGTGGATCTCCTAATGCAGAGATATTAGCAGCAGATGGGGCGAAAGGCAGATCTCCAAGGAGGCTGCTGTTGTTTAAGTGAATCTATCTCCTTTTGGGACATATGGCTGAGATGGATGAAGAGGGCTGGGCACAGGAGAGCAAAGCTTCTCCTTGCTCTACTTTGTTGCCACAATGAATCCCTTGCTAAACGAAGCACAAGAATTGATGGGGCAGCCACTGGCTAGACAGACAAACTGCCGCGGGGCTGACCCTGGCGAATCTGCGCTCCTTCCACGCTGGAGTGAAGGGCCTCTCAGTTTGTGGAGACTGTCTGCAAGCATTTAAAAATGGTTAATTTAAACCAAGTATTAAATTAAATCCAAAAGCTCTGAGCACATTCGAGAGCTTACCTTCCCAGAGAGATCTGCCAGATCGCTCTCATCACATCACTCTTGCGGAGAAGTGTCACTGAGATGGCAGCTCCCACTGGGAGAGATGGACAGAGTCTTGGACAGGGGTGCCAAGACCTTACTGGAGTTTGCCGGAGACTAAATGGAAAATCCCTTTTGCAGATCACAGCCTTAGTTAGTAATGCTGGCCACCAGAGTTTCCCTATCGAGACATCAAAGCAAGGATTCAGAGGTGCCTCGGTAGTGTAAACCTGGCTGAGAATGAAGGTAAAGTCGAGTGAAGCAGAAGCCAAAAGGCTCCATGGAGAAGGGGGCTGTGGCAAAGCAGGGGCTGGCTGGGAGGAGACTGCATCTCTCCTGGGGCGGAGAGCATCCTTCTAACTCCTAAGGCAGGTTCCCAGGAGAGGAATGGGTTTACGGTTGCCTGGCTGGCCAAAGGGACTGCCGCGTGCAGGGCAGAATGGGGGAAAGCATTGGTGCCACGGGGCAGAGGGGCCGTGACCACTTTGTCCCTGCTCTGGGCAGCTGTATCCGAGTCCAGGGCAAGGTTGGTGAGCGCCTTTTGGGAAGAGCTCTCACCGCCAACCCCTTTTGTTCCTTGCAGAGGAGCTGCTTTTAGTTCCTCTTCCCCTGGCTATGGCGGTGCAGGAGCTGGGGTGGGCACCGGCAGCCGGTGGGTGCATGTCGCCTGGCCCTGGGAGCGCGCGAGCCGGAGGTGTTTGCCATCTGCACGGCAGCGTGGCTCTTGGCGGCCAGGGAACACAATGCAGGGCTTCTTCTGCGCCGTGCTTTCCGGGTTTGTTCTGCAGCTGTGGAGTTTGAATGTTAGTGTTTAAACAAGCTGGTATTACACAGGAAATGGCCACCTCCACAGGCCCCCGCAGGCTCGTAACATGGGGTCATTGTACTTGATATTAATCACCAGGCAGCCCGCGCCCCCGGTGAAGATGGTGGCTCACACCAGAGCACCGTGCAACACCGTGGCCAGCAGGGATTTGGTGAGCATCAGGCTTGCCCCGGCACCCTCCACTCTCCCCACACTTCGGTCTATGCCTTTTGCCTGGCGGTGATGCATGCCCATTGTGGGCATCCGTCTTTGCCAGGAGCCGTCCCCACGCAGACCCGGCATCCTCGGGGCCATGCTCCAGCCCGCGCACTCGCCTGCGCACTTGTGCGGTGCTCTCACCCTCGCCTGGCCGGGCTGCGTCCTGTCGGCGTGCAGCTGGGCTGCGCTCACACTGACAGCTACATTAAACCTGGAATCCTGAGGCAATAAAAAAGAAATTAACTCTTATTTTTTTTTCCTGTCCTAGTGGAATAAGCAAATGTAAATGTGTCTGTGGGGAAGTGAATGAACCCCCGTTCTGAGGAAAGACCTCGCGCTAACCCCCTTCTCGCTTCCTCGGTTAAAAGCTCTGGGAGCCTCGTCCCTGTACCTGGGAGCTGCGTGCCTGGGCTCCGTGTCAGTAATTCGGGGCCTCCCTCCGCAGAGGGATGCTGAAGCCGTGGCACTGTGCGTACACAGCTCTTCCAGGCACCTGGAACTGTCTTGGCTTTGCAGAGAGGCTCCGGCACCGCAGCGCCGTTGGGTGACATAAGCCAGAAGCGCCTGGAGGTGGCCACGGCATCGTCCTGGGAAGGGGAAGTGGGGAGAAGACGCCTGACAGGGCTCCCGAGTGTTGTGCGACCTTCTAGGGTGATTGCATGTCCCAGCAGGAGGCCCACAGGGCCATACAGTGTCGGGCATGAGCTGTTAGTCCTTGCTGCCCTGGTAGCAGCCGGTAAATGATCTTGGTTGTGCCTGTGCTGGGAGACACACTGCAGAGGAGCTGCACCCGAGGGGAAGGCAGAAAATTGTCCGACCCACTCTCTGCGGTGCTACCTCTGCGTTGCAGGAGAAAACCACAGCAGAAATGCCAACACCTTCTTCTTTGGTGGCTTTTTGAAGGCTCTGCAAGGTGCTGTATGTGAGAGGGTGCTGCCCAGCTGCCGGCTGCTGCAGCAGAGCTGCTCAGGGTTGCGTTGCAGCGAGATCTTGTTGCCTGGGGAGCCAGCACAGTCTGCGGTCTGACTGAAGGAAGCCCAGGGTGGAAACCTAACGCATCCAGTGCAAATGACAGATGTGGCAAGGCACTGGGAAGCTGTAGGGAGCTGGGGATGAAGGGGATAAAGTGACAGGGAC
The DNA here is from genome assembly GCA_008921705.1 of Burhinus oedicnemus. NCBI lineage: Eukaryota > Metazoa > Chordata > Aves > Charadriiformes > Burhinidae > Burhinus > Burhinus oedicnemus. The sequence continues at coordinate 336,067 of VFFE01007832.1, forward strand.
TGCTCTCGCACTCAGGGGGTGGCAAGGGGCTGCGGGCTGGGGGCAGGCAGCCACAGGGGGAGAGGAGAGGAGACCGCTGGGCGGGGTGGCAGCAAGGGTGGTAGCAGCGTCAGCTTGGTGGCTGTTCACGTGGTGTTTTTCTGACATTGGGTGCCAAGCACTGTGGAGGGAGATGGTTCCCTGTACTTCAGCTGTGCTGCTCCTTCACCCGGCTACTATGCCTGCCCTGCTGTGGATCCCAGTCCTGCCCAGCATCCTACCTCTGCCTCCCTCCCACCCTCACTGGTCATCTCCATCCCCTGCCTGCAGCTTGCTTTCTTGGGGAATACAGGCGAGGTCTGTGCAATGTGTTTCTTTCCCTTCTCGTCCACTCTGGCCCCATGCACCTGGCTGTCTTAGCCCCCTGGGAACATCCTCTGCATCGGTGCCTGTCCCCAACACCCCAGTGCGGTCGTTCCCCGGCGGCTGCAGGCTCTCTCTCCGTTCCTCTCCCCCGCTGATGCCTGCAGCCTCTGCATCTCCTGCATCCAAGCCAAGCCCTCGTCGTGGCCCACGCTGGCAGGGCCCCACCAGTGCTATGTGACCAGGCTCAGGCAGCTGAGCCCAGTTGCCAGCAGGGCACTGGGGGAGGGCTGAGCCTCCCAAGCCCTGTGCATCTCCCATGGGCAGAGCTTGCCTTGGAGGTGGCCCAGAGCAGCCCTATCACATCCGGTGCTTGTCTCTGCAGCCCGGGCTGGAGGATAAACTATCAGGGCTGTGGGGCAGTGGATCATTCCTCTTATTATTTTCTTCTTTTGCAGATAGGGGTCGTGGAAAGTTCAGTTCCTTTTAACCCTCGCAGCTCTGTTTATTTTCCAGCTGGTAGCACAAACGCAGCGTTTCCCATTACATCACAAAGGGCCTCGGACAGATCCCTCCGAAAAACGTGTTGCAACTGTTTATTTTTTTCCATATTTAAACATTTCTGACAGCCAGACCTGGCTGAGCCAAGCGATGGAGCTTTGTGAATGAACCCAGCTCCTGGTGTCTGTGCGCAGAGGGCTTTGAAGGACCTCTTCTCCTCCAGCGTGCGGGCTGGGGCTGGCTTAGGGACGTGGGCGACTCTGCGTTACATGTGTGCTGATTACGTGCCGGGCTTTGATTAATGGCTCCTCATTCTGCCTGGCTCCCAGGACGCTCTTGAAAACAAGATGTTTCATTTCAGTGTGCTTTCCTGGTACATTGATTCCCGTAAATAACCGAGTGCAGACTCTGTCCACCTGGAGCAGTTCAAAGAGCAGGGGGCCTCCCTCCAGCCCTGGGCTGCCTCAGGCCACGCTGGTCACTGCTGCACCCCTGGTGATGCTGGTTTCCCTGTGCTTTTCAGTGCTCCAGAGGTGTGGGGTGGAGGAGCAGTCCTCCTTACTGCCACCAGAAACAGATCAGCCCCAGTTTCCCCTGTTCCCTGCTTTCGTCCCTGTTTATGCGCTAAAAATCCCCTATCTGAGTGCTTTTTAGAAACAGGAGGAAGAAATGCAGTACGAGGCAGCCTGGTGAGCTGCAGTGCCCCCGTGCTTGTTGCCTGCTTCCCCTGTGCTGGCCCTCTCTGGGGTGCTGGGCCCTCCCCAGGGTGTGCTCAGCGATGGGGATGTGTGATGGGGATGTGCAGAGAGTGGTCCAGGGCTGCCAGTGGCCTTGTGCTCGCACCCAGCTCCTCGCACATCACTGCCATTCTGGGAAGGTGAGACACTGCAAAGGCAGCTTTGCAGGTCACTCGCAAGTGTTGAAGCTGTGGCCAGAAGCAAAACATGGCTTAACCCCCTGTGGCTGGGATTTAACTAAAAAAATCTCTGTGCTTTAGAGTGTGGCTGCAGCATGTGACTGCAGCAGATAACAGCTGGGTGAAGAAGAGGGTGCCCCGGGCTGGGCTAGAGCCTCCCAAGTGCCTCTTCTGCCCAGACAGCAGTGCAGGGGATTGGTCTGTCCTCCTGGCAGGCTTTGAAACTGAGTAATAAGCAGCGTTTCTCTCATCTGGAACAAGCTGGGTTCCTGCTGGCACTGCACGGGGAAGCTGCTTCCCACACGTGTGCCAGCTCGGGAGCGGGCAGAAGTGGGCAGAGCAGCGGGAAGGGCAAGATCCTGGGAACCGTCCCCATCCAGGGGGACCGGGTGGTCAGTCTCAGTGCTCACGGGCAAGGGTTACAAGCCCTCCTGGGTTCAGTGCCAGCGCAGCTGCGCCTGGAGCCCTCCCGATGGGGTAGGTTAGCAGCGGTGGTGGCGTGCATTGCCTCGCCTCACCTCTCTGGTATTCGCTGCAGCATTGCAGGCAACTCCCAACGCATTCCAGCCCTGAATTGCTCACGTCTCTCCTCGTTCTCCCAGGGTCTCAGTAGATGTGTGGGCGACGCTGGCTGACTTCTGTAACATACTGACCACAGTGAATCAGTCGGAGGTGCCCTTGTACAAGGACCCAGATGACGACCTTGCCCTGCTTAGCCTGGAAGAGGATCGGCTGCTCTCGGGCTTCGTTCCCCTGCTGGTCGCCCCCCAGGAGCCCTGCTACGTGGAGAGGACCTCGGACAAGGTCAGCAGTAGGCCAAACATCCCCCCTTGATTCCTCCAGACTTTTATTCTTGGGAAGTTTTCTGTGCAAACGGAACACGATTAAGTCATTGAGAAGGGTGTTAAGGGAAAATATCGACCTTTCAGCCGCTGACATCCAGCTCTGTGTCATGAAAACCCCTCTCGACTTCCTCTGGTGTGTGTGTGCTCGCTGGCATGTTGTATATACGATCATTTCCTCACTTGTTTAAATAGTGCAGCTTGTGTTGGCAGTGCTCTCAGTGCACTCCAAATGGTTTGCATCATGCTTAAAGCACCCTCCCCCTCCCCCCGGCCACAAAACTCTGCCTTAGGAAGGCAGCCAGGACTTTTTTCCTTCTCTAAAGAGGAGAGTGATAAATAGGTGACTAGAGAGAAGCAGACACCATGTGTTAACGTACAAAAGGCTTTTAGGAATATGAAGCATTCCCCACTGCCCGCTCTCTATTTTCCTTTCTTTGCTCTAGGAGCCCATTCTAGCCTGAACTTTCCTTTGGCTGTTTGTTTTTAGAATAATGAAATCAGTTCCCTTGTTGATGTGGGGTTTTGGGTCTGCTCTCTGCCACCACCTGGCCAGAAGGGACCTGGGGGCTGCACTTGGATAACATGTCTGAACCTGATGGGGGATGGAAGAGGCACAATGGCATTTGTTTTGCACGCCCTTGGAGGCATGGCAGGATAAGAGTGGCTCTCAGCAGTTTCCTGCTTGGAGGCAGAATCACAGCACCAGAAACGCTGCTCATCTGGGAAGCCGTGGCGTTGCCTCCCCGAGCGGTTGGTGCTACAAGAGGAGAAGTGGAGATGCAGGGACTGGTTTCTGTGGAGAGCCTGCATGTGACAGTGGCAATGTGCCTTCCCATGTGCCACTTCTTGACATTTTCCTGAAATGACGGTGAGAAATTTAGGACCTTTGTCACAGAGGGACCAAGAAGTGTGAATTTCTGTTTCACTTCTCTGTCTGCCCACCCCATGCTCACAGCACTGCCTGCAGCAGAGGAGCACAGCGTCCCAGTAAAACTGAAGCCTCTCCCGGTTTGGGGAAGCACCTTAGTCCCGGAATTCACTGCGGAAAAACATATTTTCAAGGCTCTATTTGAAGGGGTTAAAATAACAAGCAGGTGGTTGCTATTGCTGCCCTAAGGTAGCCTGTTTGCCCAGTGTGTGCTGTGGCCTCACAGGAGTTCTGCTGGGGATGGTCCCCATGCCCCACTCTGTGCAGGGACTATTTCCCCAGCAGCCACAAACCAGAGCCCCCAGCAGGCATGTGAGGTGGCAGAGCAGCTCACTCTGGTGCCCTGTAACTTGTGGGAGGGGGTCGGTATTCCCTGAACTCTGCCTCTCCTAACTACACACCAGTTTATTTGGAGTGCCATCTACCTGCCCTGCCAGGCACTTGCGCTCACGTGTGTAAAAGAAGAGATGTGTCTTTGTCCCATAGCTACACACCTGAGCTTCCAAGCTGAGTTTTCTCACTGTCCTGGCTCCCTTTGGTTCTGGTGCTTTATAAACAAACTGTACGATGCCACTAGCAGGAGTTAGTGCCCTTCACAGCGCAGCAGCAGCCACCCAAGCATCCAGGATTATCAGGCACAGTGGTACCGGCTCAGCTTTGATGCAGAGGCAGCACAGATCCCAGAGAGAAGGAGCCAGGCCCGGCTGTGTCCATCCACTCTTTCTTTTTTTTTTTGCTGCCTCTGTGGGTCTTGTTTGGTTTGAAAGTAGCTGACTTTGGAACCGTGATCCCACCCAGCAGGCTGGGGTGTTCGCTTGTGTTTGTGCCGGTCTGAGCCCCTGCTGTGTGCCAGTTGTGTTCTGCCATCTTCTCATCTCTGCCTTACACACCAAACACATCACACGGAGGCAGATGGAGGATCCCACTGGACACACTGAGCAGAAGCAGTGGGTTCTGCAAGGTCTCTTCTCCATCCAGTACTGACCAGTGTTTTCATTAATGGTCAGACTGGTGAAACAGCAGGTGTACATATCCAGTTTGCGGAGTACACCCAAGAGGGTTAAGGAGAAACCAGTGAGACAGAGCAGTGATCTCAAAATCCTGACTTCCAAGAAAGAACTGGAGGAGCTGGGGCTTTTTAGTCTAGAGGAAATTCAGGGAAAATGCAGTAAGCTGTTGCAGAGAGGAGGAGAACAAGCTGTCCTCCAGCTCCATGCTGAAAAGCACAGGAAGGAATGGGCATAAATTGCAGCAAAATAGGTGAAGACTAGATTTCAGGAAAGGGTTCATACCTTTGGGTAGTTAAGCACTTGAAAGCAGCCTCCTTAGCGATTCTGCAGAATCTCTTCCACCTTGGAGATTTTTAAAAGCAGGCTGAGTGGCTCTCTCAGGTACAACATCGGTGGAGGTGAGCTGCCTTGAAAAAGGAGGCAAAGTGACCTCTTTGGATGCTCCCACCCCATTTTCTGTGATTCGGTGAAGCTGTAGAAAGAGACTGGAGTGGCAGCTGCATCTTACAGTCAAATGACTACCTTCTTCCACAGATCTTCTCCTTCTGCAGTATTAATCAAGTGAATTAATTGACTCTTCAGAAGTGGGGTGTTGTAGAAGGCAGTGCAGGCCAAGCCAGGAAGATATGACTGAGAGGCATGAACCCATATGCCTTTCACAAATGACTGTGAGCAAGATACAAAAAGACACTTCCCTGCAAAGAAGCCCCCAATGCAACTTCACCAGGGGATCCTTGTGTGCGGTCCCCTGTCTACCATCTGTTCCCTGCCCTCCTTTTAGCGTGCAGAGCCCAGATGAATCTGACTCCTCAGCAGATGCATCTCTGGGCTGTTTGCAGTGGAAGGGTGCCGTGTCCATGCAGCGCCTGGTGGCACGAGGGGATCTCTATCCCTGAGCCTCAGTCAGGCGATGGCAGCAGGCACTGCAGCCTGCATGGCACGTACTACATCCAGCCGCGTTGCAGGAGCTTTCCCATTTGCCTGCTCTTTGTTGGTTGCTGATTGACTGAGCTGCGAGCAGGTGAGAAACGGTTTTTCTGTGCAGCAAGAGCTCTTTCTAGTACTGATTTCACATCGCTGTTTAGCAGGAGTTGTTTTTCTGCACCCAATTTCTTTTTCTCATGTTCTCAGTCTTGGCCCAGGTACTGCTCTGTATGTGGCACCTTGTGAATGTCTTGTGGGCTGGGAGGAGGGTTCTGGTATGCCAGAGTGGCTCTGGGAAGCTCGCTGTGGTACCTTCCCTGTCACTTACATGGCTAGGAAGAGGTGGTTGGCTTTTTACTGCAAGGATAATATCTCACCTTGCTTGCTGATGCTCCAAATCCTTACCATAGTTTTTTAATGAGTTTGTAAAATTTCAGAGGAAAGGAACCTGTTGAAAGGCAAGACTGGCAAGTATTGGGCTTAGAATGGTGTTAGGTTATTGGCTCCACCAAGAGGATGGTTGTTTCGTAAGCTATATAGGACAAACACTGTGCTTCCCACTTCTTTTTGTTCTCCATGTCCCATTTAGCAGATGGAGTGCAGTATTCAGCCAGAGTTTCTCAGCAAGTTTTTGAGCATTTGGCCTGGCTCTTATTTTGAGTGAAAATGTTCTGACTCCGTTCGTTGCCATGAAGCTGTGCGTTCGGATTCCTGCTGGAGCCAGTGTGACACTTAGAGTTTCCCATCGTCTCTTGCACTGTCATTGAAGCTGTAACCAACAAAAGCTGGCTCCGGGGTGAGCATAACTTGGTGATGTTTTCCTGGGCGTATGTTGGGCAGATATCCATTGCAGCTTGTGTGATGGAACACCATCGAACGTACCAGTCAACAGCAAACTATGCAGCCTGGTGCCTGAGCTGTCAGACTGTGTCTGCAGCGTTTGCAGCCGAAGGAGATGCTGCCAGGACCTCGCTCACCCAGCATTGTACCCGGGGCAAGAGCAGGGAACAGCAGCGTGGCTGAGTTAAGGTGCAGAAAGGAAGGTAACAAATGTGGATTCATCAGACAGCATGTGGTGCTGCTGTGGGGGACTTGTAATGGAAAACACTTGGGTCGTGTTGAGGTTAAAGCGAGTCCTAGTGTGGTGCATCTGAGTTGTGCATGGGTCTGTTCTTGCGCAGCCCTGGGAACCTGGGACATGTCCTGGTTTTCTAAGCTCTCACTGAACCCTGTTGTCTCGGGAGCATCCTGCTCTGCGGTGGCCCTGTGGAGCTGGTGGCAAGGCTGGCAGAGGGCTGCAGATCGCTGAGCATGGAGCAGACTAGGAAGGTCCTTCTCCTCTATGCAGGCACATGGCATCACTGATTGCCCGTGTCCCTGCAATCTCTACGTGGATTCGATGTGTGCATCACCCAAGCCTGTGCCTGCATTGTGCGCTCTGCCACATGCCCCAGCCAGGGAGATGTGGAGGAGAAAGTGTTAATGTCCCTTCCCACAATAAACCTCTCTGCATGGGGGGTCCTGAAACCTGAACCTCTCTCTCCTACCCCAGCCCTGACACACGTTAATAAACGGTTTTTAAACGCCAATAAAAAGGCAGCAGCCCCAGCTCACCAGGTCCGGGGCCCAGGGTCCTTGGGAAGGCACTTCACAAATGTGTTTTTTGCATTTTCAGACTTTTGGCTGGTGAATAAGATTGAGGAGAAATACTCCTTCCCCTGATAACAATACAGTGAGACGCAGGATCAGCAGTGTGTGGATTAAAACCAGACGGTGCATGATTAATACATATGCTTATAGGGCTAGTCACTGTGGTTCCCTCCTCTGAAACAGAAAGGCACTTTTTTTTCCCCTCATGTGCATGCTCATGTGTGGACTGTCTCAGATACTCACCGCTCAGCTACTCTCAACTGTGCCTCGCCTCACCAGGCAAATGAAAGCCCTAAAATGCAAGGCTCTGAAAAATAACTAGTGATATTTTACTGCCCCAGACTTACAAACTGGGTGCTGCATGGCTCCTCCAGCTCCAGGGTGGCCAGTTAGCTTCCCACACTTGGTGCCATTCTTGTTCCACAAGTTCTTGCTTCCTGCTATTCGCACTACTCACCTGTCAGTGCAGATAGCCTAAAATCCAAGCTTCATTCTGCTTAGAAAACACAAATCTCTTTCCTCTGTACTGTCTAGTGCAGGTGGACAGTCCAAATTTGACCCTCTCTCTAGTTTCCCCAAAAGGCTGTAGATTTGCAGAGCTAGTAGCCTTTGAATTAGCTATTTAGGAGCCTTTCATAGTAGGCTCAGGCTAAAAATTAGTCCTGTCTTGTTATTCACTTCACTTATTTACGGTATTTCTTAAGACTTACAGATATCTCTTGGCAATGTGTAGGCATGTCTGATCCTTCTTGGAAAGGCAGCCCCAGGTTTAAAAGCCCAGGAGGAATAGCTATGAGAGTCACCAGGCTCTGTCATGCCTCTAAACACTGGGCGTTTTGTCCTGTCCGAGACCTAATGACTCCTGGGATGCCAAGGATGAAATCCCCGTTAGAGTGGCCACACTACAGTGATTTTGGGAGGACTTCTTGCAAGGCATCAGAGGAGGAGGTAGCAAGACCAGGACTGTGAGAGCACAAACTCTTTGTAAGCAGAGAGAAAACCCCAGTGAGCAAATGTAACAGTTTTCTCAGCATCCTTTCCATATTCCCATTCCATAGCCTTTGAGCATCTCCCTCCAGCTGGCAGGCAAATGCACTCAGCCCATGAGAGCAAGAGCTTCCAGCTTGGAGTTTGGTCCAGAGAGGAAAAGGGAAACTGTGAGCAGAGATTGGAGCCCCAAGTAGGAGAGTCCAAGCAGGAGTCATCCTTGAAAAACTCCTTCCATTCCTGCCTGCCTCGGTTTCCAAACAGGCAATGAAAGATCCCTGCCACAGGCAGCCCTGCTCGGAGCAGGGACTTGGCAGGAGCTGGCAGCCCTGAGGTGATGGAGTTAGAAATGTTTACGTTTTCTGACCAGTATCTGAACTCCATTCCAGCCTCGACCTTCCCTTTCATGTGGTGCCTTTGGATAGTAAAAGGCAATTAGGCTAAATTATGGGCCGTGTTGGAAGATGATGTCACTGGGTGATGGAGGGGAGTCTGGATTTTATGCCACCATGAAGGTAGCACACAGAATATCACCTGCCTTGAACTCCTCGTCCATCCTTGGCATTTCCTTGAACCGCAAGTGCCAGGGACTGTGTGGACACCACGGGAGCCTCTCTCTGCCTTTGCCAAGTGTCACCAGCACAGTGGGAAGTGTCAAGCCGAGTCTGTGTCCCTGGGTCTGGATGGCAGAGGAGGGTACACTGGTGTCTGTTGCGCTGTTTTAAACATATCTTCACAGAAACAGGCATGAGTGCTGTCCTGGTGACTGCTGCTGCATCTCCTGGGGCTGTGCACGCCATCTTCCAGGGAGGTCTTCTCTTCATTTATCATTTGGTCTTGGGTTTTAATCACTCTTTAAGCTAAGCGGGTTTTGAACTTAGTCTTAAAACTGCATTTCTCCAGCTGAAGGTAAAGGGAACTCATGGCAAACAAGCACTAGTGCTGCACCAGGACACTGAATACAGCCCTGGAGAAATCCGCAATGTGGAATAATAGTTCAGGCTCTTAAAAGGGGGGTGGGTTTAAAAAAAAAAATGCTGTAATAAATCTAGCGAGTGGAATCTGAGGGAAATGATCCCATCTGGAAAACTCCAGCGCTGGTGCTGGTGAAGGCTTAAGGAGCGATGCAGATCGCAAAAAGAAAACCCTGCAGTCTGAGGATGACAGGCTTCTTAATTGATGTCCATTGCAACTGGTACTCTGCCAGTTTATGTTGGCCACCTTCCAGCGTGCTGTAATTTTGGGGCCAGGTGTGAAGCGTTTCTGTTCCATCTTGTTCCCAAGCACCTACAGAAGCCTCACACATCTCACTTGAGGCTGCAGCCCTGTAGGAAACAGCTGTACAGGTATAGGTGAAAGGAAATGTCACAGCTGGGCTTGGAGTACTCCCCCGTGCCTTGCCTAGGGCTCTGTTTGGGGGGCCGCTCTCCCCCTCCCACGCCAGGTTTGGGGAGGTGGCCACTGTCACAGGCACACCTGCCTGTCTGTCAGCAAGGTGCTTTGAACATCAGGGAGCTTCTAGGAAGAATGTACAGGTCAGAAACCTCCTCTTCAAAGAGGAGCCCACGGTGGTGTGCGTCAGTCCTGGAAATGGGGAACCCAGCCCAGGAGAGCCCTGGATGCCAGCAAGCCGGGCGAGCTGTGGCCATCTCCTCTGGTCTCTTCTCCCTCAGGAAACCACAGGGAAATTTCCAAGGGAACAAGAGCAGGTCTTGGAGAAAGCATTCAGCCTTGATTTTGAAAAGCTGAGAACCCATCGGGATCTTTAGCAAAGTGTTGCAGGAGCCGATTTCAATTGCTGTTAAAAATATGCATTATTTCTGGATGAAATTTGTTTTTTTTCAGTTTCCCCTGATTGAATTTTACTGTAGGTTGGGAAGCCCTCCGTTGCTGCTCTGACCCCGATATGTAAATGTGTCCCAAGTCCCCCCATCCCCATCCTCTTTCGGCAAGCTGAATAGATGGAGCGAGAGACGTGACAGTCTCTTGGGCATGGTTTGGATCCCCTGAGCCATTCTCACGGTGCTTCTGAGCTGTGGCTGTCAAGGCTCCATGTGTTGCTCTGTGAGCTGCTGCACCAGCTTGTAAGGAGGAGGTGATTGCTCTGCTCTGCTGCTCTCCTCCATACCCACCAGACCCTTCCAGCGTCCTACAGCCTTTGCTCCTAGAGGCATAACTTTGCATTTAGCTGTATTAAACAGCGCGTTGTTTGCTTGTGAGTAGGTGACTGAGCAATTTTGAGTTTGTTGGTGAATTGCTGTCTTCAAAGATCGGGAGGGTAGGAGACAGTGTCTAATCTGCAGGCTTTATCAGTAAAGGTTTTCTTTGTCCAGGTCACTGAACCAATTGTTAAACAGCCTAAGCCCAAGCAAGCTTCCCCGCAGCCCCGCCAGGACTGCCCTCCTGTTTACGCTGACATTTTAAGACCTCTGTTGACCAGATTTTAATCCAGTCCGTATCCTGTGCACTGCAGTCTCTGGGGCATACTAGCTTTTCACGTCCTCTCGTCCCAGCCGTGTGGAGTGCTGAGGCTGAGGACAACCGCCTGCCTGGTGACACACAGCCGTGGCATGGAGCTGCAGAAACAGTGTTGAAGGCAGCAGGAGTTCAAAGCTGTGCAGCTACTTTGACACAGCCAAGCACTAACAGATCCTATAGCCCTGGCCAGGCAGGCACAACAGCCAGGAGGAGCAGATCTAACGGTACCTCCATCCAGCACTCCTCTGCAGAGCTGAGGTCCTGCTGCTTTGCCTCTGTCCTGAAGCTGAGAGCTGGTGTGTGAGAACTGCAGTCTCACTACAAGGTGAGGAACCACCTGCCAACGTGTTAAGATCCAGTTACACATGTTCTCTTAATGCGCCTGTTAGCGAGCGTGAGAGTGGCTTTGTGGTCTGGACACGGCTTGCAGGGAAGTACGAGGTGCTGCCTTCCAGGCAGCCCCATCTCTTGGCAGGGGGAAGCGGGAAGGGAAGAACCAGCAGTTGGTGGAAACAACCTTCCTTACCCCTGAGATGTCTCTTTCCTGGCACCTGGAGGGAGCAAGCAACACCCTGGTGCACGGGGAAGCCATAGGGAATTTGCTCAGGCGGCTCGTGACGTTTCCATCCCTTCCTCCCCTGCCTTCCCCCAGCCTTGGATCCACCTCTGCCTCTCCTCCAGGCTCATCTTGGACAGGGCGCTTTAGCCACTGTGTCGGCTCCAAGTGAATCAGGCAGCCTGGGCGTGAGCCGTGCACATGTACCAGCACGTGGGCGGTTCCTCAGCCAGTGCTGCACAGTTTGGCTCTGGTGTCAGCACAAGGCTCTTTTAAAGTGTTTTCTGGAAGCGTGATGTGATCATCAGCTCAAGGCAGAGACTGACAGGATAAATCAGCCTTGTCCCATGCCTGGTTTCAGGCGGCATTGGATCTTTTCATGCGGATCAGATGACGCTCGTGGTCAAACGTCTTCGCTTCTGTCATCGTCAGGCCAGGTTTATGTAATGAGACGGAAAACTTACTTGTGTTTGGTCCTTTTGTCCTAAAAGCTGCCTCCAGAGGTTCAGCACGGATTCCTGGGAAATGGGAAATGTCCTATTCAAGAAACTCGCGGGCCACGTGTTCCCAGAGTCAGCATCAGTGGGGTGACCTGGAAGAGGAGAGTCAAACCATGAAGTCTCCTGTGCTGCACCTCCTCAGCATACGCTGGATGCACCCATCGTTTCTCTTGGGGTTTTTCAGCAGGTAATGGTCTCGCTTCTGCCACACAGGCACCCTAATGGCACCAAACCTGCCACGTCTTGGCAGGACATTAGGCCCAGATAGTGCATGGCTCCGGCTGTAAAAGAGGTGTTCACCATGACTTTAGTGTACTCAGAATGACATATTAGAGTCCAGACCTCATGGAATTTGCTGATTAGCCTGTAAGTATATTGAAAGGCCTCATTAAAACACCATTAACGCTGGATCCCCTCCCAATGAGCCATCTCTTATTGCTGCCCAGAGAAACTTTGAGGAAATGGAAATGCTGCTCTGGCTCGCTGAGCTCGTCCCTGGGCACAAAATGTGGCCTCACCTCGGACAATCTTTGTGGTGCTCAAGACTTAATGTGGTGCTTCTGATCGTGCAGGAAGGCCCTGGGACTCAGGGTTACCTCTTTGCCTCATGCTTTTCATGCTGAATCCACCACCACCGCTCAGAGTCCGCACTTGGGTACTAAACTCAGTCCTGTGTCTTCATCTCTGACCCTGATTTAGCTTTGGGGGTGACCTTGTTTCACAGCACTACTTGTATTTTGTCTTTGACCAAGTGAAATGCTTAAAACATCCCTGCTGAAGACGACGACGGCTGCTGTGGTATCCACCAACGTGGCTATTGGAAGGACCTCAGGAAACCTGAAAAAAGACCCAATTAATAACTCCTCATTGTTATCCTGAATAAGAAAGATCCACATCCTGGGAAGCTTGCCAGAGAAGTGGACTGGGTGGAATGCAGGGAGTGGTCAGCCCAAATAACAGATGGGGATCTACTCTGTCTCTATGGGAGACGGAAGGTGACCTCTGTCATTGAGCTTGGAGTCTGCTCCCCACGTTTCTGCTCCCAGCCGGACCTTGTGTTGTTTTTGTGGATGCCGAATCCATCTGCTGGTGCTGGGCTGAGTCTGGGTGAGGATGGAGAGCCCAGCTCCTGCAGCAGGCTGGAGCTGTAACCCTCGGTGTCCTCATGCTGTCACATCCCAAACCAGAAAGAGAAGACACCACCATGGTCCTATTTATTGTTTTCTTTTCTCGCCGTCATTGCAGTCAAAGCACTTCCCAGGCATTAATGAACGTATCTCCACAACACGTTATGGCAGAAGGAAAAGCAATTTCCTTGTTAGAGATTGGCAACAGAGGTACACGAGGCTGAGGGACTGACCCAGGTCCCACAGGAAGCCTTAGCTTCAGGATGAGAACAAATCCCTGATACCCAGGATTTCAGGCCCAGTGCCTCAGCCCCAGGCCACCCGCGTCCCTTAGGAAAACGAGGAGGTATTAAGTGAAGGTTCACTGGGAAGCGTTAAAATTCTTCCTAAACATAGGCCTTGCATGAGCAATGTTACTGCCGCTGGTCTAACTGTGTCTGTGGTGGGACACTAAAAATGCTGGATATTTAATCCAGATAATTTAGTCAAATTTTTCCCCATAACATATTTGCATATTTTTACTTAAATATATGGTAAACCCCATAATTTATTTAAATTAACAAAATTTGCCTAACATTTTGCCTACCAGCATTTTACATAAAGCATTTTCTCCACCATGTAGCAAATACTTGTCTGTAAGTTTATATATTATGGAGAGACGACAGTAGTATATATTTCTAGTTGTTTTCTTTATTAAAAAAAACCAAACAACTTTCCCAAAACTTCACTGTACTTGGGATAGGTAGGTGCATGTATAATAACAAATTCTTAGTATGAAGACAAAGGTTTTTTCTGAGGTCTGAGAAGTTATTGTCTGCCTGGTCTCCTTGGTTTGTGAACAACAGAACAGATTCACCTTCTGGTTCCATATTTACCTTAAGCATAAATGATGTAATGTTTATTACAGCATCCATTATTACTGAAGGAAAGAGATTTATGTCTATGGACAGAAGAAGATGGAGTTTGGTATGTCCTTCTAATGCTGTGTTGGTTCACCTGATACCTGGTCCTCGTGTGGTGTTTTCCATGGAGAAGTGGCCATGGAGCAGTGCTTCCAGAGTGTGTCAGGGACATGTCTGCTGATGTGCATTTTTGGAACCTACCAGCTGCCAGTGACATACCACATTCCTGGTGCTGAAGTCACTTTTGAAGACCCTGCTTGCACTCTTAAGTCATCCAGATGCTTCTTGAACTTGGACGCATTGCCAGCTTATATTGTTAGCTCCCTCTAGTACTAGTATCTTTTTCAGTTTGGCATCTGTCCTAATGAACAAAGATTTGATCAACATTGATCTGAGCTTTGCAGAAACCTGATGAATGAAATGCTCTTATCAGTCCAGTCCATGGAAGCTGAATTAGCTCGACAGTTGCCTGTCCTCTCAACTGCAGCTTCAGCCTTCTTTTAGCATCCTCACCGACTTCCCGGTGACTTGAGAGTTGCTCTCCAGTGACTGCCCTGACATGGGAAAGGAGAGATCCTCCAGGTGTCAGCATGGAGGGACACCTCATGTTTGGAGGTGTAAACATACAAGAGGCTTAATCACATGGGAAATGCTGGGGTTATAAAGATAGATCCTTGTAGGCTGGAGAGCTGGAAGGGAGTTGTGTGGATGGATTTGGGCAGGTGGGAATCGGAGCGAATATCTGTATGGATGTGCTGGATGATTATATCACTACAAGTGTGTAGATGGAGCAGTTGCTAAACAGAAAAGTGGGCAAAGGGGTGGAAATGCTGGCTGGAGACAGCAAGGGGCTCGTAGCTTTGGAGGTACCAGCGAGTCATGGTGTGCTGCTGACCTCTGCAACAGGGAACCATCTTCCGTGCAATAACTGGCCATCGCTGGAGGAAAGTTGGAGCCTGATTTCCAGGCCGTTACCTCCATAGTTCTCCGTCAGTGCAAGTCTTGTGTAGCTCTAGGGTGGTTTAGTGACTGAATGCCAAGGGCAGCATTTCTGAAGGTTGCATGAGTGATCCAGATGAAATGACAGAAATGTGTAGACATGGCACTTAGGGACATGGTTTAGTGGTGGATTTGGCAGTGTTAGGTTTACGGTTGGACTCAATGATCTTAAGGGTCTTTTACCACTTAAATGATTCTATGTGTGCAGCCACTGCTCTCCACATTCCCTGCCCACGGTGTGCTCTGGGGGTGTGTTGTCTTTTGGGGGCACGAGTGGGATTGGTTTGCTGTCAGCAATACGCAGGAGGGCTTCAGGATCCATTCATACCTGCTTGATGTCCTCTGCCTTTTTGTTCCCAATAACTATGTGAAGGTTGTTCAACTGGCAGGGTGGCACCTTTAGGTTGCTTTAGGATACAAAACTTGGCTTGGCTGATGCCTGTGTCCTGTGGGGTGTGGACCATGCCTTCCTCCCCTGGGAGGATCTGAGCATCTTTAGTGCTCAACCTGTGGAGACAGCAGAGCCCTCATTGTGGCCACTCCTTGCTCCACAGCATCTCTGGCCATCCTCTCCTTCTCAGGATAAAAAAAAAACTGCTTTGGAGAATGGTCTATTTAAATGAGTTATTTTATGGTTTATGTGTTTTTTTGTCTAAAATGAAACATCTTGGCATGGTGAAATGTGAGGATGGGAGAGAATTTGCTGGAACTTCTGAGAGACTTAGCGTGTATGTGCTAACGGGATATAACTTCTGTCCTGCCATGTCTCTTCTCATACAGACTGAAGGACATGGGCTGTTCCTTGTTGTGATGAAATCCTCGAAGCCTGCTTTAGATGGCTTCGGGGCAGTTTGGTGATGAAGAGGAAGGCTGGTAGACTGTTACCCATTAGAGATGCACTACATGCTCCTATCCTGTCTTGGGCAGTGCCACCTCTTCCTGCAGGCACCTCTCTCCTCCTGTAGCTCATGGGTCTCCTGTTCCCTTGGGCAGGATTCCCGCTTTTCAGCTCTTCCCAGATTTCACCTCGGTTTCCCCCTTTTTAATAGGAATGCTTGGCCTCTTGCACTCAGGCTTGGGGAGGAGCAGCTTGTTTCTGTAGCTGGCCTGGTGCCAGATGTCATCACTTCAGGCAGTGCCACGCTGCACATCTTCAGCAGTTTGAAATGGAGAGACAGAGAGAGACAGATAAGATCAGCAGCTTTAGGTGATGGCATTGTTTCAAATAAACCATGCATGACCCAAAGCTTCCACTTCAAATGGGGAATGAAATTGCTTCATCCTTTGACAGCTTGCTCCATGAAAGAAATTTATCTTCACTTAATTGCTTTAGATCCCAAGAGGCTGTGTACAGTAATTTCTAGGAGATAATTATATCAAATTAAAAAAATATGTGACTATCTGACTGCTAAGCATGAATGCAGTGGCCAGAGAGCAGGAAGGGAAGAGGCATCACATCTGACTCATGCTCACAGGTTATCGCTTCCTCTCCTTCTCATGGTCTGCAGGCATGGCACTTAGGCCACCGGAGAGTCTGTCTGCAAGGAACTGGGCATCGACATGCTGAGCAAGGTCCTGGGAGCCGGAAATCCTGCTCTCCCAGAGCTTCTTCGGGATCCTGCCTTCGTTTCTGTTCTCTGAGGCATGGCAGGGGTTTCCATCGCCTGTACCTTGTCACTTGGGGACAGGCAGAGCTTGGCAGTGCCTTTATCCGGTTAGGTCTCCTGTGCAGTTGTACAGTAGAGCTGAGGAACAAGAAAGCTTGTTGATTTAAAAACATGTATATTTAGAAGCAGAGTGTAAACTTCCTGCCCAGGCTGGGATTGGATTCTGGACTATGTTTGAGTTTCCAGTTTTCATTTCCTTTGCCCTCATACTTAACATTGTGTATCTCCCAGAGTGTGCCCCAGACTAATCTCTCCTTAACCCTCCCTCGCCCCACATTTTTCTCTCATTATTTGCACATCAGTTCCAGTTCTTCCAGGAAGCAGCGTATCTCCTGATTGTCACTCTGTGCCATGGCTGAGCCTGGGCTCCTGCAGGTCTCCTCCTTGCCTCTGGAAGTGACCTCAGACCCCAGCCAGTGATAGACCGCAGCTGGGGACTACAGCAGGGACAGAACTGCTGGCAGTTGCCATCTCTCAGAAGAAGATGGACTCTTTCAGCACGGGTTGAAGTCCTGAAGGGACATCCCTCTTTGTAGCCCCTGGGAAACAGTTACTGACCAGTTCCAGGATGGGTAAATTGCTCCATCATCTAAATCTTCTTCTCTCTCTCTCCTTTGAATCAGACTGCATGCCCTCCTGGACTGCCTCGTGTGAAAGCTCCTGCCCTGCCATTGCCTTTACAGCCCATCTCCTGGGGACAAAGATAATTTTGTTCCCCCCAGGGCTGTGACGATTTTTGTGTGTGATCCTGCATGGGCTTTGAAATGGTTGTCAACAATCCCAGGCCAGAACTGAGCTCCTCCCCACCCCTGTGATGTGCAGGCTGGTTTTTGAAGTGCGATGCTGCTTCAGCTGTTCCCAGGAAGTCTGCAGGGGAACTGTGTTTGTGCTAACGAGGTAAAGTCCCTGTGTGTTTCTGGAGGGGATCTACTCAATGGGCTTTTTGATGTCATCTCAGTTTTTGGACTTACATCAAATAAGTCTGAAAAAGAAAAGAAATGTTTTGGCTTAGCCTAGAACATTTGCACCTGAGCAAGATGACCTGTGGCTGTCCTGGTGTCTAAGGAAGAAATCCACGGCCACCGGTAGAGCTGTGGCCTTGAACAGGGAGATGGGGGCTTCTGGTCCCAGAAGCTGCCTGCCTGGACAAAGTGGCTCCCAAGGTTGTGTCAAGTGGTGAGGTGGGAGAGTTGTCACATGTAAAATGTCTCCTCAAGGCAATCCTCGAACGTAGCACTGTCGCCACGTGTTGTTCAGGATGCTGCTGGTGGTTAATCTCATACCACCCTGAGTGCAGACAGCAGCAGCTCTCTGAGATGTTCCCTGGTGTATTGTGTCGTTCGGTTCACATGTACCAAGCTGAACAGCATCTCCCATCTCCCTGTGTCTCTAGAGCCTGAGAAATCTTACACTGTTGGGATGACTGTCCCCAGATGTCCCCATATTTTATGTGTTGTCTCCAGTTAGGACCTCATAGTGCTGCCATAGGGCTTGCATTTAATCATCTTCTGGCCTGGCTGCCCAAGCCCAGCGCTCTCCAACAGGTCACGCATCCTGATCTTCAACTGTATTTTGTTGTTATCTTTTTTTTTTTTTCTGTATGAGATGTCCAGACAAAGCTTGGCACACTGCAGTGGTTAGCAGTGTCCGCTGCTGTCCTTGGCGACCTCTGCAGCCCAGATAGCCTTTGCCTTTTTCTGTCCTTCTGGGAATGATCCTGGTCTGGTCTGAGGTTTTGGTCCCTTAGTCCCAGGTTTGGAGAGGGGAGGAGACGAGGGGCTTACGGCAGCAGTGTTTGTTTGCCTGGAGCAGGGAGACTCCTTTCCTCCAGCACGGTGTAGTTGTTGTGTGGGGACACAGGTGTGTAGCTCCGTGACTGCCCTGATGTGCCAGTCCCGTAACAGTTAGCAACTAATCAACTGGAAGGGGATGCTCTGTTGAGGACAGTGAGAAGTGGGATGTGGTCGGAGGTGAGGGACCAGCCGGGCATGGCACTGCACAGCCACACCAGCCAGGTCAATAAGCTCAAGCCCAGGCCCCTCAGCCCCTGGGACTAAGATATGGCACCTTCTGCCACTGTGGGTTTTTTCTGTGTTTTCCCATAGAATTTATGTCAGCAGCAGTCACTCTGTCGGTGTCCTCTTGTCCTTCTTTTTTTTTTTTTCTCTGCTTTCTTGCTATACTTCTTCACTTACTCCTTTTTGTTGCTGTTTCTGAAGAATATATCACCAAAAGCTGTTTGAAATACAGTTTCCGCTCTTAACAGTTTCAGGGACTGGCTGCCCTGACAGCCGAAGCCGGGAGCCTTGGAGGACAGGCAAGGGGGCTGCAAGGGGATGGGCACGCTGTTGCAGAAACTGGCAGAAGAGCATTTAAGAACTGAGAGTACGAGGAGCTCTCATCTGGCTGGAAGCTGCTGCTCACAGCGCAGTCGGCATTTTGTTTCAGAGGCCACAAGTGAATGAGTTAATGATGATCCCAGATGGCTTCAGAGTTTGCCTCTTGCCACCCCTTCCTGTTCCCCCAGGATCTCAGATGGTGGCGGGAGATGAAGTAAAATTCTAGAGTTTATTGTAAAGTTCATCTCTCTCCCTAAATCATGCTGGAACTTGTGCATGCTGTGTTGGCAGCTTCAAGGGGATGCTACCTGGTAATTAATTAGTTGTCAAGAGACAGCCCAGAGGTTCCAAGTCTTTATATTCTTGCTAATAGAAATTGCTCTGATTACATTTTCCCCCTTGGCTGGAGGGCTGAAGAGTGCAGAGCAGGAGCTATGGTCCATGGGCAGCTGGAGCACGCCTGCCTGTCCTTTGTTGGGACTCCTCTGAGCGTGCTAGAACACGCTTCTGTGAGCACGAGCCCCAAGGGAGCCCAGTCCTGAGCCCTGTCTTTGCCAGCCAGTTCTGCTCGTGTTTCTCATCACACACTTCCCCTGCCTTTGCAGGTGAGCCCTGCTGCAGTTTCCTTTCAGCTCATCCTCAGGGTCTTCTCTTGGCATCGACGTTCCCGTCAGCCCTTCCCCTGCAGCCACCTCACCAGCCCGGACAGAGATGCTTTGCATGTTTTCTTTGCAGAGCCCTTTTTTCTGGGCAAAGCTTAGAGAAATATTCAGTGTCTGCAGAGATTCCTAGCATTTCTCTCAACCTTACTTCTGTTGTCTTCCTCTTTATCTCTGTGCTTCTCCAGTTAGTCGTGAGCAGATTTGGGGTTCTTGCAGAGAGAGGTGTGGTCGGGGAGCTACATGAGAGGTACCTGGATTTTGGGGTCCTGTCTCAGCCAAGCAAGGCAGTGTACACACAACACTGCTCTGGAACCGGGTTATCCAATGGTTTGTTACAGGACTGTTTACATTTTTGTGCACTATTTCATGTTTTGCCCATCTTTTTGCAGAGGTTCTCTGCTAACAACTGGCAATTCCCCCTCTGCCCTTCTCTGGCCAGTGTCTGTGTGTCCCCCAGCAGCCTGGTTGTGTCTGACACCTTGAGCAGCTTTGTGCCTGTTCAAAATTAGCATCTTTGGAGCTGAACCCCATCATCCATCCAGACTCTTCCTAATTGTGCTTCTCTGGTCAGCACCACCGTCCTGGGGGGAGCAATGTGTGACATCCCAACTATTTGGGAGATGTCATTCTCTTCCTGCCTCTGCAGCAGGACACAGTTGTTTTCTGTTGCATCCCTCAGCAATGTACTGAAAATCAAACCTTCCCATGGCTCCGGGGAGCCCTCGTCTGGGAAGGAGCTACTGGGCTTGCCAAGTGGACTCTGGATGCCTGCAGGAGATGACGATGGCCTGCCAGCCATAGTGACCCAGGTATGCTGGCGTGAGCGGACCTCTCCACTGATGCCAGCAGTCCATCTCAGCCCAGCATGGAGTTTGCTTTGTCTCCCTGTGTCTGGCAGAGACTCCAGCTTTGTGCTGCTCCCAAGCACCCCTGGGTGGGCAGATGTGGCAGGGCTGGGAGCTGGAGCTGCTCCGGGGCCAGGCAGGGCACAGCAGGCAGGGAGACGAGGCCGCTGGCTGTGCCAGGGGAGAAGAGCCCAGCTCTTCTCCTGGCAAGTGTGCACTTGGGAGAAAGAACCCAGTCTGTGGGCAGGGATGCTGCAGCTCTTTGAAGCCCATCTCTGCTACCTTAGGGAGCAGCTCTGCCTGGGCTGATCCCAGGAAGCGTCCCATCCGGCGTCCCTCTGGATGCTGTAAATAAGCCGCAGCGAGTGGTGCTACTCTGCCGGATGCTCTCACGCCTGCTGGTGCCGTGCCTTCCCTTCCCACCCCCAGGGAGCCGGGCTCCGACCCACCTGACATTGCCGCCTTTGCAGACATATGGTCCCTTCTCTTTGTGTTTAGTTAAGTGTGGGAGGACTCCATGCTATAACTCCTGTAGCTTTTAAGCTATTGTTATTGCTGATACGGCCCTGCAAGCAGACGTGGCAATTTTACAAGCATGGCCCCATCCCTAACAAAGGCAATTAGGATGCTATTCTGTTATAGCTGGGGGGAGAGAGATTTCTAGTGTCTGGAAGGAGCAGTCTGGAAAGGGCATAATCTAATGCAGAAGATGAAGACAAAGGCATTTTGGAGGCAGGATGTGGGGAAAACAGGGGCATGGCAAGCTCAGAGGGCAGATCTGCAGCGGGAGTGGGGGTACGAGAGCCCAGCAGCTCAGGGTGCAAGGCAGGAGAGCAGCAGAGAGGTGCTGCTCCGGGCAGGTACAGGGAGATGTATTGGCTGGGGCTGGGTGAAGGTGAAGAGCCAGGTGCTCTGTGCCCAGGCAGGAGATGGTTTTTCTGGATGAGAAGGATGAAGGTTCAGGCTGCAGAGTGGAAAAAAACCCCAAGATGTGATAACCACTGGAGTGTGATCCTGCAGAGCAGAGAGCAAAGGAGATGGAGGTGACAGTTGGGACAGGAATGGCACAGGGCTGTCAAATGATCTTGAAGCTGCGGAGGTGGCGCAGGAGAGCTCAAGGGAGCAGGAGAGGGTGGCGAGGGCCACCACTGCCATGTGGTTTGGTGCGATTCACCCCAGGCAAGTCATGAGGCTGTTTCCAGTCACAGGGCTGGAGCTGCATTTCATGCTGCTGGCTCCTTCCTCGCTTGGCTTCTCCAGCATCTGATCTGACTGTTTGTTTGCTTGCAGTGATTTCAGTTGTTTTCTATTTTAGCTTCTGACCCCGAGTGCCTGGGCTGGGGCAGGCAGGCACCATTTGAAAGCCGCCACTTGGCGGCAACAACTGTTCGAGCCGTGGAGCAGCACCCATCTAACCCCTCTTTTCACACACTCGGAGCTTCCCAAACATTAACCTTTGGATTAAAATTTTCCATGCTTGGTCTCTCCCCAGATGTGATGTCTGAGCTTTGGTTTGGGTTCATGTTTTTCATGTTTGCTGGATTTTGTGTTATGGGAGAATGAAAGAAATACTTTTCCCATTTAAAAAAAAATATATATAATCTCCATTTATTTATTTATTTATTATTATTCGGGGATTCACCAAAAATGGTTGAAGTTTGAAGCTGAAAATAATTAGGTTGGCTGCAGCAAGCTCGTGTCGCAGGCACTCGGGGAAGTGCTGGAGCTCCAGGTGTGCAGTGTGGCAGGTATCACCAGCGCAGCCTGCACAGCCCGCTCCAGGTACGTGCAGGCTCTGCCGGCACAGCCAGGAGAGCCTTGGTGTGAGTCAGGCTGAGTAACTCCAGATTTGGAGGAGGGTGGCTGTTTTTTAGTTTTTTAAAAAAAAAAAAAAAAAAAAAAAAAAAAGTTGTTTTTCAGGCTCCACATGCAGGATCACGACGCGCCGGGGACGCGCGGGCTCCTGGGCTGCGGTGAGTCAGGCGCAGGGCTTGCCATGCTGTTTTCAATCCTCTGCTCCACGTTGCAGGTCATGGCATTGTCAGGAGATGACGTGCTGTAGACCCGGTGGTATGGTCGCCCCGGGGTGGGAGTGTTGTGGCACAGATCCTGCCTCAAGGCCCCGCATTCAGTGCGGCTGTCGCTCCCTTCGTTTCTTTTGCGGGAAGAGCTCTGCCTCGTTCCATGTGGCATTGCCCAGTGGCTGTATCTTGTCCCGAAGCCAAATGCTCACATCCCACTCTTGACACCTCCTTGTCAACTTCAGGGCCACCTCGGATACGCTCGAATGCTCTGCGTTTCCCTACACTGATGGGGTTTTTTGCTGGCTGCAGCACCCCTCCTCTCTGCTCCAAGTCTGCGTGCTGCTCATCGGGTGGGGACCTGCGCTGCTCACACCAGCGCTTGTAATGTCTGGCCTGCAGCTCTGCCAGAGGCCAAAATTGGCTCTCAGTGCACGGCTGGATCGCAAGGACAGTGTTAGATGGAGGGTGGAGTGAGCGAATACCCCTCTCTTCCTACTGTGCTTTCAGGAAATGTCTCTAATGCAGCTGTAAGTGTGAATGAAGTCAAAAGGATGGATTGGTGCCCCCGCTCCAGCCCACCCCACTTGTCGGGGCCCATCCAGAGTCCCCACCCTATTGTTCTGGTTCAGCTCCTCTGTTTCGGGGCAGGGGCCCTGCTCTGCGTTCAGCATCCCGCTCTCAGGAGGAGGAGCTCTGCAGAAAACAAAGACGCAGCGAATAGTTTTCCTCTCCCTGATTAGCCGCCGTTCCAGTTCCTTCTTCCCTTCCCTTCCCTAGGTGTGTTTGCAGCTCTCAGCCCGGCTGGAAGCAAGCGAATGCAAGACTCAGGCCATTAATCATCTGCCAAGAGCTGAGTATTGGGTATAAGTAGCAGAGCTCTGCTCACTGCTGCCTTAGAGGCAGAGCAGGATCCACGCGGGCTGGAGCTCACATCCAGTGCATAAAGTTACCTCTCTGGTAGGCTAACGGAGCATGTCTAACTCAGAGCAGCCCCTCCTCGAAGAGGACATGGGCTCTCAGGCACAAGAACGTCATCGAGAGTCCCCTAAGTGGCAGCATTTCGCTGTAAAGCAAAATACAGCGTTTGTCCCTCCCTGAAGTGACTGCTGGAAGTGGTGTGAGCTGCTTCCCGCCCTGCCCTGAGCTGCCGGGAGTGCACTGCCAGTGTGGTTCTTGCGGTGGATGGAAATGCCAGTATTGCTAATATCTCTGGGGCTGTGGTGTCACAGCCGACAGAGCTGTGGTGGCATTTTTCTGGTGTTATTACATTGCCTTCTTTATCCCCACCCTCTGTTTTCAAGGGAATTTAGCAGTGGCCCCGACGGAGGAGCCAATGGTTGGAGGAACTCCCTACACACGGCAGCCCCAGCCCTGTAGCTGCCCTTTCACGTGGGCTTTGCCTGTCTGTTAGTTCAAAGCAAAGCTGCTTCTCTTTCAACTTCCAAAATTGAGGGGAACCAGAGTGCCCCGAGCTCCCCAGCAGCGTTGGGGGCTGGCGAGGCGTGTGGAGCAGCAATGGGGCAGCTTGGCGCTGACGTTGCTCAGTCTGGCTTCTGGTTTGCGGAGTGGAGGTTTCTCATCGCATTGCTCTGACTCAGGTATCTGTTTCCTCTGATGTGGGCAGCCGTTGCTGCAGCTTTTGCCCCGGGCACGCAATTGCTCTGTGGTTCCCAAGGAGCGGTGGGACGTGCGGGAGAGCTCCCCGAGTGCTGCCACGACCAGCTGGTGGCTTGGGTCCCTGGGGTGGTAAAAGCAGCATTGCAGGAGCAGCATCTACCACACCGCTACGTGTTCTGAAGTTCCCCCAAAAATCACTGGGGCAAGAATCCAATTTGTGTCCTAGACTAAAAAGTCTGAAGGAAATGAAACACACACAACTTGACTTGAGCCGGCGTGCGTGCGTTAACTCAGATTTCGGGCTGCCACTCCCCGTAACTCACCCACTTGGCTGGGTGTCAGCTCAGGGACCCTCAGCTCTCTGCTCCCCATCCAGCTCCATGCAATGGCAATGCTGAATTCCCTTGGCGTGGGGTGCTTAGGAGGGTCTTTTTTCAGCGTTTATTTGATTGCGTTTTCCTGGCTGAACGACCTTCCCTGAATTCGGTATCATTCTGCCACTGAGACTAACCACTTTAACCAGTTTCCCTCGAGCAGATCCCAGTTCAGCAGGTCTGGATTGTCACCCTCTGAGAATTGCTTGTGTTTGAGGAAGTGAAAACACCCGTGGGGAGGTTGCAAGCAGCGGCCAGGTGGGAGCTGTGCTGCTTGAGGCGGGGTTTTAGCAGTTCTCATTAAAACAGTCTTCCGTAGACTCAAAAATCCCAAGTTTCCTAAAAGAAGAGGAGAAAATTCCAAAGACTTTCATCCTAGTTCAAATATCCACCAGGCCAAGGAGCTGTGGAAGTTAGAGTGGGATCTCAGATGAGATTCTCTGAAAAGCAAGCTTAATAGAGTGCAAGGATGAAATGCTCAGACCAGCAGCGGCTGGGCCCTCTGCAAGGGCTTGGCCAGCATCTGCACCTCTCCCTTGTCTGCGCCGAGTAATGAAGGGCAGAGAGGGGGAATTACGGGGTCTGCCTGAGGAGCCCCTCCACTTCTGAAGCCTCTGGCACCTCTGCGAGATATTTAAATGACAGACAGACATATAGGGATCTGTAAATACTCATTTGGTGCCAACTAAACCACAAAGAAGATACAGCATTTGTGGTCCAAGGAAGTTTAAATATTTGTGGTCAAACTTAAAATTCGACATAAAACTCTCATCTGCGATGGAAGGCGTCCAGGAACTGCATGGAGAACGTATAAGCTGTGTAAACTCACAGAAACGGCTTCCCGACCAGCTCTGCCAGGACCAGGCAGAATATTCCAGCTTTTACCTCTCCTCTCCCTCCTGCTGCCGAGGTCAGAAGTCAGGTTTGCGAGGGATGCAGAGGCCTGTTAACACCTCCGGGGGTGGAAGTCCACCATGCCACGGGTGTTACTGGCTAACGCGCTGGTTTCCTCGCTGCCTGTAGCAGAGGTCACGCTGGAGGGGCGGACAGTGTGGGCAGGGAAGGTGGATGCTGTAAGGGTGAGCTCTGGTTTGCACCGTTTTTTGCGATTTTTGCATGGGAGATCGTCATGCGCGTTTCTGTGTTGTAACTCTTTTCCTTCCACCACCCAACTTCCCACCATCTCAGCCCTCTGCTACCCCAGACACTGGTGTCTTGTCCCGTGGGACAGGAATCATCGAGTTACTCTGTGGGTCAAATCACGGGGCAGTTGTCTCCATGGGGAAGTCCTTGCGAAAGAGCTCGTGCAATCGGTGAGAGCAAAACGCCTGCTCTTCCCCAGTTCGGTGCACCATGCCTTTATCTGCTGGGAGAGCACCTGGGCGAAGGGTGAGTGTAGGGTCTGGAGGCGCTGTGCTGAACCTCCCCTTAGCCCTGCAATGCATCGGTGTGCTGGGGACGGACACGCTCGGCAGGAATTGTGCATCTTCAGGGCTTTCTCCGTGTGAATGCCCTGGCGAGGCCAGCTCCCTCCTGCCGCTGCTCAGGAGGCGCTTTCTGAAACAGGGAGGTTGCCAGATAACAGCAATGTTTTCTCCATGGTGTGGGCAGCCTGGACTCGGCTCCTGCCTCTTTTTGTTTTCCATGTACCCTGCAAAAAAGGGTTCTTACTGTTGCAAGAGCACATTGAGATTTGCACTCGAGGTGTAGGATTGAACATTCATCAGCCGCATTTCCTAAATTCCAGGAGAGACAGATCCTAGCCCTGGCACGGGAACAGCTTCTGTGGTCACCAGCATAGTGTGGCCCCACGAGCAGATGTCCCAGAGAAACGCCAGGGATGGAGAGGTGCAGGGATGGGCTGGCCTCGTCCCCAATGCCAGTGTCTCCCAGAGCGGTGGCCTCAGAGGAAGGGCAGCGTGTGTCTGCCGAGAGCAGAGCGGCCCCCTTTCCCTTACTAAGCAATCCTCCCTTCCTCCACCAAAGAGCCTGCTAACCACTTTCTTATCTTTCTTAACTCTGAAAAACAATCTCTGGCAAGGCAGGCATCCTCCAAAATGGCAGAGGAAATAAATTCCCCCAGTCCCTGAAAAGGAAAAGACTGGAGACTCTTGCAGCAGGGAGAACAGCCCTGCAAAAGCTGATGGTGGTGCTGTATTGGCTTCACTGAGGATACGGATCTTGATTTCCTCCTTCCCCAGCCTGGGACCATGGGCTTAGGACAGGCTTTCAGGGACTTGTCTTCCCTGCTTCAGTGTTCCAGTAGGATCTGCAAGGGAGGAGCAGAGCAGGCTCCCTCAGACTTGGCCTGGCTTTACTGGATGACTTGAATTTTTCTCTTTTTTTCCCCTGGGAAATTTGGGGATGTGCTGGGAGCTGGGGTGGGAGAGAGGAGGGCATGGAGATGGCTATAACAGGGAATCCCGGGCTGTGACTCACTTTTTCTTCCAAATTCACCTGCCTTTTTCACAGGGCTTTTCCAAAGCTATGATTTTTTAGCTCCTTGTTCTCCCAACAATTGTAATGTGTGGTCCTGTGTTCAAGGCATCACCTTGGAGAGCAGAAATGCCCCAGATATTTCACAGTTCCAGGGATTGGTTTGCCCAGTGCTGGGGCACGTGGCCACAGGGGCTGGAAGCAAATGCTTTCTCCTATGGAAATTCCTGCAGCATCTTACTGGAGGCAACGTTTTGCAATGTGGGGAAGCCCATAGCTGTCGCTGAGCTGTTGGCAGCGTTGCCTGAGGACACAATGAGAACCAAGTAGGAGCCATACTCACAAACCATATGCAATGTCTCTCATCACTCTGTAGAGACCTCCTGTACCCCATCGACTTCTCACCCAGGCTAAAGTCATGCTTTTCTCTCATTTTGCTGCTGTCCAGTAGGAATGGGGTGGTGGGGGTAGAATTAAATAAGCTGACCACCTGCCTCCTGCCCACAAGGTATTGGATGCAGCCTGGAGCCAACTGCTCCCTGCTGCAAACGCTGCTGCTCACTGGAGAGGCGAACTGACAAAAAGGTTCTTTAGCACATTTAACATGAGGGCAAGTCTTTCCAAGCATCAGCAAAAGCCAAAAGCTTTGTTTGGAAACCACCAGAAACTTTCCTCTTTGGGCTGTGTAGCTCCTCACACTTCAGAGGAGCAGTTGGTCCTCATCTGGCTGTTCCAGCCAGACCTCTGGGTTGTCCTGGGCGCAGGAGCTCAAGAGGGGTCTGGAGGATGGCTTTCCCTCCAGAGCATCTGCTTCAGGTGACTTCGGTGCTGACTCTTCCACCTAAGCCACAAAAGGTTCCTGCAGCACCCTCAGATGTATCTTGGGGTGGACAAAGAGCTTTCCCCACCCCTATGGTCAGCCGTCACCAAGGAGGAGAAGAGTTGAGAGGAGCTGGCTGCGCTGAGGGTCTGGGGGAGCTGTGAGATGTTTTGAAGGGCAGTGCCAGGCAGTGCTGCAGCACAGATGGTTTGAGGGACGTAGGCTGGGACCTGTGGCAGTGTGGGGTTTCCATACGGAGTTTTAAGTGTCTTTTGGCCTAGATCAGTAAAAATTCAGTCTGTATTCCTGCCCCACAGCCACTAGGTGCCAGTCAGGGAGAGAGAACTGGCCCCTGGCAGACAGCTCTGGGGAAGGGTGCTCCCTCGGCGTGCTGCTGCGGGGATCCCCTCCTCTGGGGAGGGCTTGCTGAGAGCAGGCTCCAAGCCCCAGAATTGCTCATGGCTTCCCCGGCATCACTGGATCTCACCTTCACGTCCTACAGCTGCCAGTGGTGACAGCTACCGGTGCCTTGGGTGCAGTTTGAGGACCTTCATAGTAGGAATCTGTGCAGGCTACTCGGGGCTTCTTCTGATCTCTGACACCAGAAATTGGATGACTCAGCTCAGGTCTGTCGCTTTGCACCTTTATAGTATCCATGCGTCTTCTCCGCATTACTGCGTGGGACAAGCAAGGCTGGTCTTAGCCCAGCAAACCCTAGTGATGGTGGGCAGTTGGCTTCCTTTCCATATTGCTTTCCAGCTTTAAAGGCCAGCCATGGCTGAGCTACACAGCTGGGGCTGGAAAGACAGAGGCATTTGCCAGGCCAAGAGCACATCTGCTCCCATGACTCGTCTGAGACCTTGGGCCCCAGTGCAGAGGCTGGAGCCGTGCCTCTGCAAGGCTCAGGGTGCTGAGAGAGGTTTGGCTAAGACTTGGCCTACAGTTTCTCTTTAGGGAGCCCCTGATTTGCAGAGAAAGTGGTTCTCCAGCAGTAGCAATGGGGAAGAGCAACTGGAGTGGTTCTTCTGAGCTTGTCTGTCTTACCTGGGCATTTTCTGATGCACCTCTCTGCTCTGATGGAGCATCCAATATGGATGTGGTGGATCCATTCCCCATGTGTGCTCTCTGGTTGGTGCCAGGCCCTGCCTGCACCAGCATCAGGTCCTGCAGAGCCAGGGCAGCAGCAAGATATGTTGGAGCTAATGGTGCCTTGGTTCGGGCCCCATTGCAGCCACAGTTGCTCTCTCAGATCATGCACAGAGGTGCAGGCATGTGGGAGCCGCGTCCACCGAGCCTGCTTGTGGGATTAGTCGAAATCAGAAGTTTTTCTGCAAGAAGCTGTGGCTGAAGTCAGCCCTCAGCTGCAGAAACCAGGGTTGCGATCCAGCTGCGAGCGCTGCTGCCCAGCCGTGACAGACGCTTTGGTCCTCCCTGCCCAGGTGGCCAAACCCCTCCACATGGTATTTGGGGCTGGGGGCAGGGCAAGGGGCTCCTCGGGCCGCATCCTGGCCAGGGAACGAGCCCAGAGAAGCTGGGTTCTGATAAATCCAGGGTTAAACCCAGCCCAGCTTTTGTGTGAGGCGACGAGATGAAAACCCAGAAGGGATGAGACCAAACCGGGTGGTTTCCTCTCTGCTCCTCCTCCAGCGCGCTGCGCTGCCCTCCAAGCTGGCTCCCCAGGGATGGGAGGCGGCAGCACAGGGCACTGGGAGGCATTTAGCCATGGCCATGTTTCAGCAGGGTCGGTGCAAATGTTTCAGCTGGGCCATGTAGAGGATGCGTGGTTTAGATTGTTTGGGGCTCGCTTGGTTTCAGCATCATTCAGCTACTTCAGCTAAGCCATGCTTAAACCGATGTGGCAAAAACAGTGTTATCCTCACGCTGGATCATGCTGGAGCTTGGCTCTGAGTCCCAGTCCTATCCCGTTCCCATCTCCGAATCTGGGATGGGATCTCTCCATACTATGACTCAAACTTCTCATGTCCTTTTCCCCTTCTGAATCCAGCTGTCAGGATGTGCTCGTGTCTCCCCCTCGCACACAGGAATGCAGAGCCGGCAATGGCAGCCTGTCCTCCAAGCAAACCCTTTTCCAAAGCTTCTGCCTCCTCTTTGCCTGCGGAATCTAAGGTTTTGCCGAGTAAGAAGTTGCTGGGGTCCCTCTGCATGCTGCCAGCGACAGCATGGCATTGCCGGAGGCTGCCGCGGGCGTGGGGCAGCCCCCTCAAGACCAAGTCCCCCCCCCAGGATGTGGCAGGTCCCCATGGCCGAGCGGGGCTCCACTGGCCAGCTGGCTTGGCTGCCGGAGACTCTTTGGACTAGCTGAAAGAGTCTGCATTCCTGCCTCCCAGTTATTTGCTCTTTAGGACGCTGCGTAAAATTAACAAGTTGTAAAAGTTGATTGAAGGCGGCGGTGGGTGTGACAGCGATTTGCTTAGCTGCGGGAGAGCCGTGTGCGGAGCAGCAGGGCTGGTGGGGGGGCAGAAGGGCTGCCCCCCCCGGCTCCAGGCGCGCCTCTGACCCAAAGTGAGACCATGGCTGGTTTCTGGTGGTGTCACCCCACCAGCACCAGGTGCATGTGTCCCCCCGGGCATAGCGCTTGCAGCTCCCAAAGCGAGTCCCTTCCCTCCCCTTAAACCTCATGGAGGACACGTGCTGGCATCGGGGCTGTGTCTCCTTCGGGCCGGTAGCCAGCTGCCCCGTGTGGGAGTCCTCTGCCCTCCTCTTGGTAAAGAGCAGCACACAGCACGCAAGGAAGCTTTTCTCTTCAGCCTGTTTTATCTGCGGGGGGAAATACAGCCAAGGTCATAGAGGGGATCAGCTTCGTTAGACCTGGGGACCCTGCTTGCCGCTGGCAGGAGATGGCACACTCAGGGTCCTGGTGGCACCGGCACTGCAAAGTGGCTTTGAAAATACAACAGCTGGTACAGTTAACACACAGCCCGGTGGGTCTCTACAGGCAGTTAGTGTGTGTTAATGTGTGTCCTGCTGTGTCTTACTCAATGATTAGTATGATAATGTATGACCCATGAATTAGCAGTTGGAGCGCTAATGAGCCTCGTCAGCGTGCCATAGCAGCCACCAGCCTGCTGGTGGGTGGCTGGTGCTGGGAGCCGGAGGTTAGCCTGTCTTGATGTAGTGCGAGATTAGAAACCTCTCATCTCTGGGCCTGATGAAATCAGGCTGGCAATAGGGGCTGCTGCAGCCAAAGCCACCTCTGCCCCATGCCTGGTCCCCAGCCACGTGTCCCCAAGAGGCACCGTGGTGGCGAGGGGCTTGGCGATGCCTCGGTTGCTTGCGCCTCTGGGGAACTGAGCCCAGGTCATGGACGGGGGCACCAGACCACTTCAGCAATTCTCAGTTTCAGTTTTCCTTTGAGAGCGGCTGCGTGCGTGTCAGGCCTATTTTAATACCCAGCGATGACTTGAAGCCAGGCTTTCGGTTCCTGCTGTCTCACTGCACGGTCGGAGGGGGAAGGGCACGCGGGGCGGCTGTATTCCCCGCCGGGGCCGGGGTGTCTGCTGCCGCATCACCCGATACCTCGACACGGTGTCATTTTGTACTTGACCATTCCTTTGGGAAGGGTGGGCACCGTTCCCGGCATCCTCACCGCACTCTGCTCCAGCAGTGAGGAATCGCCACATGAGCTGGCGAGCACCTTAATGGCCATTGCCACTGCCCCAGGCATCCCGCCGCTGCTGCGGGCACTCACATTTCCACTCTGAAACAGGAAGTTTCTGACAAAAGCGGGTTGCTCTGCGGCATGCAAGGTTCGAGAGAGACCTGGGTGCCAGTCACAGGTCACTTCTTTCCCAGCATCTCAGAGGCTGGGTTGCCCCGCGGCGGGGCCAGCCTGGCTGCTGGCAGCCCAGGACTCTGCCGCGTCCTCCTCAAGCAGGGCTGCACGTGACAGGGATGTGCAGAGCATTTGCGCCTTCCCTGTTTTTCATTCATGTGGGCTGGAAAAATGTGTTCATGAGACGAGTTGCTGTGGCATTATGTCATGGGCCTTCATTTGGGCTCTTTTCTCCCCAGCAGATGAGCTGAATTTAAGCATCGGGCTGTGCTGACTTGGCAGGAAATCTGGTGTTTCCTACTTGTTTCTTCTTCAGGGGTGGAAGGAGCAAACCCACCTGCCCTTGTCCCTAGCCCCAGCCATGGGTGAAGGGAGCTCTTCTGCAATATGCCTGATCATTCCCAATCCCAGAGGCTCTGACAGCGAGATTTAAGCCTTTGCTGTGCAGAGATGGCTGCGCTGCAGCTGTGTCACCGCCCAGCCCTTCATAAATATATGAAAAGAAAACCTCATGGGTCATAAAATAGATGCGATAGCTTTTATTTCTAGAGGTGTTTTGAGAAATCCCTTGGGAATAGTGTCAGGATGGGAAGCTCATCTCTTCCTCACCTAGCCAGACAGTTCCTACATCCCCTTCCCCAACGCTGCTGCTGTCAGCCACGTCCTGGCATCCCACGGCACGTGGCTGCTGGCAGCAGGGCTCAACCCCCGGTGCTGCCACCAGGACATCCCCGCAGCTGTGCCGACGGTGGTGGGTGCTTCCCTTGCCCAGCAGCCTGGGCACAAGGGAACTGCAGATACCAGGACTGGAAAATCCCTGGGCTGAAGACACCCTGTGTGAGTCAGGCCAGGTCTCCGCAGTGTTAGCCTGTTGAGCTGGGGATGAAGCAGGCAGTGAGGTTTCCACCACTTCCCCCAAGGCCACTGCAGCCGGAGCTCTCTGGAGGGATGTTTCCCATGACAGCCATTCCTGCTTTGCTCGTTCTCTTTCCTTCTGTCTTTTCCCTGCACAGAATCATTCCTAAAGGAGAGCCAGGAGGGTGGAAATGTTCCTGCAGTGACACTTGCCGGGATTGCTCCTGGCTGGATGTCCCAAGCAGTGAAGGGCTCTCCCGGGAAAGAGCATCCCCAGCAGCCTGAGCTGCTCCCAGGGCTGCTGAGACTGCGTCACCTTGTCCTTTGCTCACCTCTGTCCCATAGGACACATGTTTTAGGAGCAGAATCGGTGGTTACAGGTCCCTTACTCCCTGAAATACTACATTCTTGCTGTCACCCTGCTCGCACCATCTCTCCGCAGCAGCGACTGCCTCCCGAGGGGAGGAAGGGGCTTCTCCTCCTCCTCTGCCTGTCAGTGCAGGTACGGGGGAATGCAGGGTCCCAGAGGGGCAGCTTCAAAGGGATGTGGCCCCGGTTGCTGGTGCATGAGAGTGCCTTGCTCAGGCAGTAGCCGGGGTGGGAGGTTGGAGGTCAGAGGAGGGTCAGGTTTTTGACACGCACTACAGCGACACGGTGGTTAAAATTAGTCCACAGAGAGGAAACTGGCAGCGTTGTGGAAGAGCAGAAGTTTCCTCTCACGGCAGCCTGGTGCATCAGGGCCGCGTGCCACTGCCAGCCCTCCGCTCACTGCAGCACAGCCCCATCCGGGGCATGCGCCATCACCAGCACGGCAAGGTAACAAGCCGGTCTGCGCAGAGCCAGGACATGCAGTGTTGGTATGGCACGGCGTGAGCGTCCCTGGCTGCGAGGCGCCTGGTTGAGTCACCTGCATGGGGTCTGGCCCTCTCCCCAGCTTCGGGATCCCAGTCCGGGAAACCAATGGGAACCCTTGTGGGATGGGGATCTCTGAGGCTGCTTTGCTCTGTACAAGCAGAGCAAAACCAGGGTGGTTTGGGGGGCAGGAGGAACTCAAGCATCAACATGGTCTTTGTCTCCATAGCGTGTAGCACTTCTAGCCCCCATTTGCTGACTTTCTCCTTACAAATCTGCTGCTCCCAGGGGATGACGTCAGTCAGCGCGAAGCACCAGGGGAGAGCGCTGCAGATGCAGAGCCCTGCTGTGAGGGGACGAGGCCTGAGCTGACGCCGGTCATGGTGGAGGCGCCGGCAGAGGCTGTGCCACGTGGGACAGGGCCGCAGAGGCACTGGGCCTCCTGGGCTCTGGAAAGTCCATTTGAGAGCCTCATAAATTGGATAATTACCCAAGCTATTGAGTTTCCTTCTGGCCAGATCCATCCCAGCCTCCCTGACGGGGCTCCCCAGTTGGTCCATGAGATGGGACCGTGGGATGTGATCGGGCTGGAGACGAGGAGGGGCTCAGCTTTTCCCAAATGCCCCTACCCACCCGCTCTCCCACCTGCATCTGTCCCCAGCTTTCAGGGAGGGAATCTGGTGATGGAGCTGAAATGAAAGAGTAAGGACAGGCCACATCATTCATCTCTCATGCTTTAGCAGGACTTCCCCCCATTCGGTGAGGCTGGGCAGGGGGCTGGCTGATCCCCAGCAGCCCTGTGGCCCAGGTGTGCATGGAGGGGGCAGGACAGGCCGTGGATCAGTGCTGGGCGTGCTGACTTCACCTGCCTCCTTTTCCCGGGGGACAGTGGGCTACGGGGCACGAACAAACCCCTTCCATCTCTGTTTAGAAGAAGAGGGGCACCCTGCACATCCCTGCGGTGCTGTGCAGTGCTGCCTGCGTCCCGCTGAGCCTTCTAGCCCCGAACATTTCTCCCTGGCCATTGCCCATCCGCCTCCCCTTTGCACTGACTTTGTTTTCCTTTCCCTCTCCCCAACCCCCTCGTCCTCACCCCATAGGTTATTGCAGCCGACTGCAAGAGGGTCACAGTTCTGAAGTATTTCCTGGAAGCCCTTTGTGGACAAGAAGAGCCTTTGCTGGCATTCAAGGGTGGAAAATATGTGTCAGTGGCACCCGTCCCAGACGCCATGGGAAAGGAAATGGGAAGCCAAGAGGGAAAACAACTGGAAGATCAGGTACCGTGCGGGAAGAGCGCGCCTCGGTGAAGGAAGAATCACCCCTGTGGGGCCCAGCCTCTGCCTGCCCTGCAGCTCCCGCTATTTATAGCCAGTGTAGCTGCGTGTGCATTTTATGGGGGGAGACAGAGGGGGGGGCAAATGGTGCACAGCCCTTGTCTCCTGAGTGTACTTTGCTCGTGCCCTTTCCTGCCAGTCCAACCCGCCTGCCTCTATCTCGCGCGCTGCTATGAGTTCCAGATGCTGCTTTTTCATACCCAAAGCTGGGGGAGCTTTAATAACGTGCAGCACTACGGCCCCACGAGAGGAGGTGGGCGAGGGGGTGTCAGGGTTCAGCTTCAGGATCAAGTTTATAGCCGTGGAGCTCGTTGCGGCAGAGGCCTGAGCTCCAGCCTCCAGCACACGTACAGGAAGAGCTGACATTGGCGCCCTGTCCCTCCCCTGCCTCTCACATCCTGATGTGATTAAGGAATTCAACTCTTGTTTTTCTGCCCTTGCTTGTTCCTGTAGGCCTTGCTTCACTCCAGGCTCCACGTGTGTGTTTAAGGGCCCTGCCAGCCGCTCTGCAGGTTGACTCTTTTCTTCTGTTTAATCTTGCAGTTGGAAAGGCCAGGGAAACAGGAGAGAGGGGCAGGGGCGTTGGGAGCGGGGAGCTGGGTGGCCCGGCACTGCCCAGGCTCACTCTGGGTCCCCTCCCTGTGCCAGAGCCAGGCACTGCAGAACCAGAGGGGGTATCGCCCCATGCAGGGGACAGCACCTCGCCTCTGCCGGCGCTGGGTGGCCCATGGCACATGTCCCCATGTGCCCCTGGGAGCTGACAGCCAGAGGAGCCTGTAGCAAGAACGTGCTCAGCACCCTCCTCATCGCAGCAGCCAGCTCTGGCTGAGCAGGGGACAGATTTTAGGTGATTTTTCTGCACCAGGTCTCAGAGCAAAACCGCAGGCAGCAAGAGATGTCTCTATAACTTGGGAGACCTGGACCCTTGTCTGCTTCTGGAGACGGTGCAGGAGGTTTTCAAGCTGACACCACCAAAAGCATGTGAGATGGGGGGATCTTCAGGTTCTAGCCATTGTCATGACAAGGACGGTCCTGTTCTCTGGAGCGCTCCTTTTGTTGGGTCAGCCCCTCCAATTTCTGCTATGAACGAACACAGTATGGAGGATAAGTCCCTCCTGCCCCATCCCCATGGTCTCTGCTTGGCTGTGGGAACCTCTGTGTAAGCTCATTGCGCAACCCTGAAGCTTCCTCCTTGGGCTCTGATCGCAAGGAAGCTTCCAGCTCGCCAGCATGACCACCGCCAGCCTGGGCAAGCAGATCCTGACCCACCGCAGCAGATCTGCATATGACACATGCTTTTGCCCAAGGCCCTTGTGCGATGCTGTTCCTCTGGCAGCATCCCCCCATCCCCTGTGGTCCAGGCTGTCCCGGCAGAGGGAAGTGAGCCTGAGGGCTCCGTCTTCCTCCTTCCCATGACTAAAAAGTCACAAGGAGAGAAGAGTATGTGGTTCTGTGGCCAGGCAGGTGTGCGGTCGGGGTGAAATGATTGAGTACACAAGTGTGCAGTGCTGGGGTTGTTCTAAATTAAGACTGCGAGCTCCTGCCCGAGTCCCTCCTGCTGACACATGCCATGGCAGCCTGCACAGGGCAGGGAGTGTAGCAATGCTCTTATCCCTCTGGGGCATCCTCTTATGCAGGATCTGTCCCCTGCAGCCCTCTCGGGGCTCAGAGCAGGTTTTTCTGTCCGGCTGCCACCTGGGAGCTCTTCCCAGCCCCATCACAACCCTTGGCGTTCGTGCAGAGAAGGGGAGATCAATAATGGCAGGGCTTGGGAAGGCCAGTGGTCGCTGCACTGGGGAGCAAGGGGGTCTGGGCGAGACAAGGGGGCTGTCAGCAGCAGTGGCAGAGCCGGGCTCCTGGGCAGCACGTGTGTGCAGGCAGCTGCTGGTGGGACACATGTTGAGGAATGGGGACTTGTGGTCTCCCCTTTGGGCAGGAAGCCACTGGGGAGAGCAGTGAAGCTGGGGAGCAGAACTAGGTTGTGGCTAGGCCCCAGCTGGACGTCAACCACCACCTCTCGCCCTCCTGTGTCCTGGAAATTTGAGTGCATAGGGAAAGGCCAGCGCAGCCTTCACCCAGGGTAGGAACAGCATGGCTCATTCTGGGGTCTCCAGTTCAGGTAGTGCAGGCATACTGGGAAGGGTCTGCAGACCTCCTGGTGGGGAGAGCCAGGGAAGGGTCTCTAGGAGAGGGTGAAGATGCAGCATGGTCCAGAGGTACCTGTGCAGACAGGAGGTTGGAGAACTGGGGACCCTTCAGTTCAGCAAAGACAAGGTTCCTGGCCAGCAGAAGCATGGCAAAGGCAGACTAGAAGTAGGATGCAAATGTTAACAGAGGAAGTAATTAACCGTTGAAATGACTGACCTCGAGACACAGTGGATTCTCCATCATGTGGAGCTTTAAAATCAAGATTGAGCATCTCCTTCTAAAACATCTGTTCCAGCCCAGCTGGAAGTTTTGGGGTGGGTGCAGGAATCTTTCTGGCCTATTCAGAGATGAAAACGGAGAAGGAGAACGGGCTCTTGGGTTCATGGATCCAAGTTTCCTGTCAAGATGATCAGCTTGTGTGCCTAGCCTCGGATGAGGCAGCAGTGTTAGAGCAGCATTTTACAGCCCCGGTGCAGGCAGGTGGGGAGAAGCAGCATTTGCTCCGAGCGATGCGCAGCTTAAACAGCTGGGCAAAGTGGAGAGACAGGGAAATACCGTGGTTTTACAGAACTGAAGCCTATAAAACATCAGTGACTCACCCAAGGCTGTGGGAAGAGTTTTCCAAGGTGAGGAAGAGGGTTTGATTTTAGAACAGAGCTTTAAGCGGGGCTGCCCCTGCCCTGCCTGCTTGCTGCCTTCCCTGCCCCACTACCTCCTGTCTCACCTTGTCATTTCCTGGATGTTTACTATTTATTTATTTTGCTTGCTTCTTTTGGATGTTTAGAAATAGCCACTCGCCCATCAGCAAGTGGTGATGGACCGTGCCTGGCAGGAATCTGTCTGCTAGAAGAGGGAGAGCAGAATGAGCACGGTCCCTGCCACCAGCATCCCTTACAATGACTTCTGTCGTTTTTCTTTCTCTTTCTGCACTTCCTGGAAGAAGGAAGATGATGTGAGGATTGAGGCATTTGAAGATGATTCTGAGGCTGAAGGCAGCGGGGGAGAGATGGACATCAAGGAGCTCCGAGCCAAGAAGCAAGCCCTGGCCAGGAAAGTAGCTGAGCAGCAGCGTCGTCAAGACAAGATTCAGGTAGGACAGGCTGTGCAGCTGCAGCACCCAAGCTGGCCAAGGAGCTGCTTTGCTTTTGGACATGGGCTGATCCTGCCTCACTGTGCTGATGGTGCGCAGCCATTTCCCTGCCACGCATCAGGACTGCTGGCCTCTCGGGATGTCCCATAGCACCTTGAGCTTCCTGGATGTAGGTGCCCTGCACTGCCTCTGTGAAACCCAGCAGCAAGCTGAACTTTGCTTTTGGTGGAAGGGCCAAATTGGTGTTGCTGTCCCCCACCCAGGGTAAGATCTACCCTTCCAGGCCCTGAGATTAATGTTTCGGGGACTCCTGGGCCCCTCGTGAAGCCAGACACAGCTTCTCCATGGAGCTGCCAGCACACCCAGGAGCCCCACCAGGGGAGTGCTGTAGCCGGTGGCTGTAAGGCAGTGTGTGCCCCGCAGCGAGCTGTCCCCCGACCCGGGGCAGAAGCTCCATGGCAGCCAGGCTCGGCAAGAAATCAGCTTTTCTGTGCAGCAGGGCACAGACAGATGGGGGAGAGGGTGGGACGTGAACGGCAGAGTTCATGTGGGAGCCAGCAGCAGGAAAAATAGCCTGCAAACGGCTGCTGCAGCCAGAACACTGCTTGCAAAGCGTTGCCATCGTTATGGGGACAAACAGAGAGGATACAGGTGATCCTGTCCTGGCCCTGGCCTGATCTGAGTGTGCTTCCCAGTGGGAGCTGGTGAAGTAAACTGATTGGACTGGGAGCAGACGCCTGGCGATGCACACTGTTGCTTTAAGAGCGATCTCACATGCATGGCTGTTGGCTGCCTCGCTGTTCGCAACCCCTCTTCCTCCAGCCTAGCAGCCCAGATGAGGATTTCTCAGCAGAGGAAAAATTCTCCCTGGCTCCCCTCCCCCTCACCTCCGCCCTCTCTAATGCCCAGGGCCCTTCACTTCCATAATTCTTCATTTTCCAGCCTTGAACGTAAGCCAGACACATCTGTCTGGCCATATGCGTGAACTCTGCAGTGTGTGCCGAGGTGGTTGTAAAACAGGGCTGCTGAAGGCCCTACTGGGAGAGCGTGCACATGTGTACCCTCCGGCTA
This sequence comes from Burhinus oedicnemus, assembly GCA_008921705.1. Taxonomy (NCBI): domain Eukaryota; kingdom Metazoa; phylum Chordata; class Aves; order Charadriiformes; family Burhinidae; genus Burhinus; species Burhinus oedicnemus. Next base: position 374,659 of record VFFE01007832.1, read on the forward strand.
CTGGCGCCGGGCCCAGAACCACTGCGCTTCGCTTTTCCAAACCCACCCCAACCTTTCAGATTTCGCCTTTTTTCTTTTTTCATTTGAATTTTGAGCAATTCTTATCAAGGCAAAGGTAGAAGTTGCGCCGGGAGGGAGGGGCCGCCCCCGCAAGCGAGTCCATTATTGTTGGCAGGTACCTGGGTCACATTAATACAAGGAGGAAGAAAGCAGCAGCGAACGAGTGAGAGATTGGAGAGATGGGCTGTAAATTAAAGTGGCCTGAAGCCTTCCAGCCTCCCAGGGTTGTTAAGCGGGAGGTGTAAGTAAATTCCCCACTTCCCACTGCCTTGTTACAGACACAGCAAACAGGAACTGCACATGTTCGGGGAGGGCAGCGTGCAGCAGATCCCGGCCCCGGCGACTAGCCCAGCTGCAGCAGGGCCCCCCCGGGATGGCCGCTGCCCATTCTGCGGGGAGAGTGGGGGCTGCCTGATGTTGTCAGGGGCTTTCTCCCCCCGGCGCGCTCCTCCCTTCCTCCCCAGCCGTGCTGGGGCTGATGCTCGCAGGCAGAGAGAGGTCAAAATGAGGGTGTGGGCAGCTTCAGGGGCTGCACAGCTGAGAGCTGAGGTGCAGTTGGAGTCTGAAGGCACGGGGTGGAGGAGAAGTCCTTGGGGCTTCAGTAAAGTCATCCAGCCTGTAGCTAGCTGGGAACAGCCCGGAGCAGAACATGTGTGCAGGCCCTGATCCTCTCCCTGTCCTGGTACTGACCACACGGCCAGAGCCGGAGGAGCGGAGGAGCTCAGGTGGAAAATGCTGCCTGGGGACCACAGGTCAGAGCCAGCTCAGCATCCACCGCCTCCACTTTCCCTCTCTTGGCCTGAGGTCCTTGACCTTTCTGATCTTCTCAAGAGATTTTGTGCTTCCTGGGACCTTCCCTGTTACAGCCCATTTCTCTCATTCACTGCTCACCTAGGGAGTTCACACATCAGCTGTTCTTCAAGTCCGCCTTTCGTGATCCTGGGGACAAACCACAGCTCCATGTATCCATCCGAGTCCAGCAGATGTGGCTCCTGTCTCAACACAGCTGAGAGCCTCAGCTCGGCAGTGTGGCTGTGCCTGCAGGGTGGTGGGGACTCGCGTCCAGAGAGCCCAGGTGCTGTGGCTGCCTCCCGCAGAGCCTGTGATGGTGTGTGCAGGGACCCAGAGTGCAGGACAAAGCCTTCATCTCTTGGCCGTCCTTTTTCTTTCTGTGCCCAAGGGGAGCACAGCGTCATGGCCTCACCTGGGACTTGCAGAGTTGTGCTTCTCGCAGCTAAATTTGCTACCTTCTCCCCAGCAGGTTTTCTTGCACTATCCCTGCCTTTGCTGTGCTCCCCACCTCTTGCAGCCCAGCTCTGCTGCTGATAGACATCATCTACCCCGTGCTTCTCCCAAGATCACTGCTGCTGCTTACCTGTCCTGCATCAACTGACAGGGCAGCCCTCCGGGTCCTCGTTGCAGCTCCCAACCACAACCAATGCTGGGGTCGCATTTATACCTCGAGAGGACTTGGGCTTCACTGCGCTCCTTTGGTCCCTGCCCTGGCTGGGTGGCTGCTGCTGTTGGGGAGTACAGGTCCAGGCAGGGTAAATGGCAAACAGGGGTGGCCCTTGGCCAGCACCAGCAGCAGAGGGAACAGGAGAGCTCAGCTCTGTTCCCCTGCACAAGCTTGGACCCCAAAACCATCACTGAGAGGAGGCAGATGCGCCAGAGCAGGGTTAGGTCATAGTTTCTTGTGTCCCTGGGCAGCCCTGGTTGCAAGGAGGCAGCCCTTTGCTGCCTGGCCATGGGTTATGGGTTGGCTGCTGCTCCCTGGCTCCAATGCCAGCCCGCCTCTGCCCTCACCACTTGCCCAGCTTGGGAGGGAGCTGCTTGCCAGCCCCATGTCACAGGCTGGTGGCAGCAGTGATGTGTCGGGATGAGGTGAAAGACCAGGCATGTACCTGGGCACTGCCCATGTATTTGGAGGGGCATGAGGCCAGGCAGGCAGGTGGACTGGAGGAGGCAGCAGTGGCGTTGCCAGGGCAGGCAGTGTTCTCTGGCAGGGCTGTGTCCCCGGCCAGCGCCGGGTCCTGCTGCGTGCTGCCAGCCGCCCCCGCTGCTTGGCCAGGCCCTTGGTCCATGCTGTTCAGCGTCCCCTGTCCTTTGTGCCGCCGCTGTGCGCTGGGAGCGGTCGAGTTTCCTGACCGGTTGAAAACATCCCACCTGAAACATAACAGGCTCTTCCTCTGGATGCTGCTATTGTTTTGCTCAGCATTACAGAAGCAGCTTAACCGGGGCGGCCAATTATGACATGTCTTCCCAAAATAGCCGCTCTCCTGTCCCTTCTGAGCCCACGGAACGGCCGCCCCCTTAAGATGCAGCCGCTCCTTTGTGGCGGTAGTGTGAGTAAGTGGCTAAATATAGCCGTATCCCATTCACGCTCTCCTCGGCGTGAAGGAACAATGCCGCGGGTGCACACGCGCCGACACGCACCTGCCTGGGAGCGGGTGCCTGCTGGCTGCGGAAGACGCACACCCACCCACGGCGGCTCCGCCACGGCGGCGGCCCCGGTTTGCTACCAGGCACGGGGCACGTTTACTCCTGAGGAAGACGCTGGAGACGAACCTTGGGAGGAGGAAGCCCTCGAGCAGAGACTAGGGAGGCATTGTTCTTGCCCTGGAAAATCCGTCTCCTATCCCCGTGGAGCATGCGGGGCTGGAAGGGGCAGCGGCGCCAGGTTTCCCCGCATTTGGAGAGTGGGTCAGGGCAGGAGAGGTGGTGGCAGGATGGTGACAGCCCATCCGTCCTGGCACAGAGGTGTGACCCCATACGACCCGTCCTGAAGGTAGTGGGGCACTCGTCTCTGCCAGGCTTTGGCTCCAGGCCTCGCCGCCAGCCTGGCACCATGGGCAGAGGACCTCTGGGGTCCATGTGCGGAGCCTCGAGGGTCTGACGGGGAGCCCTCTCCTATTCTGTGCTTGTGATGGAGACCCTCAGGTCTCCCCCCTGGCACTCTGCAGAAAATACCGCCTGGTGGCCTGGCTCTCGGGGGACCGGTCCCCTGTCCACACTGGAAGCCCTCAGCTGGGCAGAGGCTTCCGGGGAATCCCCCAGGTGATCCTAACTGATGGATGAGCTGGGAATTTGGGACTGTGTGCGCAGGAGTGTCTGATCTCAGTGCTGCCACCAGCTGGGGCAGCCGGGGGAGCCACCTCCGGCTCCGGCCCAGCTCCTGGGAGAAGCCCCCATGGCCGGGAGCAGCAGGACGGGCAGGGGGCTGCGGGTGGGAGCAGCTCTGACAACCGCAGCGTGTGGGTGCAGGAGGTGGGAGAGGGGGAGCTGCCTGGCTCCCCCAGGGAGCCCCCAGCCTCAGAGGTCCCCTGCCACATCCAGCACTGCGGGGTCACTCAGCCACTGAGCCGTGCAGGGTGTTTAACCCCAATAAGGCAAGGCTAAAATCCAGCCGTCCTAAAGCACTCGGGCCAGGGTGCGGCTGTACCTCAAGTATTTTAACCACGCTGCTCTTCCCAGGGTTTTCTCCAAACCCCACCTCCCAGCAGGGCAAGCAGACCACTGTCTCCCTGTCCTCACATCGGGGAAACTGAGGCACAGTGGGAGCGGCAGCTCGTTTCTGGCAGTGGTGGTGGGACAGAAGTTATGCTTTAGATGCGGGCATCCCAATCTGCATCCCCACGCTCTCCTTCCTCCCCACGGGACCGTGCCCTGCGGATCGGCAGAAGGGTTAACGCTGCACTCGCCTCCCCGGTTCCCCGCACATGGGCTCCCTTTCATCTCTGGCGTGGGGCCAGCCAGCGTCCGCATGAATCACAGGCCACTCCTCTCCCCCCCGAAACCCCTTGGCCGGAGGCTTCTGCAGCCTTTTACTCACACAAACAAAAATAAATCTCGCTGCCGGCCTCTGAACTCTGCAAAGGCGAGTTTCCCTCTGGCTCCCCGAGCGGCCCGGAGCTGTGCGCGGGGACTTGGCACGCTCCCCACCGACCTCGCTCTTTCACTCCCGGCGCATCCTGTGTCCTTCTCTCACCGGGCGGCCCGGCGAGCGGAATGGGACGTGACGGCCGGCACAAGCGTTGCTCGAGGCTGCCAGGAATCAGCTGGGTACAGCCTGTGAAAGCTGCTGGGGCAAATGCCACACACGAGGGTACTGCCCCCCCTGCTGTCACCCCCGTGTCCCTTGGCTGGATGGGTAGGTGAGCTTCCCGCTCGCGCTGTGTTCCTGAGGTCACCTGCATGGACCGCAACAAGCCCTGGGGTCAGGGAGCCATATCGGGGCGCATGCAGGGGTTCCCCTCCTGCCACCAGCCCTTGCTTGCACAGGACTGTCGTCGCCTATCGGAGGCCACGTGGTTTTGCCCCCACCCTTCCTGCAAGTTTGGGGCCATCGACCTCTTTGGCCGCCACACAAAGGACGTGCTGCTTCGCTCTGGGTCTTTGCGTTGGCTGACAGGACCCTTCTCCGTCTCCCCATGGCAGGTGGAGCTTGGTGGAGCTCAGCAGGACCTCGTGCCTCCCGGGGACAAGCATCTCCTCCCACACCCTCAAACCCTGGGGAGAAACGCTACCTGCCACCCTCCTCATGGTGAGGAGGCAGCAGCAGTGCCATGCTGGGGTTGTCAACACAGGGTTCCCGCGCCACTGGGGAGTGCCAACACCTCCCCGGGTGAAGAGAGAGCGCAGGCAGGGATGGCACCCAGCATGTGGCTGGCCTTGGCAGCATCTGTACAGGGATGCTGGTGCCATTGTAGCTGTCCCTGCCCGACAGGGGAGGCATATCCTCATGCTGTCATGCAAGCTCAGTGCTGCCATGCAGCAGATGGGACGGTGCACTCCCTGCTCTGCCCATCTCCCCTCGGGATCAATGGGAGCTTTGGCCCCTGGACCAACACTGCCAGGAGGCAGGTGGGAGGCACGTGGTGAGGTTATGGTTGCTGCCTTGCCTGGAGACACTTGTGGGAGGTGCCAGCATCAAGCAGCCTTGATTTAAAGCCTGATGACAACACTTGGAAATGGATTAAAAACCACTTCTTTCCATGGCCACTGCTGGCCCCTGCAGCTCAGCATTCCCGGGTGCCTCCAAGGCTTTGGCGTGACTGTGGGAGGGTTCGGATCCTCACCCTGGGCAGGGGGAGCTCTCCGTAACATTGGGCAGAACAGGGTCGGCGGTCACCTTCTGTCCCCAGTGTGCATCTTGTGGGTGCGAGCCTGGTCTCACAAGGGTTTGCATGGTGGATGTGTTCCACAGCAGTGCTGCTGTGCACCATGGGTGACCGGTTCCTATTAGAGGCAACAAACATCAGTGAGTCCAGGGAAGCTATTTTTAAGCAGAGGAAGCACTAGAATAGCATCCTGAGTTTTTTAAGCCTGTGACTTACTAAAGAGCCCAAGTCCTTCGACAGCGTAGAAAGTAATTTGTGAGCTCTTGGGTCCTGTTTTGGCAACTGGCATTGTCCAGAGGTCCAGGTGCAACCCCGCAGTGTTGCTAGTAAAACCCAGCAGACCCTTCTCGTGTGTGTGTGAGCACCTCTGGTCTCCAGTGGGTGTGAAGGGCTCAGCCAAGGACAGTGCTGTGGATTTCCAGGGCTGGAACCCACCTGGTTTCCCAGCTGGATGGAGTCAGAAAAGGCAAGGCATGTGCAGGAGCTGGTGGGACAGTGAGTGAGATACTCAGCCGAGCATCCCTGCCCCACAGACCTCCCCTCCTGCTGCCTACTTGGGGTCCCTGTGTTAGGATGCCATTGGCAGGACTTGTGTGTCCCAAACTGGTTTGTTTTGACTGTTGTCACCTTGAGCTGTTTCCATCTGGAGTCCCAGAACCTGCTTCCTCCAACCCCCTTTTCTCCCCGCAGTTTTGTGTCAGGGTTGATCTCTTGGTACCGATGCAGATAGTCCTGGCAACTGCCATCCCATAAATGGGACAATTCCCAAAACACCTCCATTTTCAAGGCTGTTCTCCTGGGAGAGTGCTCTCTTGGAGGTTTTCACCATCCCATTCACATGTGCACTGTGGACCTGCAAGAGTTGGTGTTTGAGGTGTGCAGGTGGGATGGACACAGCCTCCTGCCAGTCCTCTTCACACAATGCCCTTGCTGTGGGAGGCGTGCGTGTCAGCCAGGCTTATCTTCTGCTCTCAGGGTCCACAGGTCATAGGGCTGACGTCCTGCTTACTCATCATATGTCCTTCTCCTCCAGGCCGTGCTGAAAGACCAGAGTCAAATGAGGCAGATGGAGCTGGAGATCAGACCTGTCTTCCTGGTCCCAGACACCAATGGCTTCATCGACCACCTCAGCAGCTTGATATCACTGCTGGACTGCAGGAAATTCATCCTGGTGGTGCCCCTGATCGGTGAGTAGGGCCGGCATGAGGTGGGGGCTTCCCCTCTCACCCAGCGCAGGCTGCTTCTCTGTGCCGGCTCCCTCTCTCCCTGCCTCACATGCCCGCAGTGCCTGTGTGGTCTGGGGCTGGATGGCTCATGCTGCGGCCGGCTGGCAGCAGAGGTGGAGCTGGCGTCCATCCTGCCCTGTCTCATCCCAGCTGTGGCCGCTGTTCCTTCAGCCCATGTCACCCTTCTCCCTTCCTGCCAGCTTTCTGCCCGTGGCGCTCAGCAAACTCCTCTCCTCCTGGTGCATCTAGGGGTGCCAGGGGCTGGGAGAGGCAGGCGGGTGTTAAATGGGATTTGGAGGGAATTTTGGAGGGAGCAAGGAGGAGGAATTGTTAAACAATCAGAGCAGATAGCTTATCCCAGCTGAGCTGGGGCTTAGGCAGCCTGAGCAAATGGCCGGCCTGTGTCCCAGCGTCTCAGAGCTGCTCAAGCCCAGCCCTTCTTTTTATCCTTATAAAGCTCGCAGTAAAACAGCAAGCTGGTTCCCGTTATTGGTAAACACTCACCCTGGCAGATAACGGCTGTGCTGCTGGGTGGTCTCCCAGGGTGGCGGGAGGACTTGGTTAGATGCCTTTGCTCTGATTGTTTGATCGCACTCCGGGCTGGAGGTAGCGTTCCTCCGGCCAGTGTTGCTCTGGCGCCCGGTGCGTCCCAGTGCCAGCCTGGCGTTCAGAGGATCCCCAAGGGCAGGAGAAGAGGCCAAGGCAGGAGCGGGGCCGAGCCTTGCAGAGCCCACAGGCTGCCCCTGTCCCAGCCACAGCCTGGGAGGCCAGGGGCCAGCTCTGCCCTGTGGGCATCTCCAGCGTCCAGGCAGTGAGGTGTTATGCACGTGCTGATCTCCTGGCCTGCAGCACACAGGGGCACATGCCCTCCAAGCCGTTATGAGGCTTCCTTGTCAACTCCTGGTGTCCAGCAGACAGCTCTGCCTACCCCAGAGCCCACATCCAGCTGCTGCCCTTCCCCACGAGGTGAACAGACTGGCTCAGGAGGGATTCCCGGAGCTGGGGACAGGACCCCTGGGTGGGGGGAGCATGGCTGGGCACCTGCCCAGCTCAGCACAGGAGTTGCCAAGGTGCTCCGTGGCTTGACACCTTGTGTGGAAGCGAAGGGAGGGAAGCCGGCAGCACCGGCAGAGCCCGGGCAGCCCCAGGGACTGCGGAGGATGCTAACACCTGAGAGAGCTGGGACCTGCCCTGGAGCTGTGGCCCTGCCTGCTGGTGCACTCCTGTGGTTGGCATGAGACTTCTCCATCCAAGCCCCAGCCAGGGGCAGCAGTTACAGGAGAGACAAAAACCCTGGTCCCATCCCTGTCCAAAATGCTGCTGCTCTCAACCTGCAAAAGGAGCCCGGCCTGGCCTGCCCTGCCACGGCAGGAGGAGCGACAGCGACTGGGCACCTCCAGTGCTCTCCTGTCCTGCTGCCTCCCTGCAGAGCCCATCATAGGGGGGACAGAGTAACTCATGTCCCTCTGCCTGCCATGACCCTCCACTGCCGCTGCTGAAGCACCTTGAAGCCAGTGACTCCCTGTCCATGTCAGCTGTTGGTCAAATTCCCCCTCGTCCCCGAGGAAAGCCATTAGTGCTGAGACCTGGGTGCAGGGCAGGAGGAACCCATCCCCCAGGGTAAGCCGAGGGCCCGTGACTGCTGGGGCAGAGGCCTTGGTGCCGTGCCCCATCGCCAGCACGGGGCACTCCTCCCCGCTCTTCCCGGGGATGCAGCAAGGGGTTAAGCACGCAGCTTCGCGTTGGGTTTGTTTCTCTTGCTCTTTAACCTGCTCTGTGCTCCTTGAGGCTGACCCCACCATGGAGAAGCCAGGCCTGGTGCAGAAGCACAAACAAGCCTCCCCTTTGAAGCCTGTTTAGCTTGGAAGCAGGAAGGCGGATTTCGGGAGGGAATACCAGCTTTTCCTGTTTGATGTTCCGTTCTTGCATGGCTCCCCCCACCCCAGGCCCAGCCGTGCATTGTGTGGAAATGGCAGCATCAGGTCGGTAGCAAGAAGAGTTGCCAGCCAGCGAAGAGCAAAGAAGCTCCATGCAGCTTTAATTTGAATACCCAGACAGTGAGTGCCAGTCTCACCATGGAACAGAGCGATCACGCAGGCTCCCCGGGCAGTGATTCACAGCACTGGGGAGAGGCCTCAGACCCCGAGCTCTCTCCCCGAACCCCCAAGGAATGCATAGTTCCCACTTGAACTCAGGACTTGGCTCCAGGCTCGGAAACAATCTTCAGAAATGAAGCCATGGCTAAAACACACACTGTGAGCACAGAGGCTCCCTCGCGCACACGTGCACACCAGCTCTCTCGCGCGCCTGGCCTCGCGCACACGCAGCCCTGTGCACGATCACAGGCAAGGATGCTCGTGCGCACATCTGGCTGCACGCTTGTGTGCCCGGCCTTGCCGCTAGCCACCTCGGTGGCATCTTGCTCGCACATGCGTGCTCGCTCTGCAATGGAGCAGCTCTTCAGCAGCCCCGATGCCAGAGGATGGGTCCCTCCTGGAGCTCTGCTGGGGTCCCTTGGGCTTCTGCTGGCCTCAGGGGGCTGGAGCAGCTGGGTTTGCCGGCCACTTGGCAGCAGTACAGGCGGCTCTAAGGCTTGACAGGCTCCAGTTAAGGCGAAGGGGCTGGGAATCCGCCTGATCCCAGGCTCAGGCTCATCTCAAGCAGCATGTGTCAGGACAGATGTGCGAACCCAGATGGGTGAGGTGTTGTAGAGAGCAGGTCCCCTGCCGGGAGCCTGGGACGGTGGTTTCAGGTGGGAAAATAGGGCCAAGACTTGTGCGGGATATAGTGCCGGAGTGGGAACTGCCTGCACCCACACATGACCCTGTTCCTGCCTGCAGCCCTGCAGCAGGAGGGCAGCAGCTTTTCGTGTCTGAAAGTAAGTGCAGGGAGCTGAGAGGTGCAGAGCCAGGCAGTGGGATGCAGGGCAGGAGGCGTACTGATGACCATCGCTGTGCTCAGAGGCGAAGGACCAGACTGAAGGAGACTGGTTTTCTGACACCCTCAGGCACACACGGAGATGCCGTCGGTTGTGAGGCAGGAGCGTGGGGTAGGGGGCATGGCGGTGTCCCAGTGTTTCACAGAGCAAAGCGAGGTGCCCTTAGGGAGCGTTACCCACACACTGCAGGGGCGACGTGCCTGTGCTCTCGGGGCTGAGCCAGGTGACCCATGGAGGTGGAAGGCAGCAAAGCTTTTCCAGACCTGCAGCCAAGTCCAGGAGTGCAGGGACACTGCGGCAACTGAACCCAGATTTCCTGAGCCAGCTCCCAGTACCCTGGCCCCGAGGCCTTGGCAATTTGCGTGCTCCAATAGCAGGTCATGGGAGCACCTTGTCCCATAGTAACTGTACCTCCTCTTCCTGTTTGAAGTGATAAACGAGCTGGACGGCCTGGCCAAGGGCCCGGAGATGGAGCACCGGGCCGCAGGCTATGCCCGCCAAGTGCAGGAGAGAGCCAGGAAGTCCATCGAGTTCCTGGAGGAGCGATTTGAGAGCCGGGACAACTGCTTGAGGGCTCTGACCAGCCGAGGCAATGAGCTGGAGTCCATCTCCTTCCGCAGCGAAGACACCACTGGCCAACAGGTAAGGGACATCCCAGCCCCAGCAGGACAGGACACGGAGGCAGTGCTGCTGAGGGATGGAGGCTCTTCACCACTGCCTTCTTGGGGAAAACCAGGGACCCTGCGGACCGTGAGCTCTGGGCACAGGGTAGCCTGTCCCCCACCTTTGCAGGCGGCTGATCAGGCTCCTACGGGCTGCATGTGTTTCAGCTCCAAGCAGCCCTGCTCTCCGCTGAGCTGCGGCAGTGGGTCTCGAGGGCAGTGCAGACATTGGGGTTGGTGGGGTTGCAGGTTTTTCCCTGCCAGGGGTAATGTTGCGCTTTTCTTCCAGGGAAACAATGACGACCTGATTCTGTCCTGCTGCCTCCACTATTGCAATGACAAGGCCAAGGATTTCATGCCCTCCAACAAAGGTAGAACATCCTCACATCCTCTTTGTCCCTTCTTTGTTGTATCCCACAGACTCTTCTCATTTCTCATTCATGGCCCTTGGAGCCAATCCCTCCTGCATTTTGCCTCTTTCAGCACCAAGGTGCCACCTCCTGCCTCCGGTGAGCACCCCCCAGGCTGTGGCCCTTCCCACCACATTGCCAAATGCGCACCTCACTGCACTTCAGGGATGCCCCAGCCTGTGAGAAGCCCACTGTAAATGTCCACAGGGCCGTTACATGGTGCTGGCAGCGGTGATGAAGGGCCAGAAAGAGCCTCCTCCCTGCATGCCCCGGTGCCTCTTGGCCAGGGCCTTTTTTCCTCGCGATGCCCGGTTGGCATCAGCCACGTGTGCTGGGACCAAACAGCCCCCAGGCTGTTGCCAGGGCAGTGGGGATGGGAATCGCATCAGCAGCTGCCCAAGAAATCAACCCACATTTGTCAGTGCGAATTCTTAGCAGCTTAACTTGTCAGATTCACAGAGAAACCGTCACCAAATGTTTATGTGCAAATGATGCTGAATTTTGAAATCATGTGGATTATGGGGAATGGGGCCTGACAAGCTGACAGCCTCTGGTTTGTAACAAGGAGGCGCGTCACCAGTGCGGAGCAGAGGATGTTTATTGTTACACATTTCTTAAAGTGTCCGCACAAAACCTCCCGATCCTGCTTTCGGCAGCCTTCGGCCCCAGGCCTGCCTTCCCGCCAAACACCCATTCCCCTTCTTCCCAGCACGGGCCAGCCAGAGTGCTCGCCCTGCCATCCTCAGCCCCGACACCGTGACCGTAGCCCACGTTCCTGGCCACCCTCCCCTTCCCCTCGTCCTGCCGCTCCCCGTGCAGCCAATCTGGGCCCATGTTGGGCTCCCATAAACTCTGTTTTTTCCATTCCCGTCCTGGCTCAGAGGCACTGTGTTTCCTGTGCTCATAGGAACGGTACTCTGGTCACAGGACCCAGCTGCTTACACATACCCCATATGCTTCCCCTGCTTCACACACACGTAAGCGTGGCTCCCACATCCCAGCCCGGCGCGTTGCGTGCGGGGCAGCTCATCCATCTGGGGGCAAGATCCCTTCGGTTATTTCTCAGGCTTCAACTCTCTTTGCCTGTCTGAGCCCCAGCCAGAAACGCCTCGGTGTCAGTGGCGACTCCAAAAAACTTCACAAAAAATAAGGGTTGGTTTTAGATCTTATAATGAGATCACCAGAATAATAGCACCAGCTTCCTGCTGGAGCCAGGGTCGCGGGCCGTCTTCCTGGCCTGGGTCAGGCAGAGGGACCTCCTCTTCCCTGCCTGTGGCGCAGCACACCACCCCATGCAGGCAGTGGGCAGCATGGGACCCTGGTGCTGCTCGCCGGCCTTCCCAGCCCCAGGGCTGCGGACAGAGATCACAAATCATCCCCCAGCCAGCACAGGGTGGGGGGAGAAGGCGGCCTTCAAGATGAAGTGTTGTCTCCCAGCTGTGCCGGGAAGCCTTGGCAGGGAGCGGGAAGCTGGGAGCGCGGCCGAGGTGCCGGGCGGCCCTGCCATACCCAGGACACGGCACCTGAAGAGGGGCGGGGGGGCACGGCGGGGGGACAGCACGGTGTGGGAGGGGTGCAAGGGCTGGGGCAGAGCTGGGAGGGCTGAGCTTCATGCTGTTCTCTCTCTTGTTGCAGACGATCCTATCCGTTTGCTCAGGGAAGTGGTTTTGCTGACGGATGACCGGAACCTGCGAGTCAAAGCGCTGACCCGCAACGTGCCGGTGCGGGACATCCCTACCTTCCTCAAGTGGGCTCAGGAGGGCTGAGGGGGCTGAGCGGGGCCAACAGCCCCTGAGCAAGTCACGCAGCCTGTTACGGTGGGAGATTGGCTTCAGCGGCAGCCCCTCACCACGCGCCGCCACCGCCTTCCAGCCCACACGAACAATAAACGCCACGTCTTCAACCCACCCCAGAATGGCCGTGCTGCGAAGGGCCCCCCCTGAGGGCAGACCAGCTGGGAAGGTCATTGCTGTGGATGGTTCACATGGAGGCTGGGCCGTTGAGGGTCCCACCAGCCTTTGGGGCAGTGCCAGAGCGGAGCTGGCGAGCCCCGCTGGCTAGGGAAGCTTTGGGTGAGCCCGTGCTGGATTGCCAGCCTTTTGCTTGGTTTGCTTGGTTGCAGAGAGCTCGAGTCACGAGTCGGTGGCTCTTCGGGTTTGTAGGCTACGTAGGGCAGAGACCGGGCACATGCCAGCGCAGACTTTGGGATTGCTTAGTCTAGCTCGTGCCCCTCAGAGAGGCCGGGGACTTCAAGGGCAGGTTCCCTCCTGCCCCAGCCTGTCGGTCCTGCGTGGCCCAGGCAGCCCCACGCCTCCAGCCCCTTCCCCACCCCATGCAGGGGTTGCTGCTTGCAGAGGCGCTTGTCCTCTCCCTGGTGCAGGGTTTGCTTGTTGAGTTTCATTTCAGATTTCAGTATCTTAGTTTTCAGGTGTGTGCCCTGCCTGCTTTGCTGGGGGGAGGCTTTAAACACCCCCATTTCCCCCCACAGCTGCTTTCTGTTCTGCTCCCCTGCCCACCCCAGCCATTACCTGCCCCTTCCCTCCTCCCGCAAACCCCTTAGTCCCACCCCGCTACCTTTTGACACGTTTTTCAACTTAAGACTCAGTGCAAGGCTAGCAAAATCCTCAGAGTCCCTCAGGACCCCAGGACCGGCTGTCCCATAGGTCCCGTGTGGCCTCACATCACCATGGCCTCCTATTGCATGTGGGATCCAGCTTCTGCCCATGGCTGCAGAGCCGAGCAAGGCTGGAGGGAGCCAGGGCAGCACCCGGGCCCCCTGCCACTTGCCCAGCTGGGAGGGTCCCCTCTAGAATTGTCCCTTCACTGTGGAGGGAGTCATGAAGGGACCCAGCTGCCTTATCACTGGGTCATCCCACACCGGGAACCAGTGCGGGGTTGGGGTGTTGCTGAGCCCCCCCACCACCACATTGTCCCATCACCAAGTGTCCCATCCCCAGCCCAGTTACATGCCAGATACAGAAGCTTAAGAGGGAGCATTAACCCGCGAACCGGAGCCCCTGGAGCTCTGTCAAGTCCCAGTCCCATGAGCAGAGGGTGGGAGTGACCCTGAGGCCGTCCCCGGTCCCCACTGGGGCGCTGTGGCCGTGGGAGGGAAGCGTCAAAGGTGGCGGAGGAAGCGGTAGGACAGAGCCCAGCATTTTCCTTTCCCGCGTGGGTGGCTCGGACCCGGTGTCTGCATCAGGAAGCCCAGTGTTACCCCTGTGCCGGCCGCCCAGCAAGGGCCAACACCAGGGTTGGAGCCTCGGCAGCACCCAGCTGCGGTGGGGCTGCACGGCACAGCGATGGAGATGGGCAGGGGTTGTGCTCAATAACCTGTGCCATACGAATGCCACAGGCTCGGGACACCCTGCAGGGTGGCTGCCGGCAAAGGAGGGTCTGTGCTGCGGGGCAGAGCCTGTGCGACAGAGACTTTGGGGCACCCATGCCTGCTGTGGGGCACACGGAGCCGTTCCGGTGTCTGAGCCCACCCAGGACCATGGCACACACAGCACCGATGCCCTGCTTCGGTTCTCACAACCGCTGGCTGTAAGCAGCACGAAGACTTTGCCTTCTCCTCCACATTAGGTGTACTTAAATGTTTGTTTTTCTAACGGAGTTGCCCCAGGGCTGCTTTACAAGGCCCTTCGTGGGGTACCACCAGCTCCGAGGAACCTGCGGCCCCCAACGGATGCCATGGGACACTGGGTCATGCTGCCACCGGCCCAGCTGGCACAACAGCAAGCGGAGCAGGGGCTCCCTGGCTTTAAGCACCCCGTGCCTGGGGCCATCCATGCCAGGCTGCTGCCTGAGCCCCTGCAGGGAGCCTGTGTCTCGGGGAGGCAGCCGTGTTCGGGCTATTTTGTTAAGATGTTTTTAATAATTTTTAGTATTAAACACTTGTCTGTGCAGCATGTTGCTTCATTTGCCCTCGGCAGGGGAGTTGCTGTCAGGGCTGGGGCAGGGGTGGGCGCGGGGGGCACCAGGGAAGGGATGTCAGCGGGACACGTTTGTGCTTGCAAGGGCGAGGGTGGCTCTGTCCCACCTGCAGCCGCTGCTGCCCCCCCCCGCCCCAACCGAGGGGTCTCCGGGCAAACCAGACGCACGGCAAAGCCCCCTCACTCCCCTCCCTGCAGCTCTGCACCCCCAAGGTCACCTCCCAGCCCCACTCAGCACCGACCCTGCACCAGCCAGGGCTCTCCCCACAGAAGGACGCGAGGCCACGCGTGTTAATGTCACTTTATTGCTCATTCGGTTTCGACTATAGAAAAAAAAAAAAAAAATAAGGGCGAGGAGCCCGTGTACAAATCGGACGTGATACAGAGGGGGCTGGCGGACCCCAGCTGTGCTTTGGGTGCTGCTGCGGCCACCGCTCGCCCCACGGCAGCTCCGGAGGGATGCTGCCTGCCCTGGGGAGCGCCGGGCAGCCCGGGGTGGGGGGCGAGGGGGGCACCCCGGGCAGGAGCAGCCAGCTCAGGCTAAGGCACAGTGGCTGCGAGGTCGGGGACAGTCGCTGCTGGAGCAGCCCCGGGGCCTCATGTGCAAAGGAGAGGAGGGGGCACGGGGAGAGGGGGGGAGAAGCTTCACATTAGCCCCAGGCAGAGGGGTCAGGGCAGGGGCCGGGGG
>VFFE01007832.1:396573-420930 GCA_008921705.1 Burhinus oedicnemus
GGGGGGGGGGGGGGGGGGGGGGGGGGGGGGGGGGCGACGGCGACTATTCCCAATGGCTGGGTCCCGCTCCCGCAGCAGGGCCCGGGGATAGCCCCCGGCTCTCCCCTGCCCATGCCGCTGCCTCCTCGCAGGCAGGAGCCAGGCAGGCTTGGGGGAAGCCGTGTTGTCTGTGAAACACGTCACCTTCTGTGAGCACCCCCTCCCTGCGTCGGGCCCCGCTCGTGGGGACAGGGGAGGAAGAGCGTGAGATGAGTAAAGCTCAAATCCCAGCAAGATCCGCACTTGATGCCAGGCTTGGCAGGACATCGCTTTTTTCCAGCGCTGCCCACGGGAGCCCCTGCCCGGCAAGTCCCGCACAGGCAGCGGGCACGGTGGGCAGCGGAGGAGGGCCTGAGTCAGCAGCCGCACAGGGAGAAGGGACGCGGGGAGCTGGGGAGGAGGCAGTGGGTGTTTGGGGGGAGGCAGCAGCAGTGCTGGCAGCATCTCTGCTCGTGCTGGTCTTCTCCCACCTTCCCTGGGACACTGGGAGAGGGCTGGGGGCTCTGCTCACGTGGCGGGGGCAGAGCAAAGCTGTGCCCTGCTGAGCCCTGGACCCACAGCAGGCTCCTAACGAGCACAGCCCCCCGGGGTTGGCACTGGGGACACACGGGGGCTCTGACGGCTGTGCTGTGGGACGGAAATGGCCCCATCTGGGGAGCACAGGGGTGAAGCCCACCCCTGCCAAAACATCCAGTCTCCTGGTGCTGCTGGGTAACACTGGTGGCCATCCCCAAGGCCCCCATAACCCAGGCCAGCGTCACAGCTGCCACCCAGAGCCTGGGCTGGCTCCATCACCCTCCCAGCAGTGCCCCTCACTCAGGGACAGCAACCTCCACACACTGTTCTGGGGGAAAACCCAACTCCCCGGGGCCACGCGGGGTGAGGGAAGAGGAAACCCCTGCAGTCACCACGCTGAGTGAGGGGGTGAGGACCTCAGTCAGTCTGGTCTCCAGGCTCACCTCCATGGGCAGCTGATGAGGGCGGCTGTGCCCCGAGAACAGCCCTGGATCTGTGAGAGCTGGGCAGGGGCCGGTGCAAAGGAAAAAGGCAGAAAAGCAGGCGGAGAGCAGGCAAAGCCCTCCATCCAGCAGGGACACGTGGTGATGCCCACAGGGAGCCACTTCCCTCCTCCTATCACACCAGGGGCTGAGCACCACCTTCCTCCGTTGCTCACACAGGCGCCTCCCACGGATGAGGGGCACGTTCATTTGTTTTTATTAATTTGTTTAAACCAGTACAGGAGCCACCTGGCAGGAGCCATCTTTTTACACACCCAGGGAAGAGGAAGCAGGTACTGTAGCACCCCAGCTCAGGTCACCCATCCCTCAACACCCCTCCACAACCCAACCGATGGGGCTTCCTGCAGTGGTGGCACCGTTCTGCTCACTCAACGCATGCCTGGGCTCCTTCCCCCTTCACAACGCCAGCGAGCTGTGGCAGTGCCTCCCCCCGGGAGCGAGGAGATGCCAGCCGGCAGCTGCAGGGCCGCAGTGCAGGCTGGCGGCCACGGTGAGCAGACATGGCTGCAGTGCCTCCTCCACACCATCCCATGGAGCTGCTCGGGCTGGTGGGGGGTGAGATGCTGTGCTGAGACCACCGCGGCGAGTTTGTAGCTCTACGATAATTAAACAGCTAACGAACAGTGGGCTGGTGAAGTGCTGTCTGCTGCCACCCTTCCCCAGCAGCCGAGGGCTGAGGTGGGGGGAGCGGCAGAGACAAAGGCCCTGGTGCTTTGTCACGGCTGCCTGCCACGTTCAGCCTCGCTCCCCGGAGCTGTCGCTGCAGCCAGGTGTGCAGCCCCAAGCTGCATCCCCCGCCCCCCCCCCCCAAAAACCAGCCTCTGATGTGCCCAACACGGTAACAGACACCCCACACCTTCACATCACCTGAGCAGGCAGCACAGATGTGACACAGCGCACCTGGTGCCACTCTGCGAGGTGGCAGAGCAGACAGGCGCTGCCCGAGCCCTGCCAGCCCCCTGGGAGCAAGGCCAGCCCGGGGCTGGGCTGCAGGGAAACCAGCCACATCCTCCTACCACTGAAGCTGTCATGCTGCTGGTAACCGGCAACAAACCAGAGGACAAAACTCACAGGCGTGGGGACCGCTCACTTCTGCCACATTGGTTTTAACCCACGGCAGCTCCCAGGCCTGTTCCCAGCTGAGCAAACACAGAGTGTCCCCTGACCCTGGGCCCGCTCCTACACCACAGCATCCTCTGTCCCTCACAGTGCCGGAGCCACGCTCCCCCACTGGTCCCCAGATCCCGGTGCTGCGCAAGCAGGGGCAAATTGAGAAGTTTCACTCAATTTCTCTCTTGTAGCAACTACACTGCGCTGTATCCCCAAAGAAAGCCGTGGTTAGAGAGGAGCACGGCACCTCTGGCTGCAGACTGGAGAGCCCGGCCTGTCCCAGCAGCAGCCAAGCAGGACACCTGTAATTATAACAACAATAAACATTTCTGTGTGCTTCTGGAAAACATCAGAGACAAAAACATAGTGACAAATTTTTCTTGTTCATGAAGGCACCTCGCACAGAGGAAGATACAAAAGTCTCCCAACACACACACGCTGAATGAGTAGAAGTTTCATTCCTGAAGCAAACACCAGCCCTGGCACTGCCAGGGATGAGAGGTTTTTCCAGACCCAGACCAGCTGGAAGGCTGGCTTAATAGCCTTTAGCAGCGATATTAAAAAAAAATCTTTGGGGTATAACCACTGCAGGAGCTGGGTGCTCTGCAGACATTTCCTGTGGCCAAGATGAGTGACCCTGATTTCAAACAGCTATTCAAGTTTTTGAAAGTACCTCACACACAGAGAGCAGTGTCACCCTCCTGTCCTCAACCCCCTCACTGTCATACCCACACACTCTTGTATACAACAAATCTGCAACAAAACCAAAGGAAGATAACAAAGAACCGTTTAGTCTGGTCCTGGGTTGACATTGCAGAGCAGCACAGCGAGCTGATGAGGATTTTCTGGAGGCCATGGAAACAGTGATGTTTCACCATGATGGCATGCTGCACGTGGCTCGCTGGAGCCCCATTTATTAGAGACTGTTGTCAAACGGCTCCAGCCCCCGGGGGCTCAGCCTGGCCCTGTCCAGGGTGGAATCGGTCCAAGAAGTCCAGGTAGGCCTTCTTCTGGGGCGGAGCCGCAGGGACAAAGTGCCCGCCGGGGTGGGTGAGGACAACAGGCTCCACGAAGTGCTGGGCCAGCTCCCTGCTGAGGGGGGCGGCGATGACAGCGTCAGCATCGCCCACGACGTGTAGCGTGGGCAAGGTGATGGGCTCCCGGTAGAAGTGGCTGTGGGCCGGGGCGCGGCTGGCGAAGCCGGCCACCAGGATGGCGAAGGCCACGGGGAAGCGGGGGTCGCCGCGGGCCCGCAGGGCACACACCATGGCGGCCAGCGCTGCGCCCTGACTGAAGCCTAACAGTCCGTCGAAGGGCCCGTGCTCCGCCAGCGCCGCCGCCACGGCCGACAGCGACTCCTCCAGCCCCTCCGGCGCCGCCGCCACCTCCCCCGCCTCAAAGGTGCCGGACCCGGAGAACCACCAGCCGCGGGGAGGATCGTCACCGTCGTCGTCCTCGCCGCCGCCGGGCACGGAGTGCGGCGCGCTAACGGTCACCAGCTCTACGCGCCCACGCAGGGCCTTGCGCAGCGCGCCGGTGCGCTGGCGGAACCGGCGCTCGCTCTGCCGGTAGCCGTGCAGCCCCAGCAGCCGCAGCGGCCGTCCCCCCGACATGGCACCCGCCGCCACCGGAAATCGAGAGCGCCGCTTCCGGCTTGCCCCCTTCCCGCCGAAACACATTGCGCTGATTGGACGGTGCGGCGAGGGGGCGGTGCCCCGCCAGGCTCAGGCGCCAGAGCGCCCCCTGGCGGCGGGAGGCCGCGACGCAGGTGAACGCGACGGGGCGGTCCCAGCCGGGCCGGGCCGGGCCTCCCGGTGCGACCGGGGGCAGGATCTGCAACACAACCTGGCCTTGCAGGGAGGTACGCCCCGCGGGGAGCTGGTCCGGGTCTGGCGCGCAGCGGTGTCATCGACGGACGGGGTGCGTCCCCATCCATCCCGGCGCCGGTACCGGGAGGCCCAGGTGGTGCTTACCCTCGCGGGGGCGGGTTGGGGGGGTTGCGGTGGCCGCGCCTGTGCCCACGCCGGGTCCCGGAGCTTGGCAGCAGCAGGACGGGGTGCAGGCTGCGCTCACGAGGCCGCCGTGCCCCCGGTGCTCGGCCTCTCCTCGCCCTCCGCCGGGGTGGGGGGCGCGGGTGGCGTCCCCTGCGGTGGAGGTGGCGGGGGGTGTGTGTGTCAGGATGGGGCCCCAGCCCCCGCCTGACCTGCGATAAGCCTGCCCATGCTCAGCCCACAGCACCCCATGGCGCACGGCTGGGGGGGATCCCCCCTACCGGGGGGGCACGGGGCCAGGCGGGTGCTCGCCATGGCAAGGGCTGGGGGAGCTCGCGTGTCCCCCCGGGCCGGGCTGGCCCCGGCCCCGTTACCGTTCACCGGGAACGAAGCCACAGGGTGGCGCTTTTGGCACGCGGCACCGTACGGCACCGGGAGCTCAACCAGTGCCAATGCTCCCACCGCCCGTCCCGTCCCCTCCACCCCACATGGCCACCAAGAGTGAAGGGACCGGGTGGGGACCCGCTGCCCTGGTGACACCCCACCGCCCCGGGACACGCTGCCCACCTGGGCCCGCCGACCGTGGCGTGGGGGCTGCGTGCCGGCGTGGTTCACCGTCCATGGCCCCAGGGACTGGCTTGCGTAGAAGTCCATGGGGTACGGCTGCTGCCACTCGATGTCCCGTAGAGCCACCGCAGCCTGCAGAGGGGACAAGGAGCTGAGTCCCTGAGCAGCGCCCACAGCGGGAGAGCCAGCAGTGCTGGGAGAGGTCCCAGCGTGGCAGCTTGGCATGCTGAGCAGCGCACTGCCGGAGGGAAGCTCACGGCACCAGGAATCCCGCTGGTTTCACAAGAGATCGGAAATCCCAGCGGCACACCCAGACACAGAGGAGGGGATGCTGCCCAGCTGCAGGGACATCCCCATCCTGGCAGCTCGCAGCACCACAGCTCTGCAGGAGGCTCTGGTACATCACCCTACACCAGAGCTGGTCCCCCCAAAGCAGGAGGGTGGCGCTCACCTCGTAGGGTGTCAGCAGCGGCTTGCTGAAGGCTTCTCCCCAGTCGATGGAGAGCCGGGGACAGGCTACTTGCACCCACCTGGAAGGGAAACACGTGGCAACGGATGGGGATGAGCATTCTGGGAAGAACAAGCTACAATGAACCCCCGCAGCAGCCCCCCGGCAAGAAAGCAGAGCAGTCAGGGACAAGGTCTCTAGTGTGCCGGAGCTACTCTGCCACATCCCCTCCGCGTCCCATGGGCACAGCACGCGCAGGGGTGCACAGTGGCAGCCCAGGTGACAGCATAACAGATGTGACAGGGACAGCTTCCAGCAGGAATTGGAGGCCCAGACAGGGATGGAGCACCCTGGGATCCTGGTGTGGGGGGCTGGAGGAGGGTCAGCAGCACTCACGCGTCCACATCAGGGAAGAGCCGCAGCTTGCTGGGGAAGATCTCGGACAGCAGCACCCGCACGAAGGGCCGGCCCAGGGCACGGAGACGTGACTCCAGGTGCTGCATGGGAAAAGGCACTCAGGGGAGTTAGGGGAGCCCAGACAGATGCTCCCGGCAAGCCCACCAGCCCCTGTCCACAGCCCCTTCCTCGCCACCAGACCCTCTGTGTGTCCCGGCTCTGCCCCGCAGCCACATCCCCTTGGCAGTTGCAGGCCAAATGCAGTGATGGGGACCGCGGCCACGGCTCCGGCTCACGCCCAGCTCCCCCCAGTGCGTGCCTCAGCCTAATGAAGTAATTACTGCTCAATGACAACAATCTGTTCTCGTTAGTGACTGCCTTCCCTGGGATGCCCGCCTGCCATGGCCAGAGGCTGCATGATGAGGAGAGGAGCCCAGAAGGGGCCAGAGACGTCCTTGTCCTTGTCCCCCACTCCTTGGGATCACAGTGGGACAGTGGCTGCCAGGACCTCGCCACCCTGCTCTGCCCCCTGGTCCCTGCACTGCCCCAAGTCTCACCTATGGCTCCCCAAAAATTTCCAGGTGTGAGTGGCGCCGCTGTACTCAGGGCACCCCACTCCCGTGGGGCAGGACATGGTGGTCCTGCTCTCCTTGCCCGGCCGGGGCGTGGAAAGCACCAGTGCAGCAGCTGAGCAGACACTGAACCCAATCGTAAGTTCATCCAATTAAAACAAACCCAGGGAATTAATTGCCAAGCTGCCTGTGCAGGGGGGTCTCTGAGGCTGGCCAGCTCTCCCCAGCAAGAGGCAGGTTTAATGAGCCCTTGTCCGGCCTCCCTCATCTGCTGCTAATTGCCCTGCCCACTCAGCTCGGGGGCACGCAGAGCCCAGCCAGTGGCAACCGATGGGCTGCTACTGGTGCTGGGTCCACCCTCGCCCTGGCAGTGCGGCCACTGGGCCAGTGGTGCCATCGCTCACTGGTCCTTGCCCCAACCCAGGAGCAGTGCGTGGTCAGGGGCCATGGGGAGGGGGCTGATACCTGCAGGATGCCAGGGGAGCCCTGGCGCCCCAACGTGCCCAAGATGAGACCCCAGCAGTGGGCGCCGGCAGCAGTGTGGATGGCGTCCTGCCGAGCACGGCGCATGCGCTCATGGCTGTAGTGCTCCTGGGAGAAGACCTTGCTGTAGGGATCGTACCTGCAAAGCAGAGCCAGGCTCACATGCACCCCGTCACCCTGCCCCCCTGAAATGACATCCCTCCCTCATTAGCACTAATTACCTCCCACAGCATCTCTTCCCCCCACCCTGGCCGATGCAGGGCCCAGCCAGCTCGTCAGGGCACAGAGAGGGGACAAGGATGGGGATAAGGCAGGCATCCCACCACACCCCCCCAACACCCGGCACAGCCTGGGCCATGTGCTCGGCTCCACACTCAGCTCCCCTCTGTCCCGGCTCATCAATTATAAAGAAATCTTTGATTTGTTGCTTTGTTTGACGAGGAGAATTTTAATCAAATCCCGCTCGGGTTTCAGCAGCTTCCCCAGCGCCATAAACCTGACGCGCGCCTCCCGTTAGTAACAAACGACCTACTAAGAAATTCAGATTTCGCCAAATGGGCCCAGCCTTTCGCTCTTGATATTTCATCTGCTTTCAGCGGCCTCATCATCGCGCTTTATGGCCTCTGCCTGCAGCAGCCGGGCTTTAATGGCTGCACCTCCACGAGCTTTCACAGGTACTTGTCAAAATGTTTATATTCAGCCGGAGTAAATGGCTGGTGTTCATCTCCCTGCTGCACCTCTTCACCCACCCCGTGGCCCCTCTCCTGCCTGTGCCTGCTGCACGCAGCTGCCAGCCCAGCCCCAGGGTGGGGGGTGCTTCTGGGGTGCGTACTGGGGGACAGCCGGTCCCCAGCATTCTGGGGTGCTCCCCACCACAGAGTGGTTAGGAACCAGAGTGGGTGCCCGCGGGCTGCCCATACTTACAGGTAAGTATCCCCCCGCCAGGTTGTCCGTACCTGTAGGCAGGTATCCCCGGGTTGGCGATCATGATGGACTCCAGGTGGAAGCGCCCGTCACCCAAATACCTGCCAAGAGGGAAGGGAGAGCTACAGCACGTGGGAAACGGCGGTACCCATCCATGTGCCCAACGGTTTCTCAAGCCGCTGTGCGCTGAGATGTCGGGAGCCCAAGCTCCTGTGCCAGGACCTGGAGGCAGCAGGCACAGCTGGGACCCCCATCCCTGTGCAGCCCCAGGGCACACTGGGGAGGGAGAGGTGGCCACACTCGGGGTGAGGAGGGATGCCCATGCCAGCGTGGGGCAGCCGGGAGCTGCTCCATCTCAACGGCTGGTTCTAGACGTTGCTGCTTCCATTTCTAATCGGATTTCAAGTCAGCAATTACATTTCAAAGCCTTTCATTCAGCTGCCCTAATGGAGTGAGGGCTTGGAAAATGAATTCAGACTTAAAACTTGACTAGATTTTGCCCTTAATTGGAGAATGACATTTTGGGAGATCAAAGCTAATTTGTCTGCAAAAGTTAGCCCCAGAGACGGGCAAAAGAAGAAAATAATAACCTGCGGGGAGGACGCAGGTACACCAGCTGCGTGCACCTGCACGGGTGGCTGGTTGGTACCATACCGCAGCTCCTCAGGCAGCCGGAAGGACTCACCCTCACCAACGCGGTGTCAGCCCGGCCGCCCCTGCCTGCTCCCAATGCCCTTGGGGACAGATCGAAAGCAGTGCCTCTCCCCCAGCCCAGTGTGTCTCACGGCAAAGCTGAAGCCCCCACTGGCCCCCTTGCCTTGGCAATCGCGAGCCCAGCTCCCCACACAGTTGTGCTTAGAAAGGTGTGAGTGCCATTGGCTCCTGGCAGGGTGGGCGAGAAGGGACTCAGTGGGGCCTGAACCCACATCTGGGCTCCCCGGCTCCCCCCAAAGGTGGGGTCTTTGTATTTATTTATTCTGCAGCACACTGTATTCACAGTACATTAAGCATTTCCATTACCTAAAATAATTAGGTGATAGGAAGCGAAGTGCTCCCTCTAATTTGCTGTCCTTAAATAAAATTAATGTTGCTGTGATGTTGGGCCCCGGCCATTTGTCTTTTCCAATTATCCACCCGCCCTTCCATCTATTATCTATTCTGATATACGACTCAATTATTTCCTCTGTGCTACGAGCACACGCCACTCCAAGCAGTGTGGGGATCTGGAGGTGGCCCATCCCAGTGCGCGGATGTCCTGCTGCCGCCCTTCAGCACCGTCCCATTGGCTGGGCAGGGGGTACAGGCCGGGTGGGCAGCCTGGGCCAGGCAGGAGGGTCCTGGAGGACCCTGGGTACTTACACAATGGCGTCCGTGTCCTGAGTGAGCTGGGGTGACGTGCAGCCTAGGATCTCCCCTGGGGACAGCGGCTTGCACTGGGGCACACACACCTTGTACTGGGAGCGCAGCTCCTGTGATGCTGCCTGCAGGAGACGCGGGGTCAGCTGGCCAGCAGAGACAGACCGTGGCACAGAGTATGGCCAAGGCCGGTGGTCCCCGGCACTGCTGGGGACCCTTGGGGACACCTCGGCCCTGGCAGTCCCAGCTCCAAGGGGCACCAGCGGCAATGGCTGTGCTGTTGTGCTCTGGCACGGCGGCAGCGGAGGGGAAACGGTCTGCTCGGGGCAGCACCGTCACAGAGGGTAACGGCCCCGCACAGCCAAGATGCTCAGTGAGGCTCAGCCAACGTATCAATTAAAAGACAAGGGAAAACGCTTAATGCTTCAATA
This sequence comes from Burhinus oedicnemus, assembly GCA_008921705.1. Classification (NCBI taxonomy): domain Eukaryota; kingdom Metazoa; phylum Chordata; class Aves; order Charadriiformes; family Burhinidae; genus Burhinus; species Burhinus oedicnemus. The sequence goes on from VFFE01007832.1 coordinate 405,910, forward strand.
GCCCCGTGTTTAGATAGACATGGCTCAAGAGGCTCATTCATCTCCTCCCGTCCTGCCCAGCCGGCCGTTCAGGGGCAGACAGACAGAGCCGCCAGAGCTTCCCCTGCCGCTGCCAGCACTGCATCAAAATGCCAAGTGCTCCACCGCCTGCCCTGACATTTACAGAGCAGCTCCCGGGGGAGCCAGGGAGGGGTGCCGCCATGAAACATTGATCACAGTTATTATAAAGTACTTGATCAACATTACGGCAGCAGCATATTATCGCAGCGACTCATCAGAGGGGAACTGTCACCACCAGCACCCAGGGGCAGCCGCTAAAGCCCTGGAGAAGGGTCAGGGAGGGATTGAGCTGGGGAGAAGGCTGGGGGGGCACAAGCCCCATCCTGCGCCCTGCACTGCTGGGGGTCCCTATCTCACCTGCACTGTGGAGACGAACTGGATGGTGCTGACAAGGGCCAGGGAGGTGCCTGCTGCAAAGTTGAAGCGAATGGTCTCGAGGAAATGGGACGTGTCGATCTTTATGTCCACAAACACGTAGAGCATCTTCAGCCCCTGTGTGGCATCGATGGGAACTGGCAAGAGGAAGAGAGAAGGTGTGAGCGCAGTGTATTCCCAGGGCCCCAGTGAGCCCCCAGCAGCTGCTGCACGCAACTGGGGAATAAAGCATGTTGGCAGGGCTCCCTGCACTCCAACGGCCCCGGTGTGGGCAGGGCAGGGTGGGCTATGCCACCCCTCTGCCCGCACTGGCACCCTGGGCAGGGGGTGCAGATGGGAGCCACGGAGAGCACCTGCTCATTTCTCTCCAGATAATAGCAGCCTGGGGAATCAATGAACACAAATCTAATTACCCCCGGTGCTAAGAAGCCTGTGTCACCACGATTAAGTGAATAATTAAAGTACACAGAGTCCACATCGATCCACAGCTCTGCGTTCACTTCCCATTTTGGTGCTCTTCACCTGATCACAATTAAGTGCAAATTACTCCCTCCCGCGGGGCACGTGGGGCCAGGAGGGAGAGGGCAAGCGCCTGTGTGCTGCACCAGGATGCGCCCTGCCATCAGCCACAGGGCTTCCCGCAAAGGCGGCTGCACTGAGCTGGTGCCAGGAGCACCGTGGGCAGCCCAAAAGGAGCCCAGCACCCTCTCAGCACCCTACAGGCACCCTGGGGTGCCCCGCAACCCATCCAGCCCAGTGCAGGTAGGGACCACGTGGCCATGGGCCACGGATGGCAGCAGGGCTGGTGACAGGCAGCCTGGCAGCGTCTGCCTGTCCCTGCGGGGAGCAGCTCCAGAAGATGTGACTCCTGTCCCCTGAATCAGCCCGGTTCTCACACCAGCATGTTCCCGAGCACTGCTGGATACGGCCCCTTCCTCCCTTTCCTGCTGTTCATTCGTGTAATAGCAGGCTACAAAGCAGGGGTTTTATAGTCCCTGTTCCAGTGGTGCCCATAACGCTCCTTCCGTAACAAAGCACCTAGCACAGATATTTATCACTGCAAACGCTCATGCCGATGTGGCTTTCGGGACAGAGTTCTCAACTCGGGAGTCAGTATTTCATATGGAGCCTGACGCAATTCTTCAAACCCATTTACACAGCCCCATAAACATCCAGGAGGGCTGCCGGGTGCTGGGAGTGTGGTGGCGGCAGGGATGCACGCACCTGCCACTCGCTACAGCAATTCTTCTGATCCACCTTAAAATCCAGAGCGTCTTATTGTTATTTTTGGGCTGATTCCATCCTGGGTGGACTTCAAAGTTAGCAGCATCTGGGACAGCAGCGCGGTTTCCATGGCAACTGGATCCAGAGTACCGTCCGCCTGGGGAGCACGCAGCCTCCTCCTCCCTTCCCTGCCCAGCCTGTGCTGCACCCGCAAAGCTGCCTTCCCTGGCCGCACACCAGCCCCATGGCAAGTGGGACCCCCAGGCCACCGCTCCCCTGTCATCACTCCCGATTTCCCCCCAGAGCCTGCAGCTGCGGAGTTGGGGGCGAGAGCAGCCCCGTCTCCATTGGTGGCTCCTGGGCCAGTGGGGTCCTGCCAAGCCACGGCCCCGTTGCTCTGCTCTTGGGCACAGGGCTGCGATTTTGGGTGCTGCGGTGTTGCATGGCTGAGCAGGAGGAGTACGCCCTGCTGCCCCCGAAATCCTGCGCACAGGCAGCCGCTCAGCCAGCCTGGCCCCATCCAAAGCCTGCAACTGAAGCTGGCGAACAGAAATCCCTTTGGGAAGGGATTAGCCCTTGGCACTAAGTCTCCAAGCTGGCATCGAGCGGGGCGGGAGCTGCTCGGCGGCACGGTGGCAGCAGCACAGCCTCTGCAGTGCCACGCGTGGCTGCCTCAGCAGTGCCCCAGGGCCGAGTGTCACCTACTCAGGCAGCTGTGTCCGTAGTGCACCAAGAAGTCAGCGCCCAGGGCCCGGGCCGTGTAGTCATCCACGCAGCATGCGCCGTAGGTCACGTCGCCCATCACCACTGCCTCCGCGTCTGTGAACCTGAGGGGATGCACAACGATGAGGGTCATGGCTGGCTGCTGTCACCGCAGCCCATGTCCTGTCCCCCAGCTCTGTGGAATGCTGCTACCGGGGGACCCCGTGCTGCCATCGAGCCCCTCGCCACGCGCCAGAGAGGACAAGCACTGGCTACTCTCCGAGATGTCAACATGATTAAGCTGGAGAGCGGTAATCCGCCTCTTCAATTGGGTAAAGCTGTTTGCAATTCAGCGGATTATCTGCTCATCAAACAATACGCTGCCAGCTTCCTAATGCTCCAGCGGGGAGAGGAGCAGAGGGAGACCCAGCACAGCGTGGTGCCACCGCTCCTGCCAGCCGGTCCCAGGGATCAGAGCCACCAGGATGGGCAGAACAGCCACCCTGGCATCTCCAACTGTGCCAGCCAGACTGGCTGAGCCACAGTCCCCCTGTGCCTGCGCACTGCATGAGCCAGTGCACCCCAGCCTGCACCTGGCTGCACCACCCATGGGTGCCAGTTTGGCCAAGCTGGGTGTGCTCCAGGAGCAGCTGGTGCTTAGGTGGTACTTGGCGAGGGAAAGCACCGAGTGAATGCTAGCACTGTCCCCCAACCCTGCTCTGTCATCCCAGCGCTCCGGCCCAAGCCCACCTAGAACCCGCCAGCCAGCGGAGGGGCACGCACCAGCACCGGGCGGCAAAGCCGGGGCTCTGGAATGATTTAAAGGCACCACCTTTGTGGGTATTTTATTGCACCATTTGGGGGGATTATTAGCTTGGCCACTTTCCCAGGGAGCTGCCGTAGTAGTTTACGGATGAAAGCAGGTATCTCGATGACAAAGCCCTGAGCCTGGGGGGGCTGCTTAAACCAGATGCTAATTCCTTATTTATGCAGAGGTCAAGCCGGCGGCAGTAGCTCGGTGCCAGTGGGGTCCCCCCTGCTGCTGGCATGGGGCTGGGGTGAAGGGGCTGGGTGAGGCAGGCACCCTGGCACAGCGTCACCCCCACTGGGTGCTGGCTGGGGGCCAGGGTCCCGCACGCTCCCCCCGCCCGAGCGCCAGGCAGGGAGCGTTACGTCGGCGGCAAGAATAGAAATGGTGGGCAGAGCTGGGCAGATGGCAGAAGGTGGAGAAATGGTGGAGCGTGCTGAATATTAACAGCCCCAGCCCATCCGTCAGCGCCCGGGGAGGGGGACAGGGGAGCGCCTCAGCTGGAGCATTCCCGGAGAGGGGGCAAAGCCATCCCCACCTCCTGCATCCAGCCCAGGCATCTCCCACTCCCCACAGTGTCCCAATGGCTGGGGACACTGTTGGGGACCGTCAGAGGATGGACCAGATCCTTGCTAGCACCCAAATCCCATGGTCCCTCACTGCCACCGTGGCCTGGACGGGAGGACGGCTCCTCTACTGCCTTCATGGCTGTCCCATAGGGCTGGGGTCTGCCAGTGAAGGTTCGAGAAACCTCTTCCCCAGCCCCCCCGAGCCCCCAGCCCCCTCCTCTAATGAGAGGTGATGAGATGAACATGAATCAGACTCCACACATCTCAGCAAAAGTGGAAAATTATTCAGCTCCTTAAGATTCAGGACGGGGAGGTCTGACTCAGAGCGGCAGCCAGCGCCGCTTAATTTTTTATAGATTAAAATGTATGCAAATTGGCCCAAACCCCAGAGAAAGTCCCTGGGGGTGAAGAGCAAGAAAGTGAAATAGCAACAGCGGAGGGAGGGGGGCAGAGGCTGGCAGAGGTGCCCGTGGCCCCTGCCCAGCGAGTGGGGCTGCAGCCATCGGCACATGGCCACCAGCCCGTGGGCAGGGAGAGAGGGGCTGAGCCCTGCCCTGGCCATGGGGAACTGCTCCACTCCAGCTGCAGGGAGCGGAGCCATGGCTGAGCAAGGAACAAAGAGGCCACAGAATGATGCGTGGTAAGGAGGGAGCCCAATGGTGCTGCCATTGTGGCCAGTGAGGCTGGAAGGGTGCCAGCAGCCTGGCAGTGCTGGCAGGAGAGGCACAGAGGCACCAGGACGGCACGCACCAGGGTCACCCGCACCGGCTGGGCTGGACAGTTGAGCAGAGCAGCAATCATCTCCCGAGACAAATCAAAGGCAAGCGCGGGGGCCTCCCCTTGATGTTTTAATCAGTTCGGTGTCGCCAGAGCCTTTCATCAAACTACAGACGAAGGAAACGTCAATTAGCAGCCACCTGCCTCCAATGAGGGCCGGGGAGCTGCTCGCCAACCAGACTGGACCGGGATGCAGTCGAGGGGCAGCCAAGGGAACACCCTTGTGGGTGTTTTGTGTCCCGGCAACTCATCACAGCCACGGATGGTCCCAGCAGCATGCTGGCAGGGAGGATGCGGTGACGGGGCTGTCCCCACCCAGCGCCGAGCCGCTCACTACAGCTGGGAGCTCATGAATATTGAACACGTGGGGAGGTTATTCATCTTTTACGTCCCGCAAACCCCAGCTCATTCTGAAAAACCGCCCGGCCTTAGCATTTTTCTCATCTCCCCCTAATTCATTATCTCCTCCTTTAAACAGATGGCTCCCAAAATCCCATTTATAAAGCGCCATGCTCAGCACTGGCAGGATGCGCGCCCAGGCAGGCCAGATCCCGGCCCCGATCGCAACTGCTGGGACTCCTGGACCCTCCCAGCCCTGCTTTTCCCTGGCCAGTGTGGGACAGAGGCAACAGCAACCCAGGGACAAGTCTGGGGGCTGAAAACGCTGGGACAGACAGGCACACATGGGGCCAGCATGTCCCCAAGCATGGGGCAGCCGCTCCCTGCCACCCGAGCGCAGGCGCTGGGCTAGAGCAGCCCTGATTTATCCTGGCCCCTCGACAAATAAATGAGAGCATTTGTTGCTGGCAGGAGCGTGGGGTCCCCTGACACTGTGGCAGTGTGTGAATGATACTGTGCTGGTCCTCACTCCGTGAAGCAGAGACGCCCTCCCTGGCAGAGAAGGGCCCTCAGCCCCAGCATGTCCGCCGTGCCTGGATCCAGCAGTCCTTGGCGGGGAGAGGACTACAGGGACTGGGCTGAGAGCAGCCAGTCCTGGCACCACAGGGCTGCTGCAGGATGGAGCCGGCATCGAGAGGCTGGGGTGCCCACGTGTCCCACTGGGAACAGGGACATAGAGCGGGCTGCTCCTTGCTTCCATCACCTGCCTCACCTGTGCGTGGCCCTTTACAGCATGGTCACACTGTGGCTTGCTGTCACCTCCCTGCTGGGAAACGCCTGGGGATAACCAAGAGGGTTATGCCCTGCAAATACCCCACACCCATCCCACAAACCCTACATCCACTGCCTGTCCTGCAGCACTCAAGCCCAGCCCATGCCAGGGAGAGGTACCAGCGGGTGCTGCTGTCCCAGGGCAGGCGTGGGGGCTGAGCACAGCCCCAGATGAGAACAATGCACTTAATTAGTGGAGAAGCCCGTCACCAAGCCCCATTACCAGACTCCCAACTTCATTAGCACAGGAAGGCTGCACGTAATTAAAATAATGAGTTTGCAATTTTAGTGCAAACAGCACTGGAAGAGCCCCACTGCAGCTGGGCAATCACCACCTGCGGGTGGTGTGGGGCCCTGCAGAGCATCTGCAAGTGGGTCAGGATGGGCAGACGTGCATGTCCCCACAGCCCCTCAAGAGCAGCCATCTCCAGACAGGTCCCCTCTCAGGATGGACCTCCCTCTCTGTCCTCAAAGGGGGTGTCAGGGCCAACCCTGTCCTCCCAGGAGGCATGTCCTGGGGTCACCCCAGCTTTGCTGGCCTTGCAGCTGCGAAAAAACCCAAAGTAAGGCAAACCAAGGGCCCAGAGCATGGTGATGGCAAAGCCACGGCAGCCAACCTGCGCCCAGATGGCGCCTGTCCCCTCCTCCCCACAGCCCGGCCACGGTGCTGCCCATCAGTGCCAGCTTCCTGGGCTCTGCAGGGACATGAGGAGGTGGCACGGGGCACATGGTGATGGGCACCACACCTGTGCTGGCACGTCCCAGCCCTGGGAGGTAACAGCTCTAGAGACTCCACACACTCCCCCATGCCCAGTTCCCCCCACACCGTCACCGCCCGGGCTGAGGTTTTAAACATCTCCAATGAAGTGAGAACTTCATTCTCCCTAATGATGCTGTTGTGCGGTTAATGACGGTGATTAAATTCCCCTGCACAGCGTGCTGCACCGCGCTGCCAGCGCCTCCGGGTTGCACTTAGAGGACAATGGGAGAAGGGAAGGCAGCGCCGACCAGCAGAGCTATGGCACTGTGCAGCTGAGGCCAGATCCTGACCTGTGTTAGCATCCCAGGATGGCCCTTTGAGACCTCGTGGTGATGCTGCCAGCTTTGCTGTGGCACTCAGTGCCACACTGCTCAGTGGCACATCGCAGACATGTCTGGCCAGAGGACCCAGTGCCCTTGTCCTGCCCACCCGCCAGCCCCAGAAGAGACAGCCTTCATAGCACCAAGGACCTGCTGGGCACACCAGCCTTCAGAGCCTTTTTCATCCTTGCTATCACAGCTGCTGACCATAGCGGGGCCATAGTGGGGCATTTCAAGCCATGCCAGAGCTGCTGGGCTGTGTGCACGACGTTTAACTCCTTACTGCTCAACCAGAGATGATTCAAGACCCTCTGTCACTTTGAAATGTCCTCGTACGCTGCTGGGCATACTGCAGCATGGTCACCAGGATGCTCTGCGCACTCCCAGCACTGCCTCGCATTGATGCTCAAAAGCCATCGGGCCGTTAGGAGGTGCTAAGGCCGTGGCAGGGCAGCCTGCGAGGGCATCAGGACTCCCCTAGGCTCCCCTCCCTGCCATTGCCTGTCCCCACTGCCGAGCCACAGCTGATTAGCAGGAGCCACTCGCCCCATCGCAGCACAGGGAGACGGAGGGATTAGCAGCTGCGAAGCCTGACAGCCGACTTTATTAACAAGGAATCAAAAGCCCAGCTGAGAGCCCAGCTGATCCGTCTGCTCCAGCTCAGGCGGGGGGAGAGGAGGGGTCCACTCCTTGCTGAACCCCTCCCCACCAAACCGTTGGCACAGGGGGCACCGCTGCCACCTCCCCGGCATGACAGCGGGTGGGCTGGGGGGCTGTCCCCCTCCCCGAGCCGCGGTCCGAGCTCCCCCCACGCGCCTCTCCACGCTGCCGCCCCCCAGCACGAGTTACCCTCTGCCGAATTACATCAGCCGTGACAAATGGAGCCAATTTGGAAGGTGCCGTGAGAGCGTCGTGATGCGGTTTCGGCAGCCCGCCGCCCTGCCAGCTCAGCCGACCCCGGCCCCGCCACCCTCCCCACAGCCGGCCGCTCGCCCCAGTGCAGGTTCGATAATGACAAACCTATTAACGCTAATTAACTGGGCCTCACACCGGTCAATGCTGTAAGTGCACTCTTGATTTCAAAGGCTCCAGGCTAAGTACCCCACCAGCCTTTCCGGAGGCAGCAGCAGTGACATTTCGGCTACATCTTCATCCTCGCAGCCCCTCAGGGCTCAGTGAGCACCACTGCAACGCTGGGGAGCCCGGATGAGGTGCTGGGGGGTCCCCACCCTGCTGCCCCCTCCAGGGCTCCCTGGGGGCCTGCTCACTCTCACATCACAGTGGGGGATGCAGTGACACCACCATACCCTGGGACCAGGACAAACAGACCCACAGACAGCACTGCATCGTCCCCAAGCCACCTGTGCTGTGATGAAGTGAAGCTATGTCCCCTCTCTCGGCCCTCTCCAGCATTGCCAGGCCACAGTGCAAATATTGTATTAAAAGGCAGCTCCAGCAGAAATTATAAATATGCTGGCTGAATGGCAGCAGACATGGCTCTGGTCAAGCCAGAACACATGGGAATAGGCACTGTCACCCCAGGGGCACCAGCCTCAGGCACGACTCTGCAGCCATTATCAGAGCACGCAGGGGACAGGGAGCTCGCTGGCATCCCCAAATCCCAGCTCCCACCAGGAAGGAGGGGGCAGCAGGGTCCAGGGGTGGGGTGGGGAGAAAGGCTGCTCACTAACCAATGCCTCTCCATGGGCTCAGGTTTCCCCAGCATGCTCAGCCCTCGCATCCTTTCTGTCCCCAGTGGGAAGGGGACATGCCATCCCAAGGCCCACAGTACCCCAAGCCCCGTCCCCAGCCTGGCTGCAGCAGCCACCACTGGAGCACATGGCTGCAGCAATTCCCATCACGTCGGAGGCTCGTCCGACCCCAGCGCCAGGTGAGGAGGGCCAGCAGGAGCAGCAGCGGAGCCACTATTCCACATTAATGCCAGCAATGAATATTAATAGCAGGAAGAGGCAGGCACTAACGAGGCCACCTGCCAATTCACACCTCACCTATGCCAATGTAACCGGGTCCCAAGTGCATCCCCAAGAGAGTGGGGACAGGGCTGGGCTCACTCCTGCCCACCTCCACAATCCTCCAGCCAGCTGTGCTGGTACCCAGCATGGCCACATCCCCAGCCAGAATCACGGATGGCATCCGGTGCTCCCAGCAAGGGACCGGCAGTGGGGTGTCTCTGCGTGCTGTGTGGTAGCAGCAAGGGAAGGATACGGCCCTCCTGTTCGGCCTTGAAGCCATCCCCCATCCAACCGCCAACCCACTGGGGCTGCCACGTCACTGCTCTTGGCCAGGCACCTCTCTCCATGCAGCACCCATCTCCCACCAGCACCCCTGCCCTGGCGCCCAGCACCCCCCATCAGCCCTGCAGAGCACCCCCGGCAGGGAGGGCGAGTCTACCAGGGATGCCAGCACCCTGGCATACACCAGCACCCCGGCATCCACCGGGAAGTGGGGCTTAAGGTTTCATTCAGATAAAAGAGCCCCTTAATCCGCTGCCTTTGAAGTCGGAGACATGAAAGCGGCTGGGTGCCAAAGCCAGAGAGGAGGCAGCTCCGCTTAAAGGGACAAGCCCACGCGGAGCCGCCCGCACTCGCACCAGTCCCCTCTGCCCCCCGCACCCGTCCCCTGCCCACACCCACCTTCCCACCTGCTCCCTTGCCCAGCCCGAGCGTGGGGCTGCTGCGGTCCCATGAGGGAAATGATGGCAAAGCGGGGACAAAGCCCGCAGGCACGGCTGCCTTCCCACCCGGCACAGCAACGGCTGCTCAGCTAGTGGTGGTGGGGAGGCGAGTCTGCGCGCCCCAGGAAGGCAGCTTACTAATGAGTGCCGCGACCCCGATGGCAGACGAGGCATGCGGTACTATTAGCACTAATTCATTGTGCAAAAACAGAGAGGAGCTGGGGAGGGGGCAGCCGCAGCAGGGAGAAAGCCTGCAGGGAGGGAAGGAGTCACGATTACAGCCAGTTTCTGCAAGGTGCCTGCATCCTCTGCGGCTGCAAAGCCCATCTCCTCTCCGGTGCCTCCAACCTCACCTCCCAAGCAGCACAGAAAATCAGGAGTCATGGGGAAGGGACCACTCAGCAGGAGGTGCTTGCAGTCTCCCCATCTGGGCCATCACCATGGCCCCGGGCCTTGCCAGCTGGAGGATGGCTGCCCTCGAGCACCTCCGTGCTGCCCCGAGAACAGCACAGCCAGACCATGGCTGCAGGGACAGGATGGGGCCTCCCCTCACGGGCGGCTGCAGCAAGCACGCAGGCACAGAGCTGGCGTCAGCCAGTTGTTAACACGGCTGCTCCCTGGCTCCATCACCCCAGTGAGGACTCCGACACACTGAACTTGTCAGCAGCTTCCAGCAGAGCAGCGAGGGGAGGAGAAGCCAAGCAGCGAGGGCTGGGCTGGCGCGGTGCCGGTCCCTGTCCCTAGGGCTGGCAGCACATCCCTGAGACCTGCCACAGGGCAGCAGTATTGCCTGCGCCTGGCCAGGCTCTGGCCATGGTGTCCTTGCAAGGGCAGTCACGCTGGGGTCCCCCGCACCCCCCTTGGCAGTAGCCCTGGGTCTCATCCTGCCCAGGCAGCCCCATCCAGTGGCCGCCCCATTCCCGGCAACAGCCCCCATCCCCCAGAGCCGAGCGGGGAAGCATGCAAAAGCCATCATCTTACCGCTCAATGATGTCCACAATGGTGCAGGCGAACATGAGGAGCCCTTCCGGCATCTGCAGGGCCACTGGGAAGAGAAACAGCCCCGGGGTTAGGAGGGGCTGAAGGGGATGCCCTGAAGCAGGGACCTGGGCACCAACCCCTGGGGCCAACACATCCAGCTCAAGTGGCAGCTGCAGGAATGACCCTCCCCAAAACAGCCAGAAATCGGCCAAAAATCCCAGTGGCTCTGGCAGCTAGGGTGCACGTGGTCCTGCCTCAGGCTGTATCCATTCTCCCTACTCACGCCTGGCCCCTGCACACACACCTCATCCCTTTTTGAACCCGCTGACACTGCTGGTCTCTCCTGCTTCCCGCAGTAATGAGTTCCAGATTTTAATTATGTGCTGCACAGGAAAAGGTACTTTCTTCTGTTTATTTTAAACCCGCTCCTAATAATGTAAACGTATGCCCCTGGTTCTCTCAGTACAAAAAAGAGTGAACAATCATCCCCTATTCAGCCTCTCCGCATCATTCACAATTCTGTATCTCTCTATCATATCCCCCTTCGTTCGCCTCTTTTTCAGCTAAAGGATCTAAATCTATTTAATCTCTCCTTGTATAGAAGCTGTTCTAAACCTTTGATCGTCCTCGCTGCCCTTCTCCACATCTCCCCTCCCTGCCTCTCTCCCCACTTCGGGAGGGTGGCCAGCAACGACGCAGCATTGTGCCTGGCAGGAATTTATTCATCAACGAATGATGTTTCCTGGTTTGCTCCCTCCTCACAGCTCGGAACAATCCCTTTGCTTCTGCCACCCAGCTGGGCCCCCCAGCGCCTGGGGTCCAGCCAGGACTCCCCCGTGGGTCCCCCCAGGCTGCCCCACGGTGGTGGGGAGGAGCAAGCACCACACTGGGGCAGATGAATGGAGGAGGCCCCATTAATCCCATTGTCGTTTCACCTCCCAATCCCACTAAGACATCCCAGCTCCAGCAACATCTACCCAAACGTCCTCTCCAGATCCCCCTCCAACAGAAATCCCCGTGCTGCCAAGCCCAGTCTGCTGGCCAGTGCGGAGCTGTGCAAAGACCTGGCCCAAACTGGGCTAATCTCACCCTGCTCCAACTCGCAAGGCCCGAGGAAAGCTGTGTGTCCTTTTTCAGTCCCTGCCCGACCTGGCAGGGCCTGGCAGCTCAGGGTCCTGGTGTTCCCCAACCCGTTTGGGACCATTTTGGACTTCCCTCCACCCCGGACTGCTGCCAACAAGCAGACTTGCAAACAGTAAGGGGGTTTCAGCAGGCAAGTGGGTCACTCTCTGCCAGCATGGCTCTAAAGGGACAGGGGTGACACCCCAGGCCCCCAAACCCCGCAGCAGGCAGGGCATAGGCAGGGTTGGCTGCAGCCCGGTGGGAAGCTGCGTTCCCCCAGCAACGAGCCCCTGGCTGGGCTCTGCATGCACAGATTTTTAAATCCCAGCACGGCTGGCTGGCTGATGGGCTCCGCTCCCAGCTCTGAAACCTAAATCCCAGCCGCATATTTACATTTAATTAGGAGGTGCCAAGCAGCAAAACGCAGCAACAAAAGCCAAAGCGGCACGGCTGGGCGGCCTCACCACATCCCGACAGGCAGCTCTACCTCCCACACCACAACCAGGCTGGACTGGGCACCTCTGCAGCCTCCGGCCCCTTGGTATCACAGCCAAGACCAGCTCAGGCAGCAGCTCATGGAATATCCCCCATGATGCCTGCCAGCTCCTGCCAGCCCCTGCCAGCCTGGCGGCAGCCAGCACAGACATTCCCAGCTGGATGCAGCGTCTCAAATCCACCTCTGCCCAGAGGCCCTGGCACTGCACAACCCTGTGAGAAGCCCCTGCCTGTTTGCAAAGCGAGGGTGGGAACGCTGGTGGCACCGAGGGACGGAGAAGGAGGCTCCATGCCCTGATGCCTGTAGCCGATCACACAGCCAGAGCTGCCCCAGCCATAGCAGGACACACACACCAAGGGGGGACAGCCCTGGCACCACAGCACCTGCTCCAGGGCCACCATGGCCACTCCCCACCTCTCTAGAGCTACAGCAACTCCCCAAGGACCCTGAGGAAGGTTCAGACCAGGGAGTAGCGTGGCCCAGCTCCCCATCAGCCCCTCCAACCCCCCAGAGCTGGGCATTGTGGGGCTCCCCCTGCCCAGCCCTGGCAGTGTGGCAGGAAAGCACAGGGAAAGAGAAGAGAGGAGAGCAGTAGGGACCTGGCTGGCATCCCAGACACATCTCGCAGGCTGACAGGTCCGTGCAGCTCAACCTGTCCTGTCTGATGTGATTATAATCCAGAGATACAGATCTATTAACCCCCCTCGAGGGAAGAAGAGCTTGCCAAGACAGAACCTAAACATGCAGGAGCATGCCTGGCAGCTCAGCAGCGTCCCTACCCCAGCCTCACCAGCCCCACATCCTGGCCCAAGTGAGTCCTGTTACTGCCAGGGAGCTCAGTGGCACCAACCTGTCACGCTGCAGCCCCAAAACCCCTTGTCCCCGGATCTGGTGCTCACCCTTCCTGGCCTGAGCCTGCTGGATCCGCCAGATGGTCTTGGGGATCTCAAAGTTGTAGTTTCGGGGCAGGGCCTCCGCCGCCTCCCGCAGCTCTGCGTTACTGAGGATCTCCTCAGGGATCTGCTGTGCCGCTCGCCGCATGGGGCCTCGGACTGTGGGACAAATGGGATGGCCTAAAGGAGCGACCAGGAGAGCAGTGCATCCTGTACCCCACGGGCCACCAACATCCTCGCTGCCCTTATGTCACCCCCGGGGCCAAGCAGGCAGGAGGAGGTGGGTTTCTGCCCTTCTTGCTGGCACTTTTGGGGGAAAACACTTTTTTTTTCCCCCAGAAACCACCACTGTAACTACGTAAAACGCTACGGGTGGGGCTGTCTCCCCCCAAGCCAGAGGGATACCGGGCACAACCCCCCACAGCTCATCCACAAGCACCCCGGTGGCACCCTCGGGGCGGGGGGAGTTTGCTCCTGCCCCATCAAGGGGATCCCGTTATCCCACCGGGGAAAACTCAACAGCAGCGGGTGAGCCAGGCCCGTCCCCGGGAGCTTCATCCTGAAGCCGGCCCCCGCCAGCAACCGCCCCCCTACAGCTCGGCGAAGCCGGAGAGCGGCGGGGGAGTGACAGCAGGGGGATTATTCACTATTTCCAGCCCAACACCGACACTCATGAGCCACCAAACCCTCCCCGCACGGCCCACGGTCGAACGCCAAAGGGCCAGCTGGGCCGGGCCGGTGGCGGGGGAGGCCAGGCCGGTGGCTGAGCCCCCGGCCCGGCCTCCCCCGCCACCATCCCGGCCTCCCCCGCCGAGCCAACCGAAATAGCACCCGGTACCGGCACCGGGAACCCAGCGTTGACCCAGCCTCAGCCCACCTGCGGCGGGCACCGGGGCCGCGCTCCCGACCCTCACGGAGGCCGCCATGGCTCTAGAGCACGTGAAGGCGGGAAGGCAGCACTAAGCGAACCCCGCGCTAGGCCAGAGCAGTCGCTGGACGAGAGATCGAGTGCGGGAGCGCGCCGCCGGGCCCCGACGGGACGGCCGGTGCAGCGGGGACCGATGGGTCCCGGCACGGTCTCGACGGGCCCCTGGGTGTGCAGCGGGCTATGCCAAGCGTTGCAATGTCGGGCCTGCCCCCCCCTCACTTCGGGGCCGTCGGCCCGGCGCATCCCCCCCGGTGCTGACAGCCCCGGGGCTACGAGTCCCACGTTAACGCAGGGACGGGGCGAGGGTGCCGGGGCCGTTGCCATGGTGACGGGTCCATGTCACTCTCCCCCTTCCCCCCGTGTCCCGGGGCAGAAACCAAGTCCCTTCGAGGCGTGGGGCAGGAGGGACCCGGGGGTAGCGGGGACCCTGATGGGTGACAGGGCATGGGGGAGGCAGCGGAGACCCCCCGAGCACAGCGGAGACCCCGACGGGGCAGCGGGGAGAGCAGCTCTCCCGGCGGGATAACGGTACCCCCCGTGGGGCAGAGGGGACACGGCGGGAGGGACCCCCGCGGGGCAGGAGGGACCACCTGGGGGGCAGTGGGGCCCTGGTGGGGTGTCAGAACGCCGATAGGGACAGTGGGGACAGCCAGGACCGGGAGACAGCGGGGACAGCTGGGACTAGGGCACAGAGGAGACAGCAGAGCTCCCGGTGGGGCGTCCGCGACCCTGCTGGACTATCAGGGACCCGGAGGAGACGGTAAGGGGCGGAGGGCACCGCAGGGGGTGGCAGGGACCCCCGAGGTGGGCCGTAGGGACGGTGCTGCGGCGGAGGGGACAGCGGGGACAGCCGGGACCCCGATCGGGTAGCAGAACCACGGCGGGACCGGGACACCGCAGGGCGGAGGGCTCGATAAGGGCCGGAGGGAACAACGGGTCGGCAGATCCCCGGGATGCGGCAGGGACGGTGCTGAGCAGACGGGACAGCGGGGACAACCGGGATCCCGGCAGGCGCGGGGGGGCGGCAGAGCTCCGGTGGGATACCGGGGGAGGAGGGGGGTACCGGAGAGGACGGCGGTGAGGCGGGGGTGACACCCGGTCCCGGGGGGACCGCAGAGCCCCGGAGGAGCGGTGCTAGGTC
>VFFE01007832.1:426853-470516 GCA_008921705.1 Burhinus oedicnemus
CGCCACTGCTGCTCCGCTGTGCCCCAGATAGCAGAAGTGCTGAGGACAGGCGTTTGCGTCAGGTCCTGCGGCACCCGTGTCCCGGCCGGCTGCCCGGCTGAGTGGGAGGAGGGATGCGGTGAGGGGATGTCCCAAGGGGAAAGGGGCAGAGAGCAGCTGGCAGAGGCTGAGGACAGAGCGGTGAAGGTCCTTTAATGGCCCATACCTCCCCACCATGCTAGTGAGGATGGGCACCGGTGCCTGGTGGGCACAGGTCTGTCCCCAGCCCGAGCATGGATGTGTCCCCATCGAGGGGCAGGACACGGATGGGGGTGTCAGTCAGGGCTCTGCAGCAGCCCGCAGCCCCATTGCCAACACCCCCCGTGCCGTAAAGCCGCTTATTTACAACCTCCTACTCGGGAGCATCTGGGAAGCGAAGCGCGTCATTTCCAGAGAGAGCAAAATGCTGCATATTTCAGTGTCTTTTGAATTTTTTAGGTTTCCCTGAACTGTGCTAATGGGTTGGCGGTGGCGGGGGGGGAGGCGAGGGCCCAGCCCAGCTCCCGGCCTGCCTTGCTGCTCCGCCGCGCGGCCATGACTGCATTGCTGCTCTTAAAATATTCAGTGCTGTTGGCCACAATTTCACAGCGGGTCAAAGCGCGCCGAGCCAGCAAGAAGGAGGGAAAGTGTGACAACGAGATTAACCCCAACCCAGCAGGTCCCCTCCGTGCTCGGCAGGCTGAGCACGATGTGCTGCTGCAGCCGCCTTGTCCCAGGGGACGGGCAGCGAGGCCGGGAGGGCTGCGACACCCGAAATGCCTCTGGTGGCCACATCTTGCCACATCCATGGTGTCACCTCCAAAACACTGCAAAGGGACAGTGGGAGCATCCTGGGCCCTGCCGGGAGGGCTGAGCATCCCCTGGGCTCCAGCATCTCCCCCAGGCACGGGATGCTCCTCACCTTGCTCCAAGCTGCTGCAAAGCCAGAGCTGTGCCGGGTGCCCGGCATTGCCCTGGCCATGCCGCTGGATCAAAGGTCGGAGATACCCCCAGTTCTTGGGGATGTTGCCGAGAGTCCTCAGGGCTTCTGCACCCTGAGACGTTGTGGTTCCCAGGCCTTGCACAACCATTAGTTAGTGCTAACGATGGAGCGGCCAATTTAGGATGCAAAAGAGCAGGCCCTTGAACCTAGAGGGGATTGCAGACGGGGGTTTAATAATCCTGCCATCAGTTCAGAGTTTGCTCTGCAGTTGGTGGCTTGTCTGCCAGGCTTGCCTAAGAAATCTTCTGGGGCTGAGGGGAAAAAAAACGAAGCAAAGCAAGTGGTCTGGGCCACCCATGCAAGGGGGGATGGTGGGAGGTGTCTGTGCACCGATGCAGAGCCCAGGGTGGATGGGGGACACTGCAATGGGTGGAAGGGTCCGTGCCAGGCTCAATGCTGGGAGCCATGTGGTTTCTGGAGGCTGGAGACCTCCAGCAACTGCCCCTCACATGGGCTGTGCGCCCTGGAGCTGGGCTACGCCGCATGGCCAGCTTGGCCAAGGCTTAGTCTTGTGTCTCATCTTGGCTTCTCGGTCCCGTGCCATGACTTCAGAGCTCACCGGCAGTGAGTGGCATGGATGATCTGCAAAGCCCTTCTCCTTGCATGCAAGCGTGGTGTCGTCTGCAGGAGGTGCTGCAGCTGATGGATGTTCTCCTGGGGTTTTAAGGACACTGTGGCTGAGCTGTAGGGGTGTCCTTGGGGGTCAGGATCAGCTCCCAGCCCCCCCACTGGCCTTTGGATACAAGAGGCAGCTGCTAGGCTGGGGGGTCTGGCAAGGAGCTGCCGGTGCAGTGACCCTTGTCCATCCCAGGTGGCCACCTCCAGCCCGAAGGCAACCAGCCCTGTGGTGGCACTGCCCCGTCCCCAAGCACACCCACTCGGCCCTGAAATCTCACTCCCCAAGCATGCACGGGTGCATTGGCATCTATGCCGTGATCGGAGGCCGGACTGGCGGTGCCCCCCTCCAGCTGGCCCCGGGGGTGCCCTCCCGCACCCTGCACCAGTGATGAGCCGGGCTCTTCTCCCTAATTCTGCTTGATCCCTGTTAATGTACCAGCAGATGTTCTCATTATCCATTTAAACATATAATCCTCCCCTGAATCCCACTAAGCTCCTGGCCTCGCCAATACCTTGTGGCAGTGCGTTCCACAGGTTAATTATGCATTTTTAATTAATCACTGAGCAGAGAGTGACCCATCAATAAGGGATGCGAAGCTCCAGCAGCTGGGAATAGTCAGCAAACCATCCCCAGGCAGAGCCGTGATGGTATTTTCTCTCCCTGAATAACAAACCTGGCTGTAAAAATTCCCTGTTTGTGGATCTGCTGTGACTGGGGGGTGGGATGGAGCCATGCCCATGCGGATGGGACTCCCCATGCCCCATGTCCTCCACCAAACGGGGAGGAACCATGTTCCCACTGGAGCTGTCTGCGTCCCACCTGGGAGTGATGGCGTGAGCGCGGGGGGGAGGAGGAGCAAGGCAGAGAGGGAAAAAAATCACATGTTGTTTTTAAAAGGCATTTTTGAGTGAATGCTGAATAGGGTTTGGGAAAATTGCCTTAAAGGCCTGTTCTCTGCAGGGACAGAGCTTTTCATGGAGCACAAGTATTTTGAAACTTAATTGCACATTTGCACGGGCTAGTGTTTTTATTTCTCTCAGGTCTCCGAGGTGGTCTTTGAAGATTGCTGTCTCTCTGTAATGGTTTTCTTTATCTCAAATAAATTCCGCACACCTGCGAGGTGGAGCTGCTTGAAAGAAATGATGTCGAAATTGGCTCTCGATTTAATAAATCTGCAAATGGAGCTGGGATGCAGAGAGGCGAGGTGGCTGGTGGGGTCCGCTGTGCCTCCTCCCCGCTGCCCACCTCCCCTCTCCCTTCCCCTCTCCTGCCCTCTCCATCAGCTCGCTTTCAGCCTCTCCGTGGGCCGGGGCGAGTGTGGGGCTGAGCGATGTGGGTCCAGACGCTGCCTTTCCACCTGGCAACCACTGCCGGTACGTCTGAGGGGGCTCTGGCTGAATGCCCTGCAGTGCAGACCCCTCTAACTCCTGCCCGGCCATGTGGCACCTTGGCACAAATCCACCCGTGCGTCCGAAACCAGTGGCAAAAGCTGCCGTCGAGTGAGCGGTTAAAGCCCTGCCATGTGCCGCAAGCATGCTGGGCTGTACCAGCCAGAGATGATGCTACAAGCTAAATGCCAACTATCCTAAGGACCCAACAATGCCATTTTCTTTCCTGGCCTTGAGTTTGGGATTTGGAGCGGTGGTTTGCTCTGGCAGCTCCTCCTGCGGCTGTCACCACATGCCACCGGCCGTTCCTCCTGCTCCAGTAATCCACGCCGTGGCTCCCCAGCTCACCGGGGGGGACATTTAGCTGGCTCTCCATTTTGGAAGCACAGCAAAGCACCGGAGAAATGCCTGCGGCACAGTTCAGCGGCGCTGGCTGTGCCGCTGCAGCAGACAGAAACAAATCCCTGAGCGGCCGGGGCAGCGTGTGCCGGGCAGCCCTGGCTGTCAGGCGGAGAGGAATGGGCGGCCGTGGGAGTACACAGACAGGTTAATGGCAGCCGCGGATGCTGCACAATTGGATTTTGCCTCCCTATTTCTTAAGGAATCAGTGTCTCTCCCTTGCTTAGAAATCCGGCTGTCCTACTCCTCTCCCCGGGAGCCTAGGTGGCAGCAGGGTGACCTGTCACCCGTGGAAAGCACCTCAAAATGCTCCTTGCCGGAGTTCCCCAGACACGAGGTTACCTGCAGAGGCCGCGCCGCCTCCTGCACAAACCCCGTCTGCGTGCGCTCGCTCGGCTTCAGGCGAACAAGGCGTCGGGCCGCTTTATTGCATTGCTGGATTTTGTTCCACTCTGTTATTCGCCACGATTGAATTTGCTGCTGTGGAGGCAGGAGCCGGCCCAGCCAGCGCTCCTGCGCCGCCCTCGCCGCTCCGGTGGGACTGTGACCTTGTCTCGATATCTCACTTAGCCCTCGGCTGGGTAATTCGGTGCCAGTGTGGGAGCCAGGCGTTCATCTTCCTCCCGCCGAGCATCCCGGCATCATCCGACTCCCTTGTCTGAGCCAAATCCTCACTCTGCTCCACTTTTAATCATTAACCTTGTAAACGCTTTCAGGTAAAGCATCCGCCTTCCCGGCTCCCTCCTCTCTCTTTCTCACCCGGTTGTGTCCCTCCATCTGTATCTCCCTGAGTAGCTGTTGGAGTTTCGATGCTGTGTGGAGTTTCGATGCTGTGTGGAGTTTCGATGCATCCCCACGGTACCTGAACCCCCGGGCAGAGCAGAAACACACATCCCTATTATGCAAACCCTCCCCAAGTTTTAGTGACGCTCGCAAGTTCACGGTGTCAGTTGGGAAACGGCACGTCACCTCCTTCCCTGCTTCTCAGACTTCCGTAAAAAACACCTTGGGCTCTCCTGAAACAGTGGCTTCTTGGCTCGTTTTCTCTCTGGGCTGGAAGCAGCCAGGGCTGTGCAGCAGCGGGACGGCTGCGGGGCTGGGAGCATCCCATCTTTCATTGCAAGTGGTCTTTGAGCAGTGCAAACCCGTACGGTGGCACCGATGCCCGCTCCCCCCCGCCGGCACCGTGGCCAGACCAGCCCCAGGACCACGGCTTCATCACACCCTGAGCCCTGAACAGAGACAGGGAGCCATTCCTGGTGTATTAGGAAACACAGCTGGGAGCTCCATGAGCGGTCAGGGGGCAGAGCTGGCCGGGAAGTCTGCCGAAGCCTCGCTCTCTCCATGTCGATAGCGCCGGCTCTTCTCCCCCACCGCCTGCGCCATCGCCTCTGCCCCGTGATTGAATTAGGGGGCTGTAACCCGCCTCCCTCCCGGCTGTGGTCCCCGCCGCGCCGGGCTCAGATGCTGAACTTGAGAGCCATAATTTAATAAGTCTCAGGCAGACAGCGCGCTCAGATAGCCGTCGGGATCTCTCACCTCCTCCCTGCCCAGTGATGCACTGATTTATGCTCCCAGGTGACAGCCAGGATTTTGCCTGGGATTTTTGCTCTGCCGGGATGCGTTGCTCTTTTCCCAAAGCGGGAAGCTCGTGGGGTGAGCCAGGAGCAGGACCAGAATGGTACAGGCTGCGGTCAGTGCGATGTTTGCCTGCACGACCCTTCATTAGGCTGGCCCTTCATTTGAGGGAGGGAGCAGCAATGGGGAATGGAGGGACCCTGTGTCCTTACAGCAGCAGCCACTCTCAGGCTTCCCGGGAACAACGAGTTAAAAGTTGCAATTAGTAAAGTGCTGACGATGGGAAGGTGGGGTGGGAAGCGAGCAGCGCTAAATGAAACCTGAAAGGTTATTCCAATAAGCAGCAGCGCACTTTCCAGCTGCGCTCGCTTTCGTGGGAGCCGGGGGACGAGCATCGAGATCCAGGGAAGAGCAAGAGATGCTGGGTGGGATGAGGGACGCTTGGGCACTGGCAGCGCCTGCGGCACAGGGTGGCTGCTCTGTGCCCTTGCTAGAGTGACAGCACGAGAAAATTTGGCAGGGGTTTCTTTGTAAGTGCCCCCAGAGGAAGCCTGTCGGAGGCCGGCAGAAGCTTGGCACTTACTGGAGTGAAAAATATGGCAGGGGAATCAAAGCGGGAGGGGGACAGGCCACCGCACCCCAAGGGTGCTCACACTGGTGCCAAGCCGGGAGCGTGGTGGGGTGGGTGCTGCCCATCCTGCAGCCCTGCCAGCCCCTCCACAGGGGCTGAATCCTGCTGCAGGCGGGGAGCCCGGTGCCCCCCGCGTTTGCGTGGGGAGGGTTTTGGGGGAGCGGTGTGAGCCACACTGCTTTTGGCAGGGGATCCTTGTAACGTGGAGAGTGGGCCATCAGCCGCAGCAGGGACTGCCAGGGGGGAGCAGAACTGGGAGCCAGGCTGGAGAGGAGCTGCGCAGGGCGGAGGTTTCCGGGAAAGGCATTTCTCTTCCAGCTGAGCAGGCAGGAGCCCGGGCAAGTGGAGGCAGCCAGCGGTGGCCTCTCCCTGCCAGATGTAGCTGTTCCAGCTCTCCGCTGGTACGACACCACAGCGCTATTATTAGATGCCAGTAGGTCTCCATGGGTAGCTGTGAACTCCCCGATGCCTCCAGTAGCTTGGCAGATACCAGGGCAGAGCAGGATCTGCCGGCACTGGTGGGTATGAGAACCCCTGGCGAGCTCAGAGGGGGTATGGGTGGGAGCAAGGGATGGCAGAACATGAGGAGCCTTGCACCACAGCTTGGGCTGGAGCCACAGCAGCAAAAGGCAATTACCTGTCTAATGAGAGGTTTGGCTGATAAGAAGGGCACGGAGCCCCTGGCAACACCCAGGGGGTCAGTGGTGGCCCGGAGAGATGCTGCCTCGGCAGAGATGTGGGACGCAGGGCTCAGCACGAAGCCGCAGCTAAAAACCACATCTGAATTTCACAGCATCACTCTAAAATGGAAACACGATGTCCCTATCACCGCCGTCCTCTGCAGGAGGCATGGGGAAAGCGTGACGGGGCTGCAGCACACCAGGACACCCCGTCCCGCGCCGGAGGAGGGCTGGGGCTGGGGAGACATGGCGTCTCTCCACTCCCACCCTCTCCCCAAGCCTGGTTTCCAAGCAGGAGTGTTTAAATGCCTTTTATGTTGTGACTCAAATGATGAAAGGCCCGAAAATGGGACTAACAAAGACGAGTTGTACTTCAGAATAAAAAACCCATGAAAGCAGCAGATGCTGTCATAGGAATAAATTGTATCAACAGCGATCAGATGGGAAGTGAAAAGTCAGAACGGAGTTGCTCCCTCTTTCCCGTTTCCAGAGAAAATGTCTAGGTCCATGAATTTAGCCAGAATCAGGCAGGATGAAAGGCTTTGTCTGACAAGGCATTTCAAAGCATCTGGGAGCCTCCAGAGAAGATGTGGCCACTTGGACAGGCAAATGGAGCCCCTCAGTTTTAATGAGCATTTCAGTTGCCTTCCTTTATCCTTCTGCCAAGATCTTCCCTTCCCCCCCCTGCCCCCACCCTAAAAAACCCGTTTTCTGCTGTTTGTGATTTGTTTTAACTTTGCAAAACGTGCATTTAAGCAACATGACGTGAGGAAGCCAAGGGTAAAACATTCCTGTCACTCCATACAGCCTGGCCTGTTGCATCTTGCCATAAATACCTCCCCCCAGCCATTTCAGCTGCATCCGGGTCGGCACCACGTGCCTGCGGCCAGGACCCTGGCACTGGCACCCTGGCACCAGGACCCTGGCATCGGCATGGCTGCAGCCCCCTGACAGGGCTGGGAAGGGCAGTGGGGCTGGGGGAGAGCAGCCATCCCATGTTCCCCCGCCCAAGCCTCCCCCAGCCCCTTTGGCAGGAGCTAAGACATCCCTCAGAGATGCTCCTTTGGGGACGGGTTGTGTATTTTAGGAACAGCCCGCCTGAGCATCAGTGAGCAGTGCTGCATTCCCAACGGCTGTGTCCGGTACCCCCAGACCAGTTTGCACAGCCTGCCCAGTCCCAGAGGGATGCTGGCAAACTGGGAGGGGGAGGAAGGGATGCTTGCTCACCATGCAGGGAGCAGGGTTGCTTTCAAAGGCAGATGGCAGCGCCCAAAGCAAACTCTTCCTGCGCTCTGTGAGCCAGCGGGCACAATTCCCACGGCCATCCTGCATCCCCCCACTTCTGCCAACTCAGCAGCTCCAAAAAATGGGTGTCGCTACTCCCACAGCCAAAGGATGCCCCCAGCGCATCCCCCAGCCCTTCCTCAGCTCCTTCCCCAGCACAGCCAGGTCAGACACTCACTGCTCAGCTATACCCCGCTTCTCTTCATCTCACAGTATTTCTCTGCAACAGTATTCCTAATGGGAATTCTGGTCCAGCCCATCCATCCCCAGCAGGAACATCTGCTCCTGGAAAGGCTTGGGTACCACTGGTGTGGAGGTGCATGCCTGACAGCCCTCTTTGGATGCAGCTGTGGATTTTTTCCTTACATTTCTGCCTCATCCGCCTCATCCTTGGACAGTCTTGGGGGACGGCTTGGCGGGGCTCCAATGCCTGACTTGTCCATCCCACTGTTAGCGCAGACGAACGCTGGCGTGGGTGGCTTTAAGCCAACACCACGTCCCCACACGTCTTGCGCTCACCGTGATTACCTAGCGGAGAAGGGATTGTAACAGGATTTATAACGACCTACCGAGAAACAGGCTCTGATTAGCTTATAGGGAAGCAATGGGAGTCACACGAGGGGCGTTGGCAGCCACCGACAGCAGGGCTCCAAAAAGTGGAGGGTGAAGGAGCCCGGCCCCCCCCCCCCGCATCCCCTGACCTTGGCAGCCAGCCCATGAGGGTTCTGCCATGCGTTGAACAGGAGTCCTGCCAGTCATGGGGAAAGCTGGGACGTTGGCTTTGAGTTTTTAATTGGCTCCTAAAGCAGTAGGAAATGGCCAGAGCCAGCGGAGAGGCAGGGCTGCGAGGACGGTGTGATCTCCTCCTTGTCCCCCTCCACATTTAGGGGGGCTTTGGCTGCTCAGGCAGCACCTCCCTGCCCATACGCTCCCCTTCAGCCCCTCTTCGTGGTGACGGCCCAGCCTCCATGGTGGCCGCAGGTCACAGCTGCTGCAAGCATCACCTCAATTCCTGTACACCCTCTTCGATCCATGCATACTTTTCCTGGCCCTCCACTCATCAAAAATATCATCATCCTTCCTCATCAGTTACAAACCACCCAAATAATCCACCCGCTTTGGGGCCAGGGGTCACATCCTTCTCCCCGGTCCCTCTGCCCGCCCCAGGTGCCGAGCGGGTACCACTTCTCAGCATCTTTCAGCATCTCCCGTTCCCTTCCCAGCCCCTGCAACGACTCACCATCTCCTCATCTCCCCTTTCTGCTGTGACTGGATCGCACATGGGCTATAATTAATAGAAATTAGACTGTCGAGACCTTGTAGCCCCCATCCCGTAATTACTTGGCCTTGCTGCGTTCGAGGCGCAGAGATCGGCAGCGAGCTCACAAGCCACCGGTGATGGCAACACATCCTGTTAACAAGCTATTTTTGTTAAGCTTTGTGCTGGGGGATGTGCAGCATCTCCACAAAGTCCGTTCCTGGGGGGATGTGCGGGGGGATATTTTGGGATGAAATGCTGGCATTGGAGCTAGACAAAGCAGGATATTAGCAAACTGCCATGTCCCGACCACATTCGTCGCTCACACATTAATTGCCAGCTCCCCACCGCTCCAGCTGCCCGCCGTCCAACCGTACAGATTTCAGGGGCTTGGCAAAACGTTGATGCTCAGCGAGCGGTGACCCCCCTGGGGTCCTCAACTCCCCCCATTCCCTCACACCCTGAGAGACGTGCAGGAGCATAACGATGCCCGACATCTAACTGGTCACACGGTATCTCCCCACCGGCTCATTAAACCTCCTAACGGCCCCTGTGCGAGGTGCAGGTCGGCCCCGGATGATGGGCAGCTATTCACACTGCTCTGCTTTTATCGCTGTGCTTTTCGCGAGCCAGTAAAAAGTTCAGTGCAAAGCACAGGAGAGGTCTCTGAAAGGCAGCCGCGCTCACGACCCAGCGTGCCGGCACACGTCTCCACCGAGAAGGGGATTTTGCTGGTATTTGTGATGCTCGCTTAGCTGCCGACCCACAGGGATGTTCACTGGGAGGGCTTGTAGCATCACGCACCCACCCCAAGAGGAGACCAAAGGCCTGTGAAAAGGTGCTGCTGCCCATTTAGGGTGCGGGAGAGAGACCCCAGGCTGCGGGTTGGGTTCCAAATGACGCCATCAGTTGTTTTTTTTTTGGGGGGGGGTGGTGGAAGAAAATGTGACAGAGCTGGCGGCTTTGATGCCTGCCCGTCAGTCTCCTTCCCCCCTGCTGCAGGCAGAATGATGTGCTGCTGAATGGGGAAGAAGGTACATGACAGGCTCCAATTTGCCCTCTTCTCCACCAAACACAAGGACAGCCAGTAAATCTGAAATGCAGAAAGACTGAAAAGGGATGAAAGGGAGCCTACACGGCACGGTACGTAATTGGCTTGTGGATCTCAGTGGCACAGGACACTGCTGGGGTCGGGACCTCAGCAGGATTACACGTTTATAGAGCTAATGCTCTCCCTATTAGCCATGCTAGCATAAAAACACTGCAGAAGAGCCATTCGCCTCCCTGTTTCGGGCTGCCATCCGCTCCCTGCTCCATCCAGATAAAGGTCCATCCAGCGCATCCCTGGTTTTCTGCAGCCTCTGGTTTTTGCACCTCCGGCAGACGTGGGCTGGGTGGTGGGGCAGCCGAGCGTGCACAGAGAGCCCGGGCAGCTGTCACTTTGCCCTTCCATCTCACATTTGCTCTGTTCTGGCTGTATTTCTGATCCTAAAGAAACTCTCTCTCCGTAGGTCCTAGCCAGCCGCTGGCAGGGAAATGAGCTGGTGAATCTGCTTTCGCTACACATGAGCTTGTTCAGCATTTGATAGCGATCTGGCTGGCGCTCATCTGGGGTGGGTTTTGTCATTTCATCTGCAATTGTTTTGCTGTAAAGCACCTCGGAGGGTTCGCTAGCCGGCTGTTTTACAAAGGACACCGTCCTTATTACTACTGTGAATGAACTACTTTGCATTTCTGTGAATGGGAAAGAAAACTTGTCACCTCAGGACAAAAAGGGAGTGGAAGTATCTGATGATCCCCTGAGAAGCCTCAGACAATCCACTAAGCTCAAGTCATCCTCCCGTATTTCTCTCTCCTCGGGGGCAATTGGAATTATTAGTCCCCTCTCAAGGACCTCAAGATGCCTCTGTCCTTTGCCAAATCCCATCCTGGCTTTGCTGCAGGCTGCTGGCGCATCCCACCAGAGCCCCGTCCTGTGCCGGGGACCAGCAGAGGATGCCTGGTGCCTGCTGGGGGTCAGGACAACAGCGCCAGGAGCCGGTGAAGCTCCCAGCTGTGCCTGAAATCCTGCAATATCTATGGACACTGTGCTCGGGGTGTCCCCTGAGCCATGCCATCCTCTCCCAGAGAAGCAGGAACATCCTGGTGTCCATCAACACCTTCAGCCGCAGCAGGATCCAAGGACTTGACTCATCCATCTTTGAAGCCAGACATGCTGTTTCCCTCTGGCATGCCTCTGCTCCGGGAAGGTCCCATGGGCTTTTGAGATCCTGGTCCATCACGTGCGATGGGATGAGACGCGGGGGCACAATAAACCCTCCAGCAGTAGGGAAAGAAGATGATCTCTTCTCCCTGGTATCCAGGGATAAGACACGTGGGAATGGTTCAAAGCTGAGCCAGGGTAGGTTTAGATCAGACATAAGAAAGCATTTCGTTACCAAGAAGGTGGTCAAACCCTGGAACGGGCTTCCTAGAGAGGCAGTCGATGCTCCAAGCCTGGCAGTGTTTAAGAGACATGTGGGTGATGCCCTTAGGAACATGCTTTAACTTTTGGTCAGTGCTGAAGTGGTCAGGCAGTTGGACTAGATGATCGTTGTAGGTCCCTTCCAACTGAAATTTCTATTCTATTCTATTCTATTCTATTCTATTCTATTCTATTCTATTCTATTCTATTCTATTCTATTCTATTCTATTCTATTCTATTCTATTCTATTCTATAGATCTGCCTCCAACCCCATGCAAGAGCAGCCCAGCCTCTGGGCTACTTTCAGGCTCTGCACCCAGGTACCGGGTTTGTGCCCCGTGCCTGCAGCCATAGGACCGGCAGCATCCGACTGCAGCTGGAAGTGGAAGGCGTATGGCAAACTGGGGTTAAGCAGAGCAGATTACACAGGGAAAACACACTCTACTCTCCCTCTGTTTCTGCATATGTTAGTCCTGAAACAAGTATTTAAATTAAACAAGTTGCTATAGCTGAGTTTCCAATCCCACAGCCACTTCCACCATTGGCCTCCTTTTTTTTTCTTCTCCTTTCTTTTAGCTCGAGCAGCGGGAGGAGGAGATGCAGACATAGAGAGGAGTGCTAATTAAACAGGGAGTTCCACATTAGGGTACAAATCTTCTGGACCAGCAAAACCCCTGCCAATTTCTGTATTTATTTATTATTTTTTCAGTACAATTGTAATTTCCAGTGGTGCCTCCAGCACCGGGAGAGAGTTCAGGGGCTGCTCTTGGAGAGGATTAGCGCGCTGGAAGCATTATTACTTTCCTTCACTGTGAATTCAGGAGTGATTCCCTGATGGCTGCACTCTATATAGAAGTGAATCGGTGCTAATTTGTTTTTGAGGATCACACATCCACCAACATGTGAAAGACAATCCTGCATCTCGATGTATATTTCAAGTCAGTGCTACAGCAAACAACGGAAAATAAGCAAGCAAAGGAAGCCAGACCTCCCTTGCCCGGAAAGCCAGAGCTGGGAAAGAATGGACTTTAATTTTTTTTTGCTTGTGTGAGTTGGTGCTGCATCTTTCCAGGATTGTTTTGGGTTTTGGCTGCGCTGCTCATGGTGATGGGCAGTGGGGGCTTGGGCATCCCTCGCACTAGAAGCCTCAGGGACGCCACATCGGACGGGATGTCAACGAGATTGAGCATAAAAGGCTCCCCCTTTTTTTTTTTTTTTTCCCTTTTAAATCATCATCGAGTTTAACTGCAAGAGAGGAATAAATTAACTAATTGAATCTGTAACGACGGAGGGGCTGGGCACCTGGCAGGAGAGCAGCCGCCCCGCCACCCATCGCTCCTCTCTCTTTATTTGTGTGATTCAGAGGGACGTGGTCCATGGGGAGATATCAGAGCCGGCTGAAATGGAAGACAAAGCTATTGTTTCAAACAGAGTTATTGATTTTTACATTATTACACTATGAAATTTATGGTCTGGTTTCAAACTGCAATAGGAGTTAATGACCACCATCCAGAAACTTCCAGGTGACCTTGGCCTTGACTTCGGTGGAGGAAGGTGAATAGCTCCAGCTACCAGGGCAGCAAATGTAAAATGAACTTGCAGCACCCTAAAGAGCTTGATTTTGGGGTGCTGCTGACCCCAGGTCTCTGCCCTGAGCTTTAAACTCCAAGCTGATTGACAGCAGTGATGGAGAGGGGGAAATTGGACCTTCTCATCTCCAGACAAAAGCCACTTCTGCTGTTAAGCAACACTTTGCTCCTCTTGAAGCACCATGATGACCTCAGAGCTCCTGAGCATGGTTCTCCATCCTCAACCACCCACCCAGCAGAGCCTGGCTGACCAAGGGTTTGCTCCAGTTGGTCACTGCTGGAGAAATGCAAACGAGGGGACTCCGGAATGGCTGAGGAGCACTAGGAGAGGAGGCAACACAGCCCTGAGGAAGAGAAACCCCATAAGAGGGGAGAGCAATGGGCAGTTGCCCGCAAAGCCGGCAGCTGCCTGCAAAGGGCATGGCCCATTCCTGATGCCGGCCGGCTCTCCCATCCCGGTCACACGAGGCGGATTTGCTTTTTAATGTTGGGGCCACCACAGTGGTGTCAGGGTGACCAAGAGGTGGTTTATACCAGTTACCACACAAGAGACTGGTGACACAGAAGGGTTCATAGGGGCTACGGCACTCCCAAGTCTAAAGCTTTTTCCTGGATTTTCTTTAAAAGGTACCTCCTGATGCAACTTTTGGCACCAGCCTCTTCCCAAATCTTTCCTTAGCAATATTCCTTCCAAATTTCCATGTATGCGTCTTCCTCTGGGTAACGTCTTTCCACTTGCCAGCAAAGGGAGGCAATTTCCAGCTGCTGGAGAAGGATTTTTTTCTTGTAGTACCTTCTCCCTGGAACATCCCTGATGTTGCACCCTGAGCTAAAGTCGTGTGAAGCCAGTAGCCTCCAAGCTCATCTTCTGCCTCGGAGGTCATAATTGCCATTAAATCACAGCTTGCCTAACCAAATTATGCAAAACCGAAATTATCTCCAATGATTTTTATGTTGCTGAAATGTTCCAGAACTGCCGGGGTGATGACTGGGGGATTGGGAGCAGCTGTCACTCCATCAGAAACCATAACTCCAAACAGCTGGGATCTGTCAGTTATTTATGACACCGTTTGCAAAAAAAATAAATAATAAAATGATGAAGGTGGATGGGTGGTTGCCACTCTCCGGCTGAAAGGCAGCTCGTGCAGAAGGCGAAGCCCTGTGCTGGTGCTGGGAGCTGCAGCCGATGCTGCGGGGAGCAAACCCAGCGAGGATGCTCCTGCTGCCGAGCGCTGCAGGACCACGGGGCAGCACCTGAAGGGCTTTGCAGAGAGGCTGAAAGCAAGCTGCTGCTCGCTGGGGAACTTTGTCTTTGTGGCAGTCAGGATGGGCTTGTTTATTTTATCCTCTGTGTTGCAAAAAAAGAGAAAAAAAAAAAGGGGAGGGGGGGAGGAAAAAAAAACCCCTGCAGCTACTGAACACAGGTCTGACACCACTTTGTTGAACCGTCCCAGATCTGAAGTTTCGCTCTTGGCTCGCACCCAGTTGCCGTCGCTGCTCCGGCCTTGCCTTTCATCGTCCTTCACTTGGCAGATGAAATTGTGAACATTCGAGGCTTCTTTTTCTCCCTAAACAACAGTTTCTCTCTATGGCGGTGCGAACATCCCATTCTGAGTTAGTTCCCAAGTTTCAAAGTCTGTTTTTTCCCCAGGGGTCGTAGTTGTGTCTTTGTGCCCCAGTTCTCTCGGGGTGGATTTAGAAAGCATCCTTTGAAAGATCCAGGGTGTGAATGGGGCAGGAAAATCTCTGTCTGGAGCTCGTTGACAGCGACCTGGTGGTGTTACACCAGGTGTGAATTTGGCCTCAGAAGAGGGTGAGTGATGAGTAAGCTTACGCCTTTTTGATAAGCCCAGCTGCGAGCAGAAGCCAGATGCTTTGTCCCCACTTGTAGCTCGCTCTGGTTAAGTATTATTATTTATATTATGTAGTAGCTATACATAGTGTTTTATGGCAGTAAAGATACATAAATCAGCAACCAGAAGACGAGGGCTTTGCTCTAAAGAGCTTATAAATCTAACAGCTTGAGCAGCACCGGTAATGGACACAGTAAGCAGGCAGTCAAGTTGCATGTAGACATGAGCTAAGATGGGTCTCCCAAAGCAGATGGCGATTTAGGAGAGATTTGAAAGAGAAGCAACCTGCTCCAGCCTAGAAACCAGATCCTGCCGGAGAATTAGACGGGCCATGACCCATATAACTTGTCCAGGTGGAGAGGTGAAAGCATCCATCTGAGAAAAGGAGCTCGCAAAGAGGGAATGGGCAGGGGGTGGCAAGGGCTTGTGGCAGGGCTGCCTTTTGGGGGGCTGTGCAGGTGCATCCCCCCTGGGGCTGAAGCATCTCTTCTTGTCCTAAGTGATTTCTTCCCCTTGAGCCTGAGACTCCTAATGAAAATAAGTGGCATTACATCTTCCTAAAGAAACCGAGGCTCTGCCTTGCTCCGAGATACAGTAAAGCGTTAAAAGCCTTAAAATGCAAGAAAACTGCTGGCACAGGTATACCCTGCTCTCTGGACTGAGCGGTGCCGTGGGGACAGGCTGCCTGCAGAGCAGAGCCAAGGCCAGTGTCCCTGCCCTGGTGGCAGAGAAGTGCTCCAGCCCTTCGAACCTCCCCCTCCCTCCAATCCTGGGTATCAAACCAGCTTTTTTTTTTTTTTTTCTTAATTTCTTCCTGTGCTGGCACCGGCCTGGGAGGAACTTGGTCTGGGCTGGAGAGAGATGTGCTGTGTCTGGCCGAGCACGCTGGCTCCGGGTGTCTGCATTCTTCTGGCCGCTTTCAGCTCTTGCACAAATTGAGGCTTCACGCTAAATGCATTACGCTGTATAACAATTAATCCCGTGCTACATATAGAAAGTCCTTACTCATCAATAATGCATGCGGGAGGAGTGATTTTCACTCTCAGTAATAAGGCTAAGACAATGGAAACAAGCAGGTAATGGAGAACATTTATAATCATGTTAATCTAATAATGAGTCTAATGCTGTTAAAAGTAAGACGGCAAACTGGACGCATCCAAAGATAAATTATTTCAAGCATTCATTAACTGATGCCTAATTAATGCCCAATTAGAGAGATGCTACATGGGAAATGGTTTGGACAGTCGGACGAATTCATTCCAATCACTGAAACCTCAGTCAAAAGCAGGAGGCGGCAGAAGGACACGGCGAGCAGAAGCCAGGGTGACACAGCGCATCAGTGGGAGAAAGCCAGGAGATAAACACCCCCTTGCTGGTTTTATCCGTGTCAGCAGGGCTTTGTTTTTATTCACTTCACCGGCAGGTTTCTGCTGATTTTTCCGTGCTGCTTTTGAAGCTGTCCCTCCCTGGTGAGCTCCGACACACCTGCTGGTGACCCTCCATCTGCCTCGCAACCTTTACAAGATGAAGTCAAAAGGGCTGCATCAGGAATAACGAGTTCAACAAGTTAGGCAGGGTCTAACTCTCAGGGAGCCGGGCTGAGACCTTGCAGGAAGCTCTGGATGGCGCTTTCCAGCCTGGGAAGCTCAGCGAGACCCAAGCGCTCTCAGCTGTCTCGTCCTGGTGGGGCTCGGCTGCTGGCCATTGCAATGGTGGTGTTACCAGCCTCAGGAGCTTCATGGCCTGTTTGTTTCTTGGGGCTCTCATTCCCGGATCTAAACTGTGACCTAGCCCAGGGCATCCCAGGAGCAGCTTCTCACAGCACTAGGCATTTGGCAGGTTTTATGGGCTTGGAGGGAAAGCATCCTTGATGAAACCATGTGCCCATAGTGCATCCACTAGGGAGTCCATAGGTTTCTTCTTTCCAAGTCCTGCCCACTTAATTCTTATTTTTTCTAAGCATTCATCCTTCTGTTTCCCCATTCTCCTTACCCCTGAGTTGCAGCACGTAGGTAGAAACACATCTCTGGTTTTTCTTCCTACCGTCTTACTCTTGGGAAGCTGAGAACCAGAAACACCCCGGACTATCCCCACTGCCATCCACGACCACCGGAGTCACATCTCCCTCTCCATAGGAACTCCAGCCATTAACTCACAAATGCCTGTTAATTAAAGAGATGGACTCAGTTCCCTCTGACCTTTACCTCTGGAGTTATCCCCGCAGGCAGGGAGCCGTTAAACACCGCGCTCCCTTTCGGCAGGAGCCTCTACCTTGGCTGTGCTCCAGGGAGACCCAGGCTGCCTTCGTCCATTGCTGCGCGTTGCTAACAGCCGCCTGTCATCACCATCCCTATACGTGAAATCGTGTATGCTCCGAGATCCCTGCCCGACTCCACCTCCCATCAGTAATCCCGTTAGCCTGGCAACTGTCGTGTCACGGAAGAGCGCATAAAACTGTTGTTTGGAAGCAATATGTAATCTTCCAACCTGCTGCTTATAGCTGGGAGATGGTTTATTGATTCAGACCCTTGTGATTTGGTATTTGCAATAACAGACTCTGCATGTGGGAGATCGTCACAGCGCTTGTGCCTGGCAGGATTTTACTAATAAACATAAGACCTACAGAAGGTTTTGTACTTCAGTGTCACCGAGGTAAGACGGGGAACATGAAGCCGTCCCACCTTAGCGAAGCACATCTGCGGGTAAAAAACCCAGCAGAATGTATCTGCAAACGTAGCTTTATCTTTACCATCATTACCTGGCACTCAGCTAATCACAATATCCTCAGGATACCGCTGTTTCCCAGGCTGCGCTCGCACAGCGAGTTGCAGCGAGGGCTCCCGTTTTGGCAGGGAGCACTCGGTAGTCAGCGCTGGCACGATGCTCCCACCAGCACAGCCCCTCTCTCATCGCAAAGGCACGACAGCAAAGCCAAAATGGCACAGCGGTGACTTGGAGAACGTTCCTTTTCCTACACAGCCGTAGGAGTTGTCGCAAATTTAACGTTCCCGACTTACAGCCCCTTTTTGGCAGCGGTGCAGGAATGAGACATCCCTCCTGGTAGCCGATGCTTAATTTCTGAAGGGCAATGCCTGGAAGAAGTCCCCCCTTCTCATCGCAGCCAAAGCTTGGCCCAACACTTTGGCTAGCGATGCTTTTTTTTTTTTATTAACAGCCCAGTCAGAGATGACTGCCTCTTACTGGTGATTTATGGAGAGTCTGAATAACCCAGTTTATCTAAAAATGTGACAACTTTGCGTTGAAAGGCTGGGTCCAGATGGACGGGTCACCTGCTATTAACTATACGGTAATAGATCTCCACACCAGACAAAAGGCAACGGTAACCACGGAGTTATATTTCAAACACAATTAATAAGAAAAGAGTGAGGGTTTTTTGCCTCCCACTTGTATTCAGCTGTAGGCGCTGAAAAGAGGGACTGTAAAAGCCCAAGGGGTCCAGGCTCATGGACTAGCTGGTGATAACGACATGGAGTAATTAGAGATGAACTCCACTTCCACTCTCGTTTTTCAGATTATTACGAGCTGAGTGCAAGGCGAGGACTCGTGGGCAGGATGGCACCGGCAGCTGTACGCTGCTCTGATTTTACTCCTTTCCCCTGTAAAGTCCAGAGGCAGAATTCATTAGACATGAGCAAATTTTGCGTGTAAGAGGAAAAAGCCGAATCTCGGAGGAAAATCTGAATGAGAAATGACAAGTCTGGTGCAATGAGTCTGAAAAGCCACTTGGCGTGGAAGGAATAGCCTGAAAGCAAGCCTGGTGCGAGGAGTGGGAGCGAGACGGGAACGGGGCGGCGAAACCGGCACTCTGAGAGCTGAGCAGAGGGAGGGGATGATTACTGCCTTGCTCACCGCTTCTTCTCCGCAGCGAGAAAGCCCCGGTCACAAGCACATACTGTAGCATTAGAGGATGCAATATGCTTTGCCACAGGACATCCATTTAAAAATATGTCTGAGCATCCCACTTCCAAACGGAGTTTTCAGCTCAGCCTTTTCCACCAACTGCTGGCAACATATTTTCCTGTAAATCACTTGGTTTTCAGGGTGGATGGTGGTGTCTAACAACTGTAGTAAAAAGAGATGGCGGGGATGGGTCTGCGCCTTTGGAGGAGCTGGGTGTGCTGTGCAGATGCGCCGCACACGTGTAATTTTAGGTGATTCACTGGGAATTACTAAAGCTTTTCCTCTCCGATACGTAAGCGCAGACGATTTAAGAGCTGCATTACAGGAGGGGTGGACACCTACAAGGGTTTGCATCTCCCCTGTTTGCTCTCACGCATTTGTACAACTGCCTTTCCCCCCGACTGCGCTGCCTGCCTGCAGGCAAGGGGCTTTTGCTGCCTGCACTGCCAGCCTGAATTCCCCCTGGGAAAGTTTCTCCCGCCTGGTTGGGGCTGGGAGCGCAACCGCCTGCCTGTTGCAGGCAGGGCGAGGAGGCAGGGAGCGCTCCATACATCACATTTAAACTACTGTGGCTGATGAGCCCACTCATCACAGCCACAGTTGTTTCCGTGGGTAATTCATGAGCTGAGTTAATTGAGGGCGTTTTTCACCCGGAATAGTCCCCACGGCAGCGATGGGTGGGCTGGGGGGGTGGGGGTTGCCCAAGTCCCTGCTGATGCCGCTCTCCCCTCTCTCTGTACAGGGGGGTTTGCAGAGCTGCTGCTGGTGCTGCTGGGGCTGAAGGTGCCCGGCGCCCTGGGCTGCCCCACCGACTGCGTGTGCTACCCCTCCCCGATGACCGTCAGCTGCCAGGCTCACAACTTCGTCACCATCCCCGAGGGCATCCCCGAGGACAGCGAGAGGATCTTCCTCCAGAACAACCAGATCACTTTGCTGCTGCGGGGCCACTTCAGCCCCTCCATGGTCACCCTCTGGATCTACTCCAACAACATCACCTTCATCGACCCCAACACCTTCGACGGGTTCGTCAACCTGGAAGAGCTGGACCTGGGGGACAACCGCTACTTAAGGGCTTTAGCTGCAGACACTTTCCAAGGGCTGGTGAAACTCCATGCCTTGTATCTGTACAAGTGTGGGCTGAGCTCCCTCCCCAGCGGGATATTCGGTGGCCTCCACAACCTGCAATACCTTTACCTGCAAGACAACCACATCGAGTTCCTTCAGGATGATATTTTTGTTGACTTGGTTAACCTCAGCCATCTTTTTCTCCATGGAAACAAGCTCTGGAGCCTCCATCAGAACACGTTCAGGGGACTAATAAACCTGGATCGGCTGCTCATCCATCAAAATCAGTTGCAGTGGATTCACAGGCGGGCTTTTCACGACCTCCGAAGATTGACCACCCTTTTCCTCTTCAATAACAGCCTCTCGGAGCTGCAGGGGGACTGCCTGGCCCACCTGGGAGCCCTGGAGTTTCTCAGGCTGAACGGGAACCCGTGGAGCTGCGATTGCAAAGCCCGTTCGCTCTGGGAATGGCTACGCAGGTTCAGAGGCTCCAGCTCCAGCGTCATCTGCGAGTCCCCCGAGCAGATGCACGGCAAGGACCTCAAGGTGCTAAGAGCAGAAGACTTTAGGAACTGTTCGGGGTCCGAGTCACTCCATCAGATTAAAACACATACTTTCTCCACAGCGGACAGAGGAGCCTCCAAAACCCACCACCCTCACCACTCCTCCAAGGAGAAGGGGAAGGAGAGAGGGGCTGAGAACAGTTTGCACAGCAGCCAGCCCGCCGCCCCCCCCGGCTCCCGGCCGGGCTATCGCAAACCCGGCAAGAACTGCACCAGCCACAAAAGCCGTAACCGAACCTCTAAACCGGTATCCTTGGGGCCGCGGAAAAATGGGCAGGAGGTTCCAGACTATGTGCCTGATTATCAGCACAAATTCAGTTTCGGGGTGATGCCAACGCTCCCCCCCAAACGCAAGGGTAAGTGTACCCGGCGGACACCCATCCGCCCCCCCAGTGGGGTCCAGCAGGCGGCCGGCTGCTCGGGGCTCAGGGCATCGCTCCTGGTTTTTATGATGGTGTTAGCGGCCGTCATACGCTGAGCCCCCGGCGGCGGATGGAGCGAATCTGTACTGCCACCAATCTACAAAGGACCAGAGTTTCTTTTCTTCTTCTTTTTTTGTACGTGGTGAGCGTTGGCCTGGCGAAGGGAGGAACGTTGTCTCGGCTTCTGACGGTCTCTCCGTGCCCGGCCGGGCTGCCAACGCGGACTGTGCCGAACGCAGCGGGAGCGGATTAAAAGGCATTATCACACCTTGTCACAAACAGCCTAACCGAGCACCTACAACAAAAAAAGCCAACCTTACAAAACCCCAGATAACAGGGACGGTAGCCAATTTGTCGGTGACAACGACCGGACAAATGGACTGTATCCATGCTCTTGTGAAATCCTGTTCATTTGAGAGCACTCTGAACGACCCCTCCAATTACCGAAAGGAACATAATTGCTGTAAAAACGATCACCAATTAAGCCTACACTGTTTCTCTGAAAGTGAGTGCAAGGACACTGATACCGATGAAATAAGGACATTGGTTCTCCCACGTTTTTGCCCCTTTGGCTCCAAACCCAGAGGCCAAAGTTGGCTGGGAATCTCTTAGAAGACAATCTCAAACCCCTGAATATCTCAGGCATTACAGCAGAACAGGGCTTGCCTGCTGGGCTTGGAGTAGCCAACAACCAAAGGAAAGACTGATTAAAGGTGGAATTAAACAAAAAAACCCAACAAACCCAACACTTAAAGAAATGAGGTACCCACAGGAGGTGCGGTTTTTTTGTAACCGTGTTCACACAGCTGAAAAAAAACCCCCAACCCCAACAAATGCACAGGCTCCCCCCTTCCCCTCAATTATCCATATATATGTCTTATAATGTTTATAAACTATATGGAAACTATATCTTCAGAACTAAGGATTGTATTGTTGAATTTATAGCAGACCAGTATATGATTTTTTTTTCTCGAGAAAACAATCCGGCAGCAGTGCCTACAGATGCTGAAAGCCATCGGGCGGGCTCAGTACGCACGGGGGAACCACAGCGGACCAATGTTCTCAGCAATTCAGAGCACTAAACTTTGGGAGGGGTGGGGGGGGTTGGTTGTACGTGATGCAGCAAAGTCCACACCCAGAGAGCCAAAACTCACCCTTACATCCTAATTTGTAACCGGGGGGAGAGAGAGAGATTAATTAGTCCAAATAAATAGAGCCATAGAGCTCTGTCTCCGGAGAGCGCTGCGAGGCCCCGGGAGGAGAGGGGCTTTTTTGGGGCTGGAGGCAGAGAGGGGCTTCCCAGCCGTGTCGGTGGCGTGAGGACCTTTATAGCTGGACTAAGGTTTTCACTGGGGCAGCAAGGAGCAGTTCCCAGGCTGCAGATAGTCCTGACAGCGTCAGGAGAGGTTTTGTTTCGTAAAAGGAACAGGTTGCGTCATGGGAAGAGTCAGAGAAGCAGGAAACTACAGCTCATAGGGAACCGGCGAGAAGCACAGTGCCCAGGGTTTCTGGTCCACCACAGGAGAGAAAAATAAATGGTCCAAGACAGCCGTACGAAGGGGGTTGTGGCTAGGTGGAGGAGAGGGAGCAGATCTGCTTGTTCCCCTTGTCCCAAATTAAATCCCGTGGTGGAGGGATGCATTTGCTGGTTGGGGGCATGGTGGAGCCGGCGGCATCACCCACGGCAGCCCACGGGCTCGGGGAGGTGCTGCCCAAATTCTGCAGTCGGTGTGAATTCCTTGTCAGCGTGGATATGTGAGACCAAACAGACACTGAAGTTAATGAAACAAGGGAAATAAAAGTGATCTTGGACAAGAAAAGGCTGCTGTTCATTTCGTAACCATATCCCAGCGGCGGCGGCATGTTTCTAGCCCGTAGCTCACGTGTGGGGTGGAAAGCTCAAAGGCAACGGCTCATGTTTTCCATCAAACACATCGCTAGCTTTGGAAAGAATGGGACAGCTAAGGAAACCTGCTCTCGCAACCGCTTTGGGGATGGGGAGAGGGTATTTACACAGCGACAGATCCCCTGGAGGTAACTGGAAATGAAAAGGGAAACTCCCAAGCAAAAAAGAAAGAAGAAAATTCCCCTATGCACTTATTTTTAAGAGCGGTTGGGTGTTGGGAGCAGGCAGCTGGGAGGGCACAGCATCTTCTGTCCGTCTCGCAAGCGAGGATGGGCAGAAGCTTGGATGCTTCACCTTTAAATACCCTTCTTGGGGAATAGCAGGAGTAACTCTGGGAGGAGAAAGGAAGAGGTTACTTCATCAAGCCCTCTCCCTTCCAGCTCCTACCCAAACTTTTCTGTCTACAGGGCTCTAAAGCTCCACTAAAGGGATGTCCAATGCAGCCAGAACAAATAATCTGTGATCTGAAATAGCTCCCTCACGTCCTACTCTCTATAACCAATAGCAACTGAATGAGTCTGGCACTGTCCCTTAGAAGTGGAGAATGTTGTTATGTTAGTTATTTCATTTCATACTTTGGAAATCAAAGCTCTCAGTGGGAGAATGAAGAAGAGAAGCACTTTATTAATTTTTTTTAAGTCTGTGTGTAACTCCTGTAATATAGGAGTGAAATGTCAGCACAGGAGATGCTAATGTTTTATAAATGATTTGGGTGCAGCAGGCACGATGGATAGTCTTTGAGATGAATTATATTAGAACAGACTACGCCTGGCTCAAAACCATAATTGTATTTTTAGTATCTTTTCCTTTAACATGTAGGAAAAATAAAGGCAACTCCATGGTGTATTACAAGCCTTGTCAATCAAGTGCTCTAACGCCTAGCAATAAAGGCTACTGTTCAAAAACCAGAAGGGAGACATGATACACTGCTAAATAGGAGGTGTCGCTTGACATGGACTATGGGCTTCTGAAGTTCCTCCTGCCTTCCCCTTAGCTGCCGTCCCTCCCTGTGCCCATCCTTCTTCCACGACCACAGTTCTTTGAGGATAAACTAAATTTTTATGGCATGCTCTGACACTTAGCCTCAATAACTAACTTCCCGTCTGCATAGTTCAGCTCTGCCATGGCCCCTGGTTCACTCTCGTGTGGTTTTTCCCCAATCCCTTCATACAGCATGTCTTCATGCATTTTGAATGTTGCTCTGAGGGCTGGCATAAATCCCCTCTTCTCTGAAGCCGCGCTCCCACAACCTCAAAGCACGCATCTCTCCAGTCGAGCGGATACAGGTATAACCACGACTTGCTGGAGACAGTCTGGCTCAGGCTGGAGAGAAGTTGGAGAAACTTGGGATTTAATCAGAATCACTCCCAGACACCAAAGGTTTGGCAGGGAGGTCCCTGGGGTAAAGGGCTGAACCCCTGAGGTGGTGGTAAGCACCATGGCCGCCCTGAGGCAATGCTGGGCAGTGGTCCACATGATCCCATTTGGACAGGCTGGATTGATGGGCCAAGGCCAATGGTATGAGATTCAACAAGGCCAAGTGCCGGGTCCTGCCCTTGGGTCACAACAACCCCATGAACGCTACAGGCTTGGGGAAGAGTGGCTGGAAAGCTGCCCAGCGGAAAAGGACCTAGGGGTATTGGTTGACAGTCAGGTGAGTATGAGCCAGCAGTGTGCCCAGGTGGCCAAGAAGGCCAACAGCATCCTGGCCCATATCAGGAATAGTGTGGCTAGCAGGACTACGCAAGTGATTGTCCCCCTGTCCTCAGCACTGGTGAGGACCCACCTGGAATACTGTGTCCAGTCTTGGGCCCCTCACAACAAGACAGACATGAAGGTGCTGGAGTGTGTCCAGAGAAGGGCAACGAAGCTGGTGAGGGGTCTGGAGCACAAGTCTTATGAGGAGCAGCTGAGGGACCTGGGGTTGTTCAGCCTGGAGAAGAGGAGGCTGAGGGGAGACCCTATCACTCTCTACAACTACCTGAAAGGAGGCTGTAGCAAGGTGGGGGGCAGTCTCTTCTCCCACGTAACACACGACAGGACGAGAGGAAACAGCCTCAAGTTGCACCAGGGGAGGTTAGATTGGATGTTAGGAAAAATTTCTTCACCAAAGGAGTTATCAAGCATTGGAACTGGCTGCCCAGGGAAGTGGTGGAATCCCCATCCCTGGAGGTATTTAAAAGATGGGTAGACGTGGTGCTGAGAGACATGGTTTAGTGGTGGTTTTGGCAGTGTCAGGTTTATGGTTGGACTCGATGATCTTAAGGGTCTTTTCCACCCTAAATGATTCTATGATTCTATAAACCTAAACCCCTCCATGCTCCAAAGCTCCACCTGGGCTCCCCCGGCTGTGCCACCACTCCCCTTCCCAGCGAGGGGGGATCAGCCATCAGCTGGTGCCGTTCACTATCGCAAGCTCAACCTTTGGATGTGCATCAATTCCCCTCTCCGGGGCGCGGGCAGACAGACTGCCTGTTGCAGACGTGGTTAGACATTGCTGATAGTTCCCCACAGCTCGGCTGCAAGCTCTAAACGCTTCCCTTGGGAAACGTGTCACTTGAGCATTTATTTGCTCATCAGTTTCTCGTTCCTTTAGCGTTCTTCGGTCTGCCGCCCGCACCGTGCGCTGCTCTGGCAGACGAGACGAGTCCCTGTCGCTGCGGCTGCCTTTCCCTTCTTTACATCAGTGAGCTTTAATGGTCTAACTTTGGGCTGTTCATGCAAATCCTTTCCATTAAAAAATAAATGCCAGAGAACCCAGAAGAGACCCCAGACTGTGCCTCTGGAAACTCAGCCCTGGCAGCAGAATCCCATTTCCTGAGTCGGAGCCAATTTTCTCTCCATTGTACCACTTTTCCACAATTTCATCCCATAATTGCTAACATGGAGCTTTTCATATATGCTTTGAAAACACAAACCATATGACACTGCATCTCTTTTATCCTCCCAGGTAGGATGAGGACCAAGCACCTCTTGGATATTGAGAATAAATTTTTAGTTTATCAGTCTAAACCAAGACCACAAGTCTGCAGTTTCTCCTATGCTCCCCATCACTTCCCAGATAACACTTGTGCCCCCCCAGCACCAATTCCAAATTATTTCCTTAGTCTCAGAAAGTTGCTCTGTGACACGTAACCCATTTCCGAGGGACAGAGCAGAACAAAAGCATCACTTCACATTTCTTGTAAGCTAAATAACACTTTTTGTGGTCCTTTGAGTTCACCCTTCCCTAAATCCTCCGTCTGCGTATGCTTTCCCTGTCTTAGCTTCAACCACACCCCTGGGAACACTTCCCAAGATCCCATTTCCCATTGCATGACCAAG
Organism: Burhinus oedicnemus; assembly: GCA_008921705.1. Classification (NCBI taxonomy): domain Eukaryota; kingdom Metazoa; phylum Chordata; class Aves; order Charadriiformes; family Burhinidae; genus Burhinus; species Burhinus oedicnemus. The sequence goes on from VFFE01007832.1 coordinate 452,819, forward strand.
AATATTTCCCATTCCATTGGTTATTATCTCCTTGAGGTCTTGCAGGTTGACATCATTCTTCTGTTCCACCAGCCCTCTTCTCTCCCTTAACACATCCAGCAGCCCCCAAGCTCACGCGTGCTTTGGTGAAACATGAGATGGCCGACACCAGACGACGCTAATGGGAACGGTGATTACAGGGGTGCTCTTGTATCGCTGACCACGTCGGAGTCTGTGGGTTACAGATGGAAGCAAAAGCAACTATGAACATAGGACACAGAGGACTGCAGCAGTGCTCACGTTTTGCAATGTGTGTTTTTTGGGAAGGTGTCACGCTGGCATCGCTGGCGAGCCAAACCACCTCTCCACTCACATAAAAGCAGCCCCAGGAGCAGCACCCCTCTGGAGTCTCCATCCATCTCGCTGTCTCCCAATACACTCCATCTTCCCCTCTCCTGGAGAAACTGCCTTCAAAGGGGAGAAGGATCTTTCATCTCAGTGACCACCTCAGTCCCTGGCCCCTGCTCAAAAGCAGCCAATTAGGTGAACAAAAGCAAGCATTATAACGCAAGTCCCTTGCTACCCAGCTTATTGTTGTAAGGAGCCGCTCACCAAAACCCCATTTTTTTTCCCCACCCCGTGAACATGGATGAAATTCTCCCCACACCCAGCTGCTCTGCAGACGCATCTTTATCTCTCTGCAGGCTCCTCGGCTCATCCCCACCCTCATCCGCATGACCCGAGTCCTTTCCGGAGCTGCCCTCCATCCTCTTCCTCCTTTGTGAAAACAGAATCAAAATAACTGTTTAACAAATCAGCCATTACCTTCTCCCATGTCACCAATTCCCCGCTATCATTTCGTAATTGGCCAATTTTCTCTTTTACCTTCTCTCTGCTCTGAATACGTCTCGGGAAGCTCTGATTGTGTGTTAAAATACCCTCCCTAATTCACTGCTCGATATCTCTTTCTGCTCTTCTAATTGCCCTTTTAACTTGCTTCTAATTTTTTTATAAATCTCCTAATCCTCTTCCTGCACAAGTTGTTTACACGCACGGGAGAATGTATATGTATTAGCAGATGTTCCTGGGTAAATAATGCACAAAAGAATATTACTGCTTCACGCAAGCTGCAATTACTGCTTTCCCCAGAATAAGCCCTGTTTAACCCTCCTATTTAGGGCACACGCCCCTGCTCTCGCTGCACATCTCCAGGCCATTTCACTCCTGCTGCAGAACATTAACACCACCAGCTCCACCACGGCTCGCTCGCTATCTTCTGGGAAAAAAAAGAATTAAAAAAAACAAAACAAAACAAAACCAAAAACCCAAACCAGAATCAAAGGATAAAGGGAATGGTACAGTTATGTTCCAACAAATCTTCTTTTTTTCGGGAACACAGCTAGAAGACATGAAACAAAATAGCTACACGACTCGAGCACAGTGGCACAACCCCAAGTAATAAACAAATTTGAGAGTCTCGGTGCTTTTGATTTATGGACAGCTTACTGCGCTCCCTGCTCTCAGGGAGTCGGTTGTCAAAGCCTTTGTGCCGCAGACAGGCAGAGGGTCAGGCAGGCGTTGTTTGCCATCCGCTTTGTAAAACACTTCCTAAATTACTCAGAATTTCCTTTCTCTTTTCCATTTCTTCTCTCAATTTGTTTGCGGTCTCCTTCTCACAAAACACTGCAGTACCTGCCAGATGCTTTGAATTCTGTATTTTCCAGCTAAAGGGTGATGCTAAATCATGGGTTTAAAGTTACACATCTCATTCAGATGAAAAAACTCGGGTCATCGCCCAGGAAAAGCGACCCTGGGTCCGGGCAGAAGTCAGTGTTTTGCAACCCAACGCTTGAACTCGCTCGGGGACAGAAGGCACTGCTGGTACTGGGAAGCTCTGGGAGACGGGGGCTGGGGTTTTTTTTACTTATAGCCTACACTTACGGAGGCACCTTGTTGCTGTCTAAATACCAAATCGTGATTAACAATAATGATCTGGCCACCAGAACATCTCTGGGCACAGTGTCCACCTCTGTCACCTCCATCCTGCTACACCCCACATGGCTGCCTGCCCCCACACCGAGAACCCTGCCTGCCCCAACCTGCGCAGGGGACAGAAGATTAAAGAAAATGGAGAGGGAGGAAAACCAAAATCAGACGGAACCAGTAAAAGCTCACCTCCTGCTTTTCAGAGGCTGCTTGGCCATGCAAGGTCAAAAGCAAAACGCTTCTATTAAAATATGAAATTGTTCCTATGACAGACTGCGGATTTCTGAGGCTGTTATGGAATAACAAAACTTTTGGCTATTTGCTGACTCGCCCGGAAAGATTTCCATTTCTTCCCCACATCAGTACACTTTATTTCCCAGAGAAGCAGATCCCACTCCCAGCAAGGGTTGCCATCCCCAGAGACGGATTTTGTTTGCTTCAATTTGAGCTGCACCAGTTTCATTTGATTCCCCCCCCACCCCGTGGTTCCTGCAGGCAGGTATCGCAGCATCCTCAGCACAGGACTTTGTGCTGCACCTTCCCCACCTCGCAGCCAAGATTTAACACCTCTACTTCAAGCCTACCAGCGTGACTTGGTTATTTATCTTTTTTTTTTTCTTGTTTTTTTTTTTTCCCCTCCAGACCTAGTGAAACTTCTCTCAGACCCGATTTCTCAATAGTGCATACAAATTGCTCTCCCTGGAAAAGGTTTTCATAGTTATTCCCTCAGTCAATCCTTCTACAGCTAAAATATCCTGGAACCAAAGGTCTTGGCTTCTCACAGGTCTGCTCTAAAGAAGCATTTCTAGGTGGGGTGGCTCGTGATCCGCCTTGCGTGCCCTCGTGTCCTCAGAACAAGCCCTGTTTAAGCCTTGTGGGAGTTTACAGAGCATCTCTTATTATTTTCAACTCATGCCTTAACCTCATTCTAAAATACAAAAATTTAGAAAAGAAAATTAAAAGGAAAAGCAGAGCGACCCTTTTGGCACGTACCCTGCCAAAGGCTCCTGGGAAGGACCAAACATGCAAAACCCCAAAGCCCATGGGCACACAGAGTTGGCTGCCTGCAGGCTACCATTTCCCAGCCCTGTGTGCCCTGTCCCCCAGGAGAATCCCTGTCACTGGAAAGACCTTATCACGTTTTCAGGGGTTCCCGATAGGAGGAGACGCTGGGACACTTGCTCCTCTCCCACTCTTACGCTTTCTTTTCTAAAGGCACAGTTTGGGGAAGCGGACCTGCAAAGGAGAGGGGCAGGCGGAGCGGCAAAACCACATCCTTGCCATCGCGGGAAGACTTCTCCACTCCTTCCTGCATCTACTTAGCACGTAGAAAGCAAAAGGAAACAAGAGAACACGCACATATGGAGCCCCTGTTAAACCTGAACTAAATATACCGCGGGATGCTAACAGCCTGCCTCGACTTGCTGGTGCTTCAGCTGCCGCGGCAGGACCCCAACCACCGTGTTCACCGGCCAGCTGGAAGGGCTTTCCGCAGAGCAAACATGGGAAACCTCTGAAATCCCCCTCCGTATGCTCTGTGAGCACCGCTGCCGGCGCAGCACTGCCCTGAAATTTTGGTGCAAGGCATCCAGATAACAAAGGCGCACCAGGAGACACGGGGCAGCCCTGCCTTACAGCATCTCTTCCGATACTCCATCATCCCGCGTGCTTGTAGGAGCCCCTTCCCCGCAGCGCCCCAGCACGCCGGGTGGGGAGCAGCGCTGGGACCGGCCAAGGACATCTGCGTGCGTGAGCGGCTCAGACCACCACGGCTAAGGAAGCACTCGCCGTCATCCAGGTGGATCTCCAGGAAGGGAGATGGGAAGTCTCAAGATTAAAACAGTGAGAGAGGAGGCAAGCGCACGGGAGAGGCAGGAGCAGCAGGAAGGAGAGCATACGTGCTGGCTGGAGCGGGTGCGTTCAGCCTTGTAAAAGGAGGGGGGAGGAAAAAGGGAAAGGTGGTCATATTTGACTCAAGAATGAAGGAAAGCCAGCTGAGAAATTATTAGAGGCAATTATCTGAGCAGAGCACGTGAAAAGTAATCCCAGCTGTGAGGAGGGGGAAAGAAATCATGATGTGATTCAAGGGGGCCCAAGAGAAAAAGCGCAAGAGCAGCGATGACCTGGTTTGCAGATGGATCCATTTCTATTTCTGCTCAGATGCCGAAGCCGAGCCTCATCCAGCGCACTCGGCTCTCCGATGGTTTGCGTGACTTCTTCCCTGACTGGTGCAAGTGTCAGGCACGTGCATGTACCGCGCGTCATCTGGGAATCATATTTGCCTTAACAGTCTGCACAAATGCAAGTGCAAACGAGAATTCACTGTTAACATGAACCCTTCTCCTTCCAGTGGAATTATGTTTTTTAGTCCAATACCATACCCTGTCCCTGGGTGTCAATATTTGTGACATACACTAATCACTTTATTTCTATTTTCTCTCTTTCTTTTTTTCACATCTTTGGCAATAAAAGCTAATTCATTGTGCTGTTTCTGATAATTTTGAGTCATGCACTAAATACAGCAATTCTTAAATAGATTTTTTTTTTTTTCCTTTCCCCTCGCTGCGTAACTTCCCCCAAGTTACACTACATACAGAAAAACCAACAGCAGCTTCAAACACCAGGGCAAGAAAACAAAAAGCAGCTCCTACATCAAGTCAGATCCCAGCTCCTCAGGCTTCCAGCACATCTCAACACAGAACTAGAGCAAAAGGGCAGATTATTTAAAGCCATTGCATGTAGGCCAATTTTCACTGCAGTTCTTTTTGGCTCTGATTTTCAGGCCCCAGTGGAGTGGTGAAGTCATGAATAAATGCAAGTAAACTGAGCTTATCCACTCTTATTTTGAGCAGTGGAGTTTACTCGCCTCATGCTGCTTCAGCTGGAACACCGAAAGGTAAGTTTAAAGGAAAAAAAAACAGGGAGGGGGAGCGGGGGATAATCTACGGCTGCCCTCGCCTCCCGACTCAGCGAGTCCAGCACGGAGTAAAGGCAGGGCCAGGATGCTGCAGACCTGCGGCGTTTCGCACTCCGGGTACTGAACGTCCACGGTTATCTCCTGGTGCTGTGGAAGGGCTGGAGTTGGTCCCCCGCTGTGTGACAGGCAGGGTGAGGCTCCCCGTGCCCCCGCCGCGTGGGAGGGATTTACAGCAGGTCCTACCCAAAACACTGCATGCAGAAAGCTTCACCTGAGGAGAAGACATCCTCAGATGACATTCTCCATCAGAAGGCAGTGTTTGGCGGAGGAGGGCTGGATTTTTGACTGCAAGCAACATTACAGCTTTTCCAAATGAAAAATAAATAGAGCAAATATTTGAGAGTTTAAGAGGTCGCCGCCAGGCTCAGAACACTTCACCTGGCCATCAGTGTCCTTCCAATTAACAAAGCAGGACCAACAACCAAACGATGCTCACCTGAGGACTTTCCCCAGGGACGTGGCAAGCTGAAGATGCTTTCAGAGCTGGCCAACTACAGCACTGCAAAGGCTGTGTAACGAATTAAATATGCTAAATACCGTATTTTGCTTCTCGGAACTGGGACCATACTTGCTCACTCACCTGGTTGTCATGACCTCTAAGTTCCTCTGAGCTCTGCCCAAGAGCAGCAGAGCCTGCAGAGACCCATGTAGACAGGATCTGAAGTCTACAGAGAGAAATCCATTATGATTATCACATTAAGGAGGGGGGAAAGAAAAAAAAAAAAAAAAAAAGAAGGAAAAACACCCTGCAATTTTATCTCCCTGCAAGCATCCCTTCCGCTTAGCTTTGACCATAGCGGAGTGACTGCTGCACTTGTCTCCTTGTGGTCAAAACAGCGGCAAGAGCCAGTTTCTTCAAAGTTAAAAGAAAATAATAATAATGGAGTCCCCACATTCCTGCTGTGTTTATAAAGAGATGTTTTCTTCCTGAGCTATACAGCATGGCAGGCTTAATCTGAAATTTCTTTTTAATCATAGCGGGAGTCCCAATTAACGTGTTGGGTAATCGTTCAAGTAGAACTGGAGTTTCGCAGCTGCAGCAAGGCAAGGAAAGGCACAGGATCAGGGTACCAGGGGATGGGCAGGGATCGGGAGCACACCCGGCTGCTGCCAGTGGCATCCCACCCTCCCCAAACCACAGATGAGCCACTGCGGGAGCGGGGGCAGCTCCCCCCCGTGAGATTAACATGCAAACAGGTCCCCCAGCTCCCCAAGCATCGGGGATGCAGCAGCTCCAAGAAAAACCACATGGCGAGAGCGACCGCACCAGCACGTCGTAAAGCGCCAAATTGCTTTTACATACACCTTCCCAAAGGAAAAAACCACCATCACAGTCGCTCCTGCTTCAATCTGCAGGCGTGTAATCCAACACATGTGCTTCCAGCGCGCAGGCGGGGAGGGGGACCCGGCACTGACCTACTTTCTTTTGTTGCTGGAAGTGCTGATCTCCGTGCAGAATTCAGCGAGCAGGCAGAAGCTGTCATTAGGGTCTGGCTTCACCCCTGCCTTACGCCACTTCTTACATCACTGCAATCGCCAATTCCAGCCCAATTACTCTCGATTTATACCAGTCCCGGCAACAGGACGCTCTGACCTCGTCCTGCCTGTGAGCAAAGAAAATCGCCGTCTGTCACGCAGCAGATTTTGGCCATGCAGGGGGGTTACCTGCAGCCGTAGTAGCGAAATGCTATACTTACCCAGAGGATGCTGCTGCGGTCAGCATACCCTAACAGCCTAAACCAAAGCAGCACACAGATGGCCTTACTAAGTATTGGTTTTTATTATTTTTAATCCACAAAGAAGTTGGGTCCAAGTTAGGCACCGCCCTGACCTGGAAAGCAAAGCTCTTTAAAATTCAAACGTATACACCCAGAGTGGATCTCATGGGCAAGCGGTACAAAAACCACGGGCACACAAGCTCTTAAACACGCAGGCTTCCTTCGTCAGATGTACCAGGTCCGGCACGCACGGCTGACCCACCTCCAGCTCTCCTCGCCGTCCCCGCAGCATCTCCTGTTAGGATGCTGAGCCGCAGCCCTGAGGTTTGGGAGTTACAGGCTCGCTGCAGTCACTGGGGCTTGTATAAATTGGTCTTCAGAGAAAACCAACTCCATCGCCTTATGCAAAAACACTCCTTAGTAACCTACTAAAGAGCTTCCCCTGAATTTATCTTCCCTGTGCTCCCAGGTACCTGGATAAAACGTACTGCCTTGATTTTGCAGATTTGGAGATAAAAGGATGTTATGTTCAACTCGCATCCTTCAGACCTGGTAAGGCGGTTATTTGAAACAAGCCTTCCCTCCTGCCATGGCTTAAGAACGGACCATTTTAATTGATTAGTTTGCCCATTATGGATAAGCAGAATAACAGCCTTGCAATTGAACTTAGGTCCTTGAAATGCAGAAAGACATCAGCCTGCAGTGCATTTGCAAGCCTCAGGGGCTAATTTCTGCCCTTCCTGCTGTTCCAGTCTCTCAGTCTGGGATTTACCTAAGCACACTGGATGCGTTTCTACGCCAGGCGGGGGGAATTGCTTTTCATTGACGTTCAGTCAACAGATTCTAATGATAAAACAATTTCAAATCCGCACTTTGATTAAAATCAAAGCCATGGAAAAATCATGCTAAGGTTCATCTAATGAATTTTCTTTCCAAGACTTCAGCAGAAGCCTGCCAGGGACTAAATCCAAGGGGGTAAAGCTAAATTTGATAGTCTGATAGTCGTCTTCACCCCAACTCCTCGAGCAGGCTTAGCAGTACAAATAAATCTGGCGCGGCCACCAAGAAAATAATCCCATCTCTTTAGCAGCAACAGTCTACTGGGGAGAGGATAAGAGGCATTTTAAGACAAAAACAACAATCTCAAACTGTATATATATGAAATTAAAGGATGTAGGTAATTAATTGTGTGATAAGATAATAAAATCTGCACTGAGCTAGGGCCATGTGAGTCAGAGAAATAAGAGATAGAAAATATGTTCATCACTCAGTCCACCTCTTTACCAACACATATTTTCTAGCATTTGTCCGGTGTAGGTTTTGTTTTGTTTTTTTAAGTCAATGAATCAACTTTTTTGATATTCAGCCCGATGCCAAACAGGAGCTATTGGCATTTGCCAAGGATGAATAACTAACTAGTAATGGTGCGGTCTCGTGAGATGGTCCAGGAAAATCCTGGGAAAGGTTTCCCCGGGACACAGCCAGCTCAGTCACGCTACCCTCTGCTTTCTAAAAGAACATATATACCTACATATATATCTTGTTACACCGACCGCCGACGATAGCCACCCATCCTTCACCTCTCCACTGATGCTTTTTTGCCTGCCGCTCCCATCTCCCCTAAATACCAAGTGACTTGTTTTGAGAAAGCTCATTTCTCCCGGCACCCTTACCTCACTCTTAGCAACCTCCTATTTAAAGTCACAATCTGTTGCAGCAAACCAGCTTAGGAGTATATAAACAAGCTGTTATGACCCCGCTGCAGGAAGGGGAGGAAATGGCCTATGCTTTAAAGTCAGCTGCCTTCAATAATTAGAAGCAAGTAGACAAACATGAAAGCAATGACGCTTCAATGTTCTGTTATTTAAAGGGTACGCCGGCCCTCAAGTCCCTCGTTACCACCTAGGTATGCAGACCCAATGCAATTAGTCAAGCAAAGAAGAGCGTCACCTGCCACGGGAGCGGGGTCACAAGCTTTTTCACCATCGCTGTTACTGGAAGAAGTACATGGGGCTTTATTTTTTTTTTTTAAACCAGTCTTTTGTTTCTTAGCATGCAACATCAGCTGCTTCTCACATCAGAAACCCCCAAAGGTTTTTATTAGTCCTAATGCTCTACAGAAGAATTAAGAGGTAACAGCACATATGTTCTGCTCTGCCCCAAAGAGCGGGAAAGGGAGGAAAATTAGCTCTTCTGCAGCAATACAGCTAAGTGGGCATGCCTTGCGTGTACCATCGTCAGCTGTTGACAAAGTGAACACACCTATGCACAACGCGCTGCCTTTGCAAAGGAGCAGTCTCTGCATTATCGGCCTGAGAGGGGGAAGCTAAAGGTCCCATAAAGAGCAACGGGAGCATTTCTTTTGGAGCTGTCGGTAGAGGAGACAGTCTCCTTGCAGAAGGCAAAGCGGGGCTCTGCTTTATTCCGTCTCCCAGATGGAAAGTGGAGGAAAAGGCAAAATCAGCACTAACGTCACACCTGGGAAGCTTACAGCGCTGCGCGGTTTAAAACTGAACAGGGCACACATCTCCCATTCGGCTGTCTTGACATTACACTCACAAATAACCCTCAAGTGCTTTTAGGGTAAAAGCCTGAAACTTGTTTGCCGAGGGACTCGTTCACATCAGCATCCTGAGCAGGGAGCCGACTTCTTCAAAGCATCACTCTTTAGGGAAACACAACGCCAAGGAGAGCAGGCACTCAGCTCTTCCAGGAGAGATTAAAGAGCAAAATTAGCGAAGCTACAGTTTATGCCCATACCAATAAGAGCAGGCGTTTACCACCACTTAAATAATTAAAAAGATTTTTCACTAGTGACCAGGTTGTCACTGACTCATCTCAGAGCCACCCATGGATGCAGGCAGCAGAGTGACGGCTGGGGGCTGGCGCAGGGCTCTGCGCCCAGGGGATTCCGCAACCCCGGTGATCCCACCACAGCGAGCTGCAGGGAAGAGAGGAGGAAGACTAGAGGAGAAAAAGCTCCCTGTTTTTCCCAGGAAGCTCTGACATGATTTCTTCTGGGATGGGACCCAAGGTTTGTTTTGAACAATTTTTAGCTAAACCATGTAATACCGACTACATTAAAATGCTGAGACTTTGGGAGCAATTATCCCAAAAAATAGCATGTCAGGCAGCGCAGTGCAAGTAGGCAATTAGGCTGCATGTTAAGAGGCAGAATTCAGGCATTAGCACACAAGCCAGCGCGCGCGGGATGCGTACCGCATTTAGTGTATTTACAACACATGACCTAATAGTAAAAGCAATAATTAGCTACTATTAATACCAATGGAAGAAAATAGAGGGAAAGGGAAGCCGCATAGCTAAACACAAGTTATTTATACAGAGGCGACTAATGCAAGCCAGGGGTAAAGATGGCACGGTGTTGCAGTGCGAGCATGCTCGTCCCAATCCCCAGCCATAGAAAGGGGGGACAGGATGGTCCACGGACAAGAGACGGTCTTTGGAACCCTCTGCAGCTGCATCACGGGCACTCCTGTTCGCCGGGAGGATGGGTACTCCAGGCTGGAGTGGGCGGATTTGAGTCCCACCTATATCGGCCACTCCACGTACCGAGCTCACATGTAATAGTCGCTTTCCATGGAGAACCTCTCCCAGAATTTCCAAACGGGATTAAGTCATATGCAACCTGTGGAGGGTAAAACAGAAGGATGACATCCCCTCCCCCTTTTTACTTATCCATAATATTTCCAGGCAGTCGGGCAAGGCAACCACCGCAATGATGCAAAGCAACACCGCGCCGTCTCCGAGAGCAAGAAAAAGGACTGGCTCAAAGCTTTTGTTAGAGAGAAGAGGGTGCTTTCATAATACAGCCCTTTGTTCTGCCGGAGGAATTCAACCGCTATAAATTCATTCCCCTGGTAAATGCAGCAGTTATCAGGCATTTTACCACGGGATTCCTGGTCTCCTAGCGAAGTTAAATGCAGTGCCATTACAGCAGCACTTTAACGTGTAAATATTACATTCCTGGTTCTTTAGGAGATGTTCATTTAGTGAAATAAAATCCTGCTAGTAAAACACCTGATCAAACCCTTCAGCTGAACTGGCCCAGTAATTGCTCTAGGACTGGAGGGAGTCCAATGACTGGTTGCAATTTATGACCACTTTAGGAAAAAAAAACTACCTTGAAGCATCCGCTAAGGAGTGAGTTGTAGATGAGATCATGGAGTACATTTACATCGCAGCTTTCTATAACGTTAAGTGGCCACTAATTCGTGCTGAATTCCGTTGTAATTCTGATGGAATCGCATCTGACAATCACATAAATAGCAAAAAATTCCTCAGGAATAATGTTACTACAACAAGGAGTAAAAGGCAAAGGAATGATTCATCTTTCATGGCAAGACATGCCCTTTTCTATCATCTCTACTCACCCAAGATAATTTGCCCAGCCCAAATTTCACAGCCAGGGCTGACAGGCACCGAGTTGCAAAGGGGTCACTCTCCTGAGCCACAACCAAACCACGGCTGCAGTTTGGGAGAAATACAGTCAAAATATGAAGCTGTGAGAAAGCATAAAGACAATTAAGCAACAAGATGAGCTGCCTGAGGGAGGCTGCAGGAAAAGCTTGATGAAGATTTTGCTGCAGGCAGGGGGCTGCATTAAATGACCATCATCTCCGCTGTTATTAAAGATCCAAGGGTCGTGGTTGGAACTGACCAGAGAGAACGGATGCAAAATACGACCATTTTAAACCTTTCAATTCAGCATGGAGAACCAGAATTAGAAAAGGGGGCGGAGGGGGGAAGACCAACAACGCAGGAAAAAGAGAGTCATAATCATATCAGAAGCCTACGGTCCAGCTGGAGATCTGTAAAATGGCAGACCCGGGTTCAGAATAACGTCAAAGAGATGGAGTGGTGGGATCTATACAGCTTTAAAGAGGTTTGGTGTTCTCTCTTTCCTGCAGTGAGGGTGCCTCCTCTCCGCGCTCTGGAGCCACGGACTAAAGGTGGGCTTAGGCTCTCCGCACCCTGTTGGCTCCAGAAAGCAAATGTCCTCCTTCTGCCCTGGAAGGAAAGCGGTTTCTTCACTCCCAACAGCACAACCCCACTCCAAAAGGGCTTTACTAGAAAGGCCACAATCCTTTGGCACTCGAATAGCACCAAAATCAAAATGCCAGCTCAGCTCCCCGGTCAAGCCTGCACACGGACAGCTTTGGAGACAGCAGATTCCCCTCCTGCCTCTGCATTGTCCCTAGAAGGAACACCTGGAGAAGCCACTGGGACATCTCTTCGCCTTGCTCCGTAGACCCGAGAAGCCTGGAGACGATGAAAAAGAAGCCGTATTTTGACTGCCTCAATTAACCAAACAGCTTAAAACTTTGTTATTTGCCTGGCACCAGTAGAAACAGGGTCCATATGCTGAACTAGAACAAGAACTTGTTTGAGGAATTGCTGCCTCAACCGTGAGATGCCAAAAGCCAGATGGGGGATTTAGAACAGTGCAAGGCTGGCTCAATGGGCAGGGGCAGCGACAGCACAGCGTGTTCCTGGGAGAAAGCAACAGTCACCAAAGCTCTGGGAAAGGGTTAAAAATAAAAGCGAGCAACTTTCTTATCATGCGCTCCTCGCCTTCCACTAAATTAACGTCGGAATCAGAAATCAGACGACACTCCAGGCTGCCTGAAAATTGTTTTTACACTTCTAGTACGCCCGTGGCCAAAACCTAGACAATATATGTTCAGTGTGAGGTGATTATTTAATGAATTAAAGGAGCAGATACATTAGGAGGAGCCGAAGCTCCATTCTGCTGTTCTCCTGAACAAAGACTTCAGGACCAGCTTCACCCATTACTCCAATAGCAAGAGCATCACTGAAAAGATGACCAGCTCATGCCTCAACTCTTCCGGAGAGCAAATACCCCCTCCGTCCCCGGTTGAAGCTAAGTGGCACGGGTCTGATGCCAGGCAGCAGGATATACAACGTGAAGTTGTATTTTTAGATTCCCATTGGGTGCAATAATTACGGGGACGGAGTAGCAGCAGCACCTCTCCTTAAGGCTGTTAATAAAGTTCACCTTCACCAGCTAAGCCCATTCCTCTTTCCTAAAGACTGGAAGAGATTTTATAGCAGATTCATCACCTCCACCCTTTAATTCTATTTTTGGAGTCTATTGAACTTTTGCATATGTTGAAATGAAAAGAGTCTATATTAACACAACCACTTTTTTGTTACTGTAATGAGAGCCTTGAAACCACCACAAAGAGAAACATGCCTTTTAGCAGCTGAAACAAATTATTACAGCAACTGAGTCTTAAAAGGAATTTCAAGTAAAAATATAGTATTGCATGAAGTTGTTATGGCAACTGATGTTGTAGAGTAACTGCACTGGGGCAAGTTTTCCTCCTTCATCCTGCTCAGCAAAGTCTGGGAAAAACTTTATGATAAAATTGTGCCTTAATTAGTCAAATAAGTCATAAATATAGCTTATCCCAAAATCCTTAACATTCCAGCCTCATGCAGTCTGTGTGCAGTTAGTCTACTAATGAGAAAATATATCTACTAAAGCCCCACTTACCATTAAAAATCCTATCCAATATTTTTCTAATACAATTTATCAATTTAAACACATTGCACAATGTAATATTCTGCAGCATTCCATTAAAATGATAAATAGCTATGGAAAAAACAAGGGATTAAACATACTGTAATGTAATCTAACAGTATTTAAACATAAATAAAAACTTAAACATGGATGGGGAAGCATACCGTATTTGAGAGCAAAAAGAGCGCAAGTCCAGCCTCAGCTCTCTGGATTGGAGTATTAATAGGACAGAGGAAGCAGGGCAATGAGAAATGACAGTCAACTTCAGAGGATATAAAATTTCCATTAGGCTTTGTTATAAGATTACATCAAAGCAGTTCATATGTTTTAATCTGGGGAAAGAGAAAGCAGCTACTTGGGGTCCGTGCCTGGGGGCTGCCTCTGTGTACTGAACCAGACAGTTTGCATAATGAACAATTTTTATTCAATCAGGATTTCAGCACAGATAGCTCCCACTCAATGGGCTCTAGCACAAATGGGGTTAGAAATTGATGCTATTCTTCAAGCTCCACCTGCTGGCTCTGGAAGAAGTGCCGGTGGCTTTCCGAAGGGCCAGTTTTTAGAGGGACACCAAGTTAAAATCCCTGCGTTAAGTTACTGGGATAAAAAAAACAAAAAAAACCCCAAAAAACAAAAAAACCCAAAAAACCCAAAAAAACCAACAAGCCCAGGTTCTGCATTTCTTGCCTTTCCGAGTTAAAAAAACCCAACACAAAACCTCCCCCAAAACAAAAATTAAAAAAACCCAAACAAACAAAAAAAATCCCAAACTCCCAACCTGTAAGCTCTTGTTTTTCTTGGGTTGTACCAATAATTTAGCTGATTTAAAGTTTGCTTCGGCAGACCTTGAGCAGCAAGAGCGCTCCTAGAGCAAAGGTGCACGAGCTGCCAAAATCCGCCTGTTGGAACCCACCCGATCACCGAAGGAGTCGTCTGGTGCTCAGAGTGCAGCCAAAAGAGCAGAGCAGCCAGCGAAACCGTTCCATTTAGCGTGCGCCTTCTGCACGATAATTACTTATTTAAATTTTACTCTGCTGGTTGAGCCACTAGAAAATGCACTATAAACAAAGGTGATTTTATGCAGACAATAGCTGAGCCAGTCCTTTTTAAAGATAGGTGCACGATGACTTATCTCCCAGGATGAACAGCTCTTATGAGATCGCTGAAACAAGGTTTATAGCCTAAACCCTATTTCCAAGGGTTATTCCAGTGGCTGCGCTGCCGGATCACCTTCAGCTTTAGCAGCAGCACGGAGCTCGCTTGCCCCGCTGATGCAAACCGAGGTCGCTAACAGCTTTATGGAGAGGAAGAGCCCAGGCAGCACTTAGCTGCATGAAACCGTTTGTGACATCCTAGGATGATCGTTTAAGGGTTTCAGATATACACCTGGTAATTCAGAGTTAATTACCACAGGCATATTTGAGACATTTCTGCCAGCACCTCTGGATTCTGCCTATTGATTAGGCACTGCGGCTGCTCTCCGGCTCTTAGAGAAACTGTTGCAGTGAATTTAGCTTCCTGCCGGAATCAGGTAGGCTTTGCTTCTGACTGGCACCAAATCCCTTCTTCCTATATCCAGAAGAAAAATAGCTACATTTTAATCTAGACCTTCCAAGCTCCTGCCATGCCTGTGATGTCCTGAATGCAGAATTATTGCTTTCCCTGGTTTTTGCTCATTTGTCTGGTAGCCTGTAGATTGTTGTAGCTCACTCCCAGTACTTTTTGGCTCAATCCAGAAATATTCTTTTATCAATTCGCCTGACAGCGATCCAACAAGAAGGGCACGTTGGAAGATGATGCTAATCCGGAGAGACTATTCTTCAGTTGGAGCATTCATGAAGGCTAATGAACTATTGGCAGAAAGGGACTTCTGTAGTGCAATTAAAACTTGCTTCTGCGAGATGCAAAATATCACAACCAAAAGTTAGCTGTGCCAAGCAGGGGAGGTGGATTAGCTCAAGGAAGACAAATTGGTGAGAGGAGCCACTTCCTTCCCCCCCCCAAGCTTTATGCATTAAACAAAGCTGAAATAATGAATATGCATTGCAAGGTGTTTGCTACAAGCCTGCTTAGAAAGTGCAGAGCCAAGAACTCCTGGAAGGGGGATTTATGGGTGCAGTCACACATTGCTGGCACACTACGTTCTGCAAGCTTCAGTTGGGATGAATGCCCCCCCCCCCTCCCCCGTAAGTACTTAGCACCCACCACAATAAACTAAGGTGTAGAAGTGGAGTCTAAAGTTTATAACTGGCAGCATCCCTTAGGGGAAATGCTAAATTATCCACCTTAGGTTTGGCAAATTCAATGAGAAACCTGAGCTGGGAGAAGGGACACAGCATGTCTGGCTATTGGGCTGCTCCTGCAAGGAAAGCACAAAGGACCAGAGATGTGCCACATCCCCTCTCCCAGCTGAGATACCAAAAGTCCTTGAACTGCTCAAAAGAATAGGAGGCAAAGCCTGGGAATAGGTTGCTGCTTGGGGACCAGACCCGTCATTAACACCAGATGACATCTTGTGAGTCACAGGAAATAACACTAACAGGGATCATGCAAACGCTGTGATCTTTCACCAGTTTTGTTAACTGGGGGAAACCGAGAAAAAATATCAGAAACTAAGTGTTAAAGTTTCAAAAAGAAATTCACATTCATTGCTTTATCTTTTTGTATTTGTTTCCAAATACAGTAATTAAAATTCCCATCAAAATACAGTTACTCTTCTTCTTTAAAAGAAAAAGAAAGTTACTCTTTTTCTTAAATTTTGCTTAGTAATGAGCATGCTCTCTCCACGGTCCAATACAAGACTAAAGTATAACGAGAGCAAGTCAAGAAAAGCTTTCTAGAAGGTGAAGGTGGCTCCTGGAGCTTTAGCATCAGCAAGAGCGGCAGTGATACAGGCTTCTTACTGCAAAGGACTGCTTAAGGACTGATGCTCAAGGCCGTGTCCACTGACGGGTGGTATATTAATGCCGCTTCTTTCTTCAAACCCCGCAAGTCTGTGTTGCTTCATGGGAGAGGTTTAAAAATTAAGATTTTTTTTTTTTTTTTGGTCTTATTAATCTCTTTGCAGAAGCTGTACACTTGGAGACAGCACAGAAAATAGGTTAAGGCTCACAATAAGCTGAATGAGTTAAATCAGAATCAGGCAAGTAGGCTGACAGCCAGTTATTGCGACTCTTAAGCTTACGGGCCAAGGTACGAGTACGAAGGAAACTGCAGTATCAAGTCAGATAAAATGAATACGTTGGTTTTGACTAGTCTATAAGGAAGGGTCAAGTATTGGCTTGCTGGTGGGACCTATTGCCAACATGAAATGACTGGCTGAGGCAAAGAAGGACTGACATTACTTCTCCAAATTATAAATTCTGCTTCCCAATCTATCTGAATGGATTAACCTCAAAACATGAGATCCGGAATTTAAAGATTCAGAATTCAGAAGCTATTATGAGTCAAGAGCAGGAATTAGCATTTGAGTTATAAATATGCTCTAACAAACTGACAGGAGTCGGCTTGCTGTTCCTTCCCTTTTTTGAAGATGGTGGCATCAGGCTCGCAATATTTAGAGATATAAACCTAGAAGTGATTTTCACATCCCAGCTGGATGTTAACAACATGGCTTGTTGGAAGAACACTGCTCCTCGTCTTCTAACCGGTGATACTGCGCAGCAAGCCATTCCGGCAAGGGCGAGTGTTCCTTCTCAGCACAGGGGATGGGGTTTGTCCAAAGAAAAAGCACTTTCCCGGCACGTAGGCCGTGGGATGCCACCGTCAGCTCCTACAGGTCCTCACCTATCCAAAAGACAGTCAGAAGAGAGGCAGACACAAGCACGCCCTGAATAAACAGGAGCCACTAATATCAGAGAAAGTCTGCAGGCAGTAAGTAATGAAGGCACTAAATAACTGTACCCGCTATTCGGATTTTCTGCCAAACATTAGCCAATTTAAAAGGCAGCAAGAGGCCTTTTACACAGAGAGAATTTCTTTGAGCGCCGACTTAAAAGCTGAAGTTTGGCAGGAAAGTGTCTGAGAAGGATGGGGGAGAGGTAAAAGCCAATTTTACCTGGTAATCTGCTACAGTATTTGTGTCCTACCCAGACCACACTTCATGCATTAGGAATACACTGCAGCTCTGCTCTGCGCTGGGGTGGCGGAGAAGCTAATGGTTTCTATTACAGGCGTGTGCGGAGGGTGGCTGTGGCACGCACATCTGTCTGCAAAATAGATGTTAGCTTTGGAAACTGCCGAAACACCTTCGTTCCCCAGCAAACGGGGACGGCAGCGGAGCTTTTTGGGCCCCCTCCCGGTGACAGGCTGGTGATTGACAGGGCTCGGAGCTGAAAGCCAGCACGTGCTCCCACTGTAAATAGTAATGCTTAAAAGCAGCAGCCCTAACAGACTATTTCACAGACTTAAACTCAGTTACTCTAATGAGGATTTCCACACACACACACCAAAAAAAAAAAAAAAAAAAAAAAA
>VFFE01007832.1:470536-488077 GCA_008921705.1 Burhinus oedicnemus
TCAAACCCCCTTTTGGTTTTTTTTTTTTTTTTTTTTTTAAATATGCATATGAATGAAATGCAAAAATGTAAACATGAAAAAACAGACTAAAAAACTGAGAGAAGGTCCATGGGCCTCTTGCATCCTTACAGATAATATATTAAAGAGAATTTCCACCCCCTGTAATAAGATTACTGATATTACTGTGCTACGCCAATATTTATAATGCATAATATGCTGCAGACTACTCCCTTCCCTGAATACAGGCTTTGGAAGTAGGCAGCCTGCTCCACTTCACATTCTCATGAGCATTTTATAAAAAATGATGTAAAATCTCTCTTTCTTTCCCATCTGAGTCACCTAAGCAGCCCCATGGCTGCTGGAGAAGCAACCCCTCCAGCCGCTGAGGCTGGCTGTGGTGAGGAAGAAGCCCTATGGGGCATCCGCTCTTCTCCAAAGCAGCTCCATTGAGGGCCAGAGAAAAAGAAGGCAAAAGGAAAGGAAAGATGACGAAACAGGACACGGAAGGAAAGTATGTCTTCCTCCCCCCCTCAAGATGTTATGCTGCATCTTGGGCAGCGAATGCAAATATCACGGAGAACCAAAACATCAGACTCATCAACTTCCACACTCACGCCCGGTGCACTAAAAGGACAATCCCATGGTGCTGGAACACGGAAGCCCACACACACACACACTCATCCAAGCTGCCAGGCATAGCGTACACAGCGTAAAGCAACCAGCTACCAAACAAAGGCAGAGCGGTCGCTTCTGATCCGTGCAAGTCCACCATTTATTTTTTACAACAGCTCTTAGAATATATTACTGCTCAAAGCTTTATTCTGGGGGGAAAAAAAACCCTAAACCAAAAACCAACAAACCCCACCGGATGCATCTTAAAAAACAGATGTGACTCGAATGGAATCTCCCCTCCAGAGACTCACAAGGGTCACTAACAATTAATTTAAAATTCACGTACAGTGAAAACATAGTTAAATTGTAACAGTGGGAATTAACTGAAACAGCAAACTACCTGAACGCAGCACGTCAAAGCACGCTCCAGATCTTCCCTCGGCCATGCAGAACTTGCTGTTCTCGTGTAATTGCCCTTGCATCTGCCTGTTCAAAAACAGCAGTCTCCCAATTTCATCTTCGCTTTGTACATTTAATTTAAAGCAAAACATTAGCAGCCGCAGGAATCTTCACCTCACAGAGATGTACTTATGAAGTATTCCAGCATCCTTTCAATTGAGCAAATACGTATTCAGCCATCCTGCCCAGATAATGGTTGAAGCCATCCAGCAATAACCTGGACACTAGGAGGGGGAGATTTATGATGAAGGGAAGGAAGACACAGGCTTGTTTGCCAATAATCCCAATTAGCATTGTGAGCCCACTCACTTCTCCTTAATTAGCACAGTCAAAAGAGCCCAGAGCCTTCTGGAGAGTCCCGTTTTCCATAGCCCATGTCAGTGTGCCTCCAGAGATCTACCAGGGTTTGGATGGCCATGGCTACTTGGCAATGGGGTGGGAAGAGAGAATGGAGACACCTCCACAGCTACCCTGCCCTCACTCCTCAACTAGGTGGCTGCTTCAGAACCACACTTTCTTCTGATTGACAAACTATTTATTAATCAATTCTCTCCAACAGTTCTAGCCTATGATCAGGGGAAGGAAGCAAGATAGATAGATATATGCATATAGATTTTATATAAGTGGGAGATCATATTCCCCCCCCCTCGGATTATTTTGCTAAATTAGCTCTTGTAGGCCCCTCCTAAAAAAGATCTTCATTCTCCTACTCAGTGGTGTAGTCCTCCTCTGTACTCGCCCCAGCTGGGATTCTTTTTTGCATCTATACGTAGCAGACCAGAACCGTACATAGCATTCGAGATGAGATCTCACAGCAGAGGCTTATATAACGCTATGGTACTTGTATAGCTATACTAGAAATACCTTGGCCTTACATAGCTTGATGTTTTTATCATATACTAGCTGATTAAAGCATGATTAAAACCCTCCAACTCTTCAGTCACTAATGAGCATCCACTTTATAGCAGAGTGTGGTTGGGTTTTTTTTTTTATTAGTCCTCAAATAAATGACTTTTTCTCACAAACTGTTTTAAGTTGATTTTCTGTTCCAGCTCTCAAGGTCATTCAGCTGATCCTGCAAGATACCTTAATACCCCCGAGTATTGATACCTTCCATCTCTAGCGCTCTGGCTGATGGCATAGTAAACCCAGCCATACGGATGCACAGCGATTCCCTCTGGGACAACGAGCTGCCCCAACAGAGGCGGCTGTGCAACGTCATCCCAGAAAGCCGCAATGCCAGCACATACATACTAACACCAATGCCCATAAAAACACTTCCCAGCGTATACGGGCCCAAGAACTGGAAATAGCCTCAAGGAACATTTCGGGTTTCCTCTCGCTACCAGTCCCCTCAGACTGGGAAGGAGGGACAGGAAGGGAGGAACAGAACTGAAAGACTGGTTAGCAGAGTGGAAAGATAGATTATCACCACTAACCTACCATTTGTCAATCCAGAACCCCGCCGAAGACTGTAATTTTCTAGTCAACGCTTTATAAGCAAGGTCAGAGGGAACAAATACTTCAATAAAAAATTCAAGACATCAGCAGAAGAACCCAGTCATGATCCTCAGAATCAAAAAAAGAGGAAGGGTTTGTTTGTGCAATTAATGGGCCCAGAATAATGTCCTTCATGTCCATCAATGGAAATGGCATTTACAGTTCTTAAACATAAAGACTTAAGATGACAAACAGGAAATCAAGGGAAATAAAGGGCACCAACTGAATACATGAAGAAACACTGCTCTACAGAGCAAAATAAATAAATAAATATAAGTTTTGCTACCAGAGACCCACTGCAGTATTGCCTGGATGCTTGGAGCTGTGCAGCAAATGCCAAGCTGTGAGCTGCAGCCAGGGAACACATAATTAATGTGATTAGGAGCACACAGAGCTAGCATGCTCTGCTGACTGAAAAGCCCAGTAGCATAATTACTGTTTTCTGTACTAGCTCTATGTCTGAACAAATCTCAAAGCCTGGTTAGTTTTAGACTGCTGTGTAAACGTCAATAAAAATCCCAGAAGTGCCAGCTCATCAGCATTCTCAGGCACAGAAATGGTGAAAATATCACTGCATTTCCATGCTGTTAACATCAGGCAAAGAAGTCTCCATTCTTCAGTCTAACCTTAAGAGTTTGTAATAAGGTAACATCTCCCCCAAGTGAATGCTTATTATGAAAGCTAATTAATTGCTTTCTGGTAATGAGAAGTCTTTGGTGTTCAAAGAAAGCAAAATTCACTACACAGGATTTAAAGAGTGTTTATTGAAACAAAGCTCCCCCCATTTAAAGACCTGTTTCTGATTAATACCATTACAAACAAAACCAAAGAAACTGAACATACAAACATACAAAACATGTATAGGCAGGAAATGTGTGCTCAAACCAGTCAAAAAACCCATAGTATTAATTGAAGAGAAAACTAAAGCAAAGCTTTGTAGTTGCCTAGATTTCCCTGGGGGATGGAGAGTCAATGCTTATCTGCCTTCCTCAGAAGAGACAATTTTGATTAATATCAGACCCATCTGACTCAGTCTATTAAACCCTGAAGGAAGGATATTCTTCAGATATAAGAGATAGGTCTTTGATTAATAATTCAACCATATTGCCATTCCAAGCATTAACAACTGCATGGCACCTGTGGAAAGAGAAAACCTTTGAATTCTATGGAAAGGAACTAACCTGCGCTAATAGACCTGTTCTCCTTCGTCCATATCTGAAAGCTGTATGACACTCTTCCTCCTACCCTCTGCTGAACAAGTCAAAGTGTCAAGGCTGTCACTACTTTCTTGCAAAGAAGACACAATGGTTATATAATCCAGCTTTACATATAGTAAGAAAGCAAAGTTACTTCAGACATGCTGAATGCTTTGTCTAAAGCTCCTGGCAATCTGTCTAGAGACTCCTCGTTAGTGCTCTAACAGCTTAATAGAACACAACAGTCTACAATATCATGGCCATTAGAGTGCACTCTTACCTACCAGAGGCATATCTTCAGAGAAGTGCGTTAAATCACTTAGCCCACTACACTTGGTCTACCATGCATGGTGTAACTAATGCCAAGTTGTGACACACAGGGTGGGGAAAACATCAATGTAGTATCATCTATTGAGTTTTTCCTGGAAGTTCTAGCTTCTATCCGTCACTGTAGCTGAGCATTTCTCCTGATGCTTGCGATCAACCTCTTGCTGTATTCTCTGTAGTTCACAGGTTTGATGTCCACTGCTGTAGCCTTAATACGAGATTCATCCTGTGAAAGAGAAATATGGCATGTGAAAGAAGAATGCTAAGCACTCCAGGCATTTGGTTCTAACCTCCTTCTGCCCCAGTAACTCAGT
Source organism: Burhinus oedicnemus (assembly GCA_008921705.1). Taxonomy (NCBI): domain Eukaryota; kingdom Metazoa; phylum Chordata; class Aves; order Charadriiformes; family Burhinidae; genus Burhinus; species Burhinus oedicnemus. Next base: position 474,945 of record VFFE01007832.1, read on the forward strand.
GCTCTTGGTATCAGGGTTGGCTGGGGGTGCAACGTTGCCTCCCAGAGCAGCTATGTTGTTTTCATTTGAAACAAGCCAGGCTTGATGAACCGGAGAGGGAGCAGTGTTAATGACAGCAGATCCCTCCTTCAGTGCTCAAGACTGACAGTATTTGTGTAAGCCAGTATCTTTGGAAACTTCTCCCCACAAACATACAAGGAGGAAGCCACCTCCTATGCGGACAAGTAAAACTACAAAAGCCACATGCTACATTATTTGCCTTTCGGGGGATACTTACGTTGTAAGTCTCCTGTTTTACTCGGATCCTGAACTCGTATGTGTTGAAGTTTGCATTTTGGAACACTTCTTCAAATGCCTGCTCGTTCTGTGAGAAGGACAAAGACAGATATCAGCTGCAGACACTCCAGGCTTCCGGTAGTACCATGAACTTTCGGAACAGCTCATCTTTTGCTGATGTTGGCAAAATGGTAGAACTAACTGGATCGTATAGGCAGAGATGAATCTTCCAACAAATTTTAGATGCCAAAACCGTAACTTAGGAGTTTTTAAGAAAAAGTTTAGTTCAAGGTGAAAACTTTTTTAGCTACCTAAACAAAATAACCTACGGTTGCACCAAATCTGCAAACAAGTGTACAGAATGAAGATACTAGAAGTCTACATGAGGTTCTTTTATGCTGCTTAACTGGCTAATTCTGATGTTCTGCTATGATCACAAGCACTGACAGAGTTAACTATTTCCCTATTAATTGTTTTAGTAGGCATTCTGTTTCTCTGCTTATCCATCAAAGCTGTATGTATCCTTCACACTCTGACACAGACCTATTTAAGAGGATGTTCTATAAAAAAAAGTGGATGCATGTTTTGAACGTGCTTTTATAACCATTATAAGACTGTCATATTTATAACATAAGCTGTTTCTAATTACCATATGAACACTAACCATAATCACAATTTATAACAGACAATTTGTCAAAACAGTAGAAAAGAAGCAGACAAGTTGTGGAGATTGTGGAAAAAAGTTTATTTTCGTAAAAATACTTATTTTTACAAAAAGGTAAAAACCTTTCCTGACATTCCACAAAAATCCTGCAGCCCCATGATGATACAGACAAGTAATTATTAATGCATTTATCTACCAGATGCACTTGACTTGATCAGTCACTCTAGCAGCAGACAGAGCATCTGATCTGGAATTGAACCCACCTCTGTTTCACTCCTATTCCAAGTGTTACATCTGCTGTTTTTAAATGTGCACAGCACTATTTTACACTACACAGTGATTCTCCTAAGGTTTCGAAAAGCACAACAAATGAAGGTGAACAGGAGTAGCTAGTTTCATAGACTGCAGAATTTAGGCATATCCTTTCTGAATATTAAAAACCCCTTCTTCTGACCATCGTATGGATTAGAGGATAAGAAAACTTGCTTAATAAAGCATTTGGCTTCTGTTTCCAGCTCTGCCACAAACTACGCTAACCATTAGTGAGTGGAAAATGCTGTTAGCATACCAGTCACTGCTACCCTACATTATCTCCTTTGGTAACAAACACAGTGGAGAAGTGGATGAAAAACCACGCATGCATAGCTGTGCTTAGCATGGTCACTGGCAGTACGTGGACTCAATACATACTGTCAGAAGTGGAAAGACTCCCACCATCTTCACAGGACACTGCATCAGGTCTTCAGAGAAAAAACACTAAGAAAAGCTTACTGAAAACGCGTCAAGTGCCATTTTTAAAGGCTCATAAAAGTGTCAAATCAAAAACAATTTCTCCTGGAACACAAAGCATTCCCGCTGAAGGGCTCACTCCATATTATGTTCCATTTTCTATCCTCAGCCATTTCCATTAGGCAGCTCTTCAAAAGACATTACATGTTTGTACTGTTACACAGAATCTGCTGTATCTCCTTCCCCATCCAGTTCTCTTCAGCCTTAAAAGCGACTAAGAAATTTTGTTTGAACTCTAGCAGAGATTAAGCATGAATGAAGTAAGAAAATATTGACAAGTTAAGAATGTCTGAAAATGGAAATGCAAAAGCACAAGCACATCTAATTAGAATGCCCTAGCAATACATCTTCCTACAGAAGATGGCGTCCAGCCTTCCTAATATCACAAAAACTTTTAGCATCCCAGAACCGCAAGCTTTGTACCGCTTACCTTACACAGCCAAAGTGCAGGAAATTTCCAAAAAACATTCTTGCATGTAAATTACAGGAAAACTAGCCCTGCTTTGCAGAAGTGGCTCACAACAGTGTCTCAGGACAACGAGGACTACAGCCTCAACAATCCCTCCTGCTTCATTTCCCTCCCACTGCCAAGCAATGTGTTAACCGACAGCTGCTGTGTCTATGGAGCCCTAGTATCAACCAGCCTTAGCCTGGGAGCACAGCAATGCTCATACACAATTCAAGAACTTATTAAGCCTTCTAGATCGTCATTAAAAAGGAGATCACAACAAAACCACACAGATTTTATACAGCAGACAACTTAAAAAACAAAACCAAACAAAGAAAAAACAAAACCAAAGCAAACCCAATCAGGATTGTTTTAAAAAAATCAAGATTACTTCGGTAGGAAGAAAGGACAATGCAGCAGAGAAGCACATAGTGACAAAAGGAAAAAAATACTCTTCTTTAATGGCTTACAACCTTAAAAACCATTCTCATCTGCCAACGAAGGATGACTTAAGCATCTCTGCCAATGACCCATTTTATAAGTCATAGTTTTCATATGACCCACAAAGTTTCTTACTATATTTGGTGGGGAAAAAAGAGCCTTAAGAAGTGGGCTAACACCCATTAGTTCAAAAAGCTTCCTGCCTACTTATGAAGATACATACAAAGTGTTCTGGGACTTTCTGGTTTTGTAAACAAATTTTTGGAACACATTAGGGATAATGTTGTTAGCATTCCTGGCTAAAACAGTTTTTTTGCAGATTCTTCCAATCTAGGTACAATGATAAAACAGTCTGTCCTTTCTACTGGAGGCAACACGTGTTAAAGCTGTCAGCCCTCTAAAGGCTGCAGTACTATCAACGGGTAATCAGCTGTCTCTTGAGGTCCAGGTGATAAGCATAGGCTGAGCTCCAGCTTTTAACAGCCAAAAGAGCTCAGAGGTAGACAGACTGACTGTGGGAGCAAACTATGGGGGAAACGAGGCAAATCTCTGTTCTCCAGGCAGATGGCCTGTGGAAAATAATCCTGAGGAGAGTAAACAAGTCCCTGCCAAGAACTTCAGGCTAGAGAGAAGCAATGATTTGTGAACTTGTAAAAGATACCGAAGTCCAACATCTGGAGAACAATCTTGGGCTGCCAGGCCCTTGGGCTGGCCTATCACTCAGAGAATGGGCAAGATCAAATTCTTGCCAAATGAAGCAAAATATCCCTTCCTTTCATATGGCATTTTTGTATTTATTTTAATAATGCTGTTAATTTCCACAGTGACTACATGAACATAACTCACTGCCTTTGCCACCTCTGCTGTCTTAGGAGCACTATATGTGCACATACAGGGATGAGATCATGCCCTCCGATGGATCAGCACTGGTGTTCCACACATACCTTACATCTTTCTCCAAGCTGCCTTCAAAGTCAACATTACAAGAATATTTCCTTACCAGAAGGATCAAAAAAACCAAGACATTTCAGAGCAGTCCAACAACAAGATGTGTGAAACATAGTTCAACTTCTAGACATTTAATAACAATACAATAAGCTAATTGACTGACCTTTTCCTTCAGTTCTCCCATGAATGCTGCATTTTGCCCAAGAATGAATTCTGCTGTCTCTTGGAAACATGTCACCCACTGATACTCTAGACTGTCTGCAATGGTCACCTAAAAAACAACAAAAATCCCAAAGGTCATTTCATCCAGTTGCCTATTCCTCAAGGAAGACAGTACAAAAGAAAAATTTATTTCACAGCTATAGAGAGTTTTACATTTCCGGTAACTATCGGAGCCCTATGCGCCGTAGGTACTTTTCACCACTGAGGGTTGAAGGCAGTGACTTACTACTTTTTTTTTTTTTTTTTTAAGCTCCATAGAATGTCACAGTAACTTAACACAAGTTAATATTGACAGTACATTGTGTCACAGGAAAAGGCCAGCAAGATCACAGCGGTATACACTGGTGGATATTCAGCTCTGTTCTGCTGTCACTGACGAGCTGTGAGCAAGAACACGTAGCACAGACAACCACCACCAAGGTGACACCAGCAAGACTGCAAACTACATTTACTTCGTACATACCTGAGTACTCGAGCATAAACACACGTAATACTATGTTATGAGGAAACTATCAAAACATTCAAGGACAAGACAGAGCAGCAAAAAGACCAATACTAGCCTCACATGCATTTCCTGGCTGCTTTGATAATTAGGGATGAGAAAACAGAAGACACACTGTTCTGAAGGCCTTGATTGTACCCTCAGTATACCCTTTATATTCTACTAGAATGGTTCTGCTATGTAAAGTAGTTCATGCATTCCTAGAAGTTATCTGCTAGAAATTATTCAGAAGCAGTTTGTGTTTTAGTGAGACTGCAGGGATAGTTCCCTTCTCTCTGCATGCCCACCTGGCACAGCATTTCTAAGAAGCAGATACAACTCTAACTTATAATGTAAAACTGAAGAAAGTTCAATGCTTATGTTGTAAGTGGGCATCACAATAATAATCCTCAAACAACTTTCTGAAGCAGGCTCCATTAAAGCATGAGACAGAACAATACCTACCAAAAAAATGTACTAAATATAGGTAGCAGCTGTAAAAGTGCAATTACTGCTCTCCAGAAATGCCATTTTACTTCAGTTTATCTTCACTACTGAAGAGGCGTAGGCCATCTGTACTCTGCAGTGCATAGTACACTTGGAAACCAGAATCAACTGAGCTAGCATCAACTTTTTGGCAAAGAGAAAAGCTTTTAATTGGAGCACTAGGAAAACAAACTGCTAATCAGCTCAATGAAACATCCCTCACTCAGGTACAGCGTACAAGCCATTTAAATATCCTCTAACCCACAGGCACCACAGATAGACAAACAGCACTAACACCCCATTCTCTCGAAAGATTTCTATTTGGACTGTACAGGCAAAACAGTGAGAAACGTTCTCCTCTAATCCATTTACTTACCAGAAGCATCATGCGGTACTTGAAGTTGGGGAATTCACGATCACACTTTTCACAACGATACAGTCCATTTTGTTGGTCTATCACTTTCTTATTGCAATCCTGAGAAGGACATGCCTGGTACATACAGTTCTCTTTGCGCAGATGTACCACTGTGGCCACACAGCTAAAATAATCTGCCTAGGAGAATGAGTGTGCAACGTTAGCCTCAAAATACTCAATGTTTTCCAATTCTGAATTAACTACAAAGCAAGGCACCCATACTTGGATATTTAGGATTAGAAAGCTTAACAGCTATGGATTATTGGGAAACTGTAAATCAACCCCTCTGTTGCAATCATTTTCAGGCTTCCATTATGTTAAATAAAGCCCCGACAGCAAGATTATTTTGTGTTTCCATTGCAGGAAACTCCAGTTGCTAGGTTTTCTTTAGATAAAGCATATTTGCTTCTCCATTGTGTCTGTTCAAATTTCTACTTTTTCACAGGATTAAGATTCTGCACTTTCCTATGCTTCATTTGGAAGCCAGTACAAAAAACAGAAAGCCTACTGTGTAGTATTACAGATAAGCATTTGATTAAACTATAGCCTACAGAACAAAATACCCACTCACCATACTAAAATAATCATCCTAATGGTTTAAGACCACGGTCAAGTCTTTCAACAGATAAACAGAGGTTGCGTAAGAAACACGTGCAAAAAATCTCACAGAAAATAGCTGAATTACAGGTAAATTTTTTTCCTTGGATAGAAATTCTTGCATACCCTGAATGGCTTAGCACTTAAGTTTGGGAAAAAAAATTTAAAAATTTAAAAATAAGTCAAGAAGCAGTATAAGCCTAGAGAGGTTACTGGTCTGGAATGCCAGAGACCTGGGTTTTATTCCTAGCTTCTCTATTGACCAAGTGCGCACCCTTGAAAACCACTTCCTCCTAATGCACCTATTTCTCCTAGAACACTTTGTGCTATTTATATAAACATCTTTGGGGTGAACTACACCCCCCCCCCCATTTATACAAGGCTTAGAATCCTCTTGCAAACATAGTATCATGTTGCAACATCAGCAACAAGCTTGAATTTATTTAAAAAAAAAATTTAATAGCATTAATTCTGAGATTAGGCACATACTGCTGAACAACTGGACTCCTTCAATAAGCAGAATGCCTGCGTAAAGTCTAGCTTTTTGTTTTCTCCCCACTACACAAGGCTTATACTCAGTGGCCATGCTTTACCTTATCTCCTTGTCCCAAGTTCTCAGATTTGGCTTCAAACAAAGTTTTCCAATTGGTATTCGCCCCAGATGCTGGCCCACCCCTCACATCAGAGATTGAGGCACATTCCAGAAGCTGCCCCTCGGAGTCAAACCTGGAACCACAAAGATGCACTTCTATTTTTGGATAGCAGACCATACAGACTTATCAAAAGCTTACATTTAGTTTCATGTACTTAATACATGAGGGATTTTTTATCAATGATTGCAAAGGAAACAATTACAGTAATTTGTGTATATTGCAAACAAAAATAGCATTTCAGAATAAGTTAATAGTCCGACTTAATTAGCACAGTATTTTATAAACCCACAAAAGGAGGACAGCTTTGTTCTATATAACTGCAATTTGTTTGCCAGCTAGTGGTCAAAGCACGCACTGCACGCTTCTTAAAGGCAGTCAGATAACAAGATTTAAGGGCATCAAGATATTTCCATAATTAAAATTAAATTACATGGTACCATTATCTGCGCAGCAGCTTCAAAAGAAAGAGCAAATAGCATTGAACAGATTATGCTTCCTCTGTTAAAATAAGAAAGCACTGCTTTTCAGCAAAAGGTTGTACTGCCATCCCATTCTGGTGTTTTTTGTCATTTGAGAAACACACTAACAGGACTCAAAAACTGAACTTTAATTAAAGTGTGACAGTAATAGCTAAGACCCAAAATCAATTTTACCTTCAACAAGCCTCTGAAGTATGGGAGAACCACAGCTCAATGAAAAATGGAGAATGCCATTACATTTTATCCATGTTTGGGCGATTTAACTAGAACCTGAAAACCTGGGATTCACGAATCTGATGCTGTCAGCACTTAACCCTATTCGTACATACTCCACACCTCACCATATTAGTAGTTAGAGCAGACAATTTAGCAACTACCTACAGTAGAAGCAATGAACCACCAAGAAATCACTTTGTCTTCCTGACAACAATAAAAGTGTTATTTTGCTATCTGAAAAATATCTGATAAGGAATAGACACTGGAAGAAGTCAACACAGTTCCTCCAGTCCATACTAACAGAGTGCATATCAGATTGCACACAATGGAAAAAGCCTGTGAAAAAAATACTGTTCTCTCAGATAATGCCTCAGAAAGTGGAGCTGGTCAAGCCTGATTTCATGCTGCCTTCCCAGGCTTTGGGTCAGCATGCACTACTCCTATTTCGATTTTTCAAGGTCTGTCATGGAATTATAAGTTTTTGAATTGAACAACTTAAAAAGGACAGCCTTTCAGGCTGTAGTGCTTTCAAGGAAGAGAAGTTTCTATAACCCTGGAACCCATATCCTCTGCTACCTTACTTCAGTAAATACAGACTGCTCAAGTACAGAGAAACAGAATAAAACAAATACTCTGCAGCAGGCTGGAATGAATCAACATAAACACACACTCATACCATCCTCGGAGCTTAAAAGCCTCTGGGCTATCAGGGTTGATGACAACTGTACTCGAGGACAGGACAGACAGACTTCTACCACCAAAATCAGAGACTCGGGCTCCTTTGATGGCTATCACAGGTTGTCTAGAACCATCAAATTGTTCAGCCTGCACGTGTGAAAAAACAGAAAACATTAGTAGCACGCTAGAGTAAAGGTACTGAACTTGCAGTCATAATACACAGATCATGACAAAAGAAGACCAAATCTGAACCAAACTATCTTACTGTATTTAGAAGGTAAGGTTTTAAATGACATCACTGGGAGTTTACAAAAAGGCAGCTAACAATTAAAGCTGCAATCTTAACACCCCATTTCCTGAGGAACCAGAGAATCCTTAAGTCACACCACTGGTTTGGAAAAGAAGAGGACTGGTCCCCTCCATTAGAAGTTTTACACCAGGATTTTAGAAAGAGAGATGGGGTAAGGAGGTTTCTCCAAACAGGAGAAATTATTTGGTCAGATTAGACTCTTCAGGAGATGAAACAACTCACTTAGCTTGACTGAGCCAATGTCAGTCATGTCTATTCTAGTACAACTTAAAAAGTAGAAATGTAGGTATGCCGATCAAACAGTTTTCCTCTACTTTCCATTTTCTGTTTTTAATCTCATAAAGCTGCTTTAATGCTGTTCAATTGCCATCAGTTTGTTATCTGAGCAAAGTCTGACACTAACAGAACCTCTTGGCATGAGAGAGGTTTCGAAAGGTATAGATTTTCTGGACCCACACCACTTAGCAAGCAAGGGGAGGATCATGTGCTTAAAGATTACAAATGAGCTGGAGTTAACAGCATTCACTGTATCCATGAGATGCAAAAAGAACACAAAACATATCCCAGCAGTTAGGGCAATGACTGTTACAAAGAAAATACAGATTCTAACCCTAACTGTGCCAGCCACAAGCTGTAAGTCACTTCCCTGTGATGCTTGTTGCTATCTCTGTTCTACAAGCAAGCAAACAGATTTAACTTTGTAAAATGCAGACCCTGATCTCTTTGGAAGAGTTATACCAGGACTTGATTACCAGTAGCCTCTCCTATAACAACTTGGTTCAACCTCAAAACTTTGTGATATTGAACTTCAGTTTACTTCATTTTCATCAGCAGATGGTTAATGGTGTTTAGCTACCTACAGTATCAGTGCACTTGATCATTTAGCCATAAAGCATCACTGTCAAGCTTGCAGGATCACTCTCATTTTACAGACTGGAACATAAATCCCTAAGTATCTACAGCATCGCTGGAAAACAAAGTAGCCTGTTAAAAGGATAAAGAAGCAGTTTACTGCAACTACTCAAACTTTCAATCCAAGGCTCTAATGCTTTAAACTCCTAGTCTGAGATTCAGCCTCTCGACCCCCTAGTTAGGCAGCAATTTATGTAGGGTAACATATATCCCACCTTACGAATAAAATTCACCTCAAACGAGACAGCCATAGCCAAAGGGCTTTTCCATAAGCAAACTGCAACTCGTATCCTTTCCTAAACTAGGAGCCTGTTATCTTCAGTCTTTGGGCTTGAGACATAATGCCTGCAGTTGTTCAGAACACATTAGTCAGATCATGTCAGCAGTTTGTCAGAGAAAGGTTAAGAACATCACACCTGAATGAAACCAGACAGTCTTTCACCTTCTCTCTGCCCCTGATCCTTAAACACCCAGGACTCTGTCTCAGTACTATACCCATCTCAGATGACAACAGCACACTCATTTCCTGACCCTACACAAAGGAACCTTTTCTTAAGAACAGGTAAGACAGCACATACCTCATGTCCCCATAGCGTAGCTGTCACCAGTTTCCCTGATGTATCCATCAGATGCACATTCCTCTTTGATACCTCCCTGTTGTTAGCTTTCACTATAATTTTCGTGACATCTTCATAGCTCTTACAAATTCCAATTACATCTGAAGAAGAGTTACAATTTAGTTAGTTACTCAGGGGTCACAATTGGAGAATACAAGATCACAAGAGAAGAATTCAATCCTACTGTCAGATTTTTACGTTGCATCCTAGCTCCCTATTCAAATCAAATCTGATATGGAAATTAAGTGCATTATGGTAGGAACGCTCCACTACAGAACTCTTCAGTGCTTTAATTTTGTTGACGAATTCATTAAGATATTCATGAATGCAAGCCTCACCACATTAGCGAGATCAAGGCATTGTACTATCTTTTCCCATCACATTCTGTCAAAGGACTTTAGCCCTGATCCTGTAACACACTCTTGCTGTTTAAGCCCGTCTCTCAAGCAATGGGTTTCAAAATGACTGTAACACAATGAAGCAACTGCCTCGTGCCTTCACTGTAGCTCTGTGACCATAACCTCCAACTTAAACAAGTATGCATGTTTGGGTAAGTAAGAGTAACACAATCACCTCTGCACTCACTAAAAATACACCATTTTTAATATTACAGATTTACCTTTAAAATTGCTAGCTGAATGCCTCTGAATCACAGGCATCTTGTGCCTCTGAAACCTGAGAACCCTCGCCCCCTCCCAAGCCTCTGATTTTTCCGGAGTATTCTGCCCAACAAATTACAGAAAAACAAACCTCCAATACTTCACACAGCAAGCCAAAACAGTCATGCAACTTGGACTTGAATGCAATAAATTATGCCAAAATCACTACAGAGATAATTAGATAGTGAAAGAAAGCAAGACCACGGAAGGTATGAAATGCACACGTGCTGAGCAAGGACATTTTTCTTTCAGCCCTTTTCTGTGGAAAACAATGATCATAGTACAATAAACAACTATCATTTACTGTCTTTAGTTTGAAGTACAAGTTTGAAGAAAAATCGTTATATATTGTTAGCAGAACAGAGCAAAGACACCTTAACAGGAAAACTGCCTGAGGTATTTTTAATGGCAACCATCACTGGATAACTTCATTTAAGAAATCATAACACTCGAAGCACTGTATGCTCACTACCTCCCTAGCATTCAGGACACAAAAGTAAATCTTGAAAGCTTTTGAGCTTGCCATTTTGCTACTTAGACTGACCGACAATTGAGTCTTTGGGTGTGTTCTCCAAGTCAGAGATGGATACAAACTCAAACTGAACAGATGGAAGATGCTGGGCATCATCACAGGGCACAACTGAAGTCTCATTAGTGAATGTAATCTCATAGTCATTCTTAACAGCTGTATATTGCTTGTTAGCAGTCTTCAAATTGCCTTTGGTAAAATAATATACCTACAGGAGAAAGCAATGAAACAGAGGATATTATCACAAGTCAGGCAGAAAATAGATTGTGTTCACCTTTAAAAATCCTTGCTACGCTGAAGTTCCTCTTTTCTAGCTCGTGTCAGTCTATGAAAACACAATGCTAGCATACCTTGTTCAGTTCAATGAGTGGAAAGAACTTGTCTGCTTGATCATTGAACGCAGTAGCTCTAATCTCACCCTGCAGGAAAATAGGAGAGCTGGTCAAAACTGAAATTTGGCATTATAAAAAAAAAAAAAAAAAAAGAAATCATTGCAATGTTAAGTGGCATCGGTTCTACAGACACAGCATGCTCTGCCAGGCTAGCTCCAGGCACATGAGAAACAAACAACATTCTCCTCGCATTTGTAGTTATAGCTAAAGCAACATATTCTATACCTGAACATCAAATCTCATATTCAAGTCTCATTAGTATATCTAGAGCTTCAGAATGAAATGCATAAGAACTACATATATCATATATACACCTCTGAAAAGGTACTCGTAAAACTGGCATTAATTGCCATTACATGCAAAAAAAAAAAAATTCAAATAGATCATGCAGCTTGACAAATTAGGACAAAGTGATACCTCCTGCTTATACATGTCAAGTTATTAATTCTTAAAGACAAATATAAAAATCACTAGATATAAATATTGTTTTTTTAAAAAAACTGAATACAGACTGTATGAAGAGAAAATAAATGGCTGATGACAACATGTTACATTATTAACCTCACATTTTATACTAAACATAATCTAGCAGAATCTGGTTTGTTTTCACGACAGAAGGCTGTAATTTGATAAAAGGCTTGACAAACTGCAAGTTTAGTTAGATTAACCAGATACCGTTCCCCAAACAAACCACAGATGAAATTTCCTAGTATTACAATAATTTGTACTTCGATTTCCTCATGAAAATGAAAGCTTATAACTTGGAGGCAATGCTCCATGTTACAAAATACCGTGTATCTGAGCAAGGATGAGACCTGATTCTCAATCTCCAAGAAACCACCGCAAACCTCAGTATTAGGTTGTCAGTTTCCATAAACAACTATATTTTGAAGCAGCAAAAATTTAGTCACACACTATAGACTTTGATGAAAAATAATCAGTAATGCCATACATTTAAGACTTCATTCTGGATAAACACCATCTCGTTGATGCTCAACTTAATGAATACAGGAACACAAGCTTCAGTCATAATAAAAACAACATTTCCTATAATACACTTTATTTCCTCTATTCTGTCTTTATGAAGGGTTCATCAACATCTGGCATATTATGCTTTTCTCAACATATGACACTTACGCTTTCATCAACTAGCTCTATAGAAAAGAGCTTTCCTTCACCACGGGAGTTGCTCCACGTGCGGATCTGGCCTTTTTGGGTAACACGAGCACAAATGGTCCACCTGAAATCATGCAAGAAATCACTGTTCTGTGTCTTTTTTTTTTCTTAAAAAAAAAAAAAAAAAAAAAAAAAAGAGATTGACTAGACAAACCTTTGGAACTGGAATGTCACTATCTAAAAGCCAGAATCTTCCACTGCACCTCAGCAACTCTACCTGCTTTTCTGCTGCTTTCTATTTTAATGGCCTAGACCGTTAAGGGCAGAAAGTTGTAGAGAAAGCAACAAAGCCAGCCACAAAGCATCTAGTATGATAATAGAAGTGAACAATCCTTCTGCATAGAAGCAGGCCTCAAATCTTTTACTCTTCTAGGGTACATTTCTCATGCAGCAGTTTGCCTGTTCTGAAAAGCCATGCTAGAACTCAAGAGTTCAATTATAGGATTCGCATTTAACTTGGATAATCAAATCAGTTTGCATAACTTAAAAATGTCATTCACGAAATAATTACATCCTCATGCTTTTCAACAGAACAGTAGCCAAAGTGAATAGCTTACTGAGCTATTTTGTCATTAAGCTACCAAAAAGAAGGTTGCTTTAAGAAAAAAGAGAAGTCAATTGATTTTCAACTAAAATATTAAAAACCTATCAAGCTCAGCAGGGTAACTTCACCAAGACAATACAAAGGCAAATCTCAGATTGTCAGAGTGTTGATGAAACGTAAAAAAAAAAAAAAAAAAAAAAA
>VFFE01007832.1:488097-536179 GCA_008921705.1 Burhinus oedicnemus
ACAAAAAAAACCACCAAAAACCACAAACAAGAAACAAAAAACAAATTAAAACCTGTACAGCTGTTTTTATGGAGGGTTTTTTTTGTTTGTTATTCAGGGGTGGTTTTGTTGTTATTGTTGGTTTTGTTTGTTTGAAGTTAACCAATAAACTCAAAAGAATTCAAAGAATGATTTGACAGAGATTCATACATAAAAAAGCAAAAAGAAACTATTGTTCCTTTATGCCTGTGACCTTGAGTAATACCTGGCAAACCATGATAACTCACTTAGACTGGTATGGGTTCAAGCTGGCGATCGGCACTACTTTGGCCTGCGATCCCCCTGGTGTCTTCACAGAGCTGAGAGCACTTGCTTTACCAAACTGGTTTGAGGGAGCATGGTACTTCGGAGCAGCAGGACCTTTCAAAAACCACAACAAAGCATACAGAGTTTCAGCCTTGCAGACAACAGCTAGGTTAGAATGAACTCATGGTGCAAGGTCAGCCAGAACTCTTCCCACCATGTTATGGGGAGCTGCATAGAAGGCAAAATTATACTCAACACTGGGTAGGCGCTTAAAGCTCCATTCACTGTGCTAGGTGGGCACCACAGAGTGGCCAAAATTTGTCGAATCACCACTTCTGCTCTTCGTCACAATTATTTTCTAGGCTGCAAACTGCTGCAGAAGTGACACTCTCAGATCTTACACTGGAAGCAGAGATGTGTCGGGAGTCGATCACTTAAACACAGTTTAAGCAGGAAACAATTAGTTAGCAGTAAATTCTCCAAAATATAGCACATCAAGCTTTAGATCTACACCATTTGGGGGAACAGCTAAGGAATGGTACCCCCACAATCAAATGAATTCCTGACATAAAGCAATACTGCTAATTCTACACTGAGTCTTGTGAATGTATAAATGTAGAACTCATGATCAGCTTTAAGTACAGGAAGGAAGAGCTTGTTTTCTCCTGCAGTAAGCAACTGTCAAAATTTTACCATTATAAAATACTTCTTAGACACTTAAGTAAAGAACACAGACAGGTTAAAGCAGTACCAAGAGCTAGGACTTTGACAACTTTTTTGCTTTAAAAAAAAAAGTCTACAGGCTGAGATTTAAATTGACTGCCTTCTTCAGCATCTCGCTATTTAAAGTCTTGATCAAAAAATTGTATTCATAGATGTACTATCAAATTATTTCAGTCCTGTACCAGTGAAACTGTTTGGCCTCAATCTCTCAGCACCAATAACACACCTGTTGGTCAGCTCCAAACTGTAGCCTACTTGGGTGTCCACAGACCACTGGTTCAAGAATGCAAAATTGCATCAGACTGGATGTTCAGTTCACAATGCTTCGTCAAAGTTGTTTCCTATTTTTTTTTTCCTTGGGGAAGACAGATTCCCCCTCCCCTTTTTTTTTTTATTATTAAATCCAAGCATACAGTACCCTCTTGAGAGAATTCACATTGAAGCTACGGGTTGGTCTTTAATGTAGTGTTTCTCGTGCACCACCATTATAGAAAGGATCCTTTTTACATCTAAGCTTAGTTTTGTACTGCAAAAATGGAAACCAGAATTCCTGCCCAGGATTACTCTTACCTGCTACTGACAAATTGCCATTTTGTTGCTGTGGTTTGCTGGGTGCTGGATTTGCTGCTGGAGCTGAAGAACGTTGCTGCCCTTGCCCTGGTAATCAAATGGAAAGAGACCATAGAGTACAGTAGGGAGCACAGTAATTAAAACTACCCTTAAGCCTTTTCAGGAAATAAGGCTTGCATGAAAAAAGATAATTTAAAACACAGAGAACACATGCTAAAATTCAGGTGTTATAAGACAGCAGTAGCAAGCTATCTGTTGAACAATATTACTATGAAGGAATTTCAGTCAGATCTCTTTCCTCAAGCAACTGCTTTCTACTTTGAAAGAATTCAGGGTTGACAGTTATTTAAAAGGACAGCACTGAAGTAATCTTGACAACTTCTCAGTTTTTATAGGCTTCTATTGCTCTGACAGGTAGCTTCTGCTACTATCTTAACAGCTAAGATAAAAACTATAGAATTCCCTCTTAAAACCCAGAAAGGGCCAAAAACCCACTGGGTAAAGTAAAACCTGAAGTTAACACAAGACAAAGAAAACAGCTGCTATATTTTATTTCCAAAATACGAAGATACTTAATGTGGGGGTGATGGAGTCATCATTTCAGCATTCACCAGGGTCCCTCTTGGGACACAGCAGTATATTGCACAGAGAGTAAAGTGATGCCAAAGTACATATTGTGCATTTTTTTAGATTCCAGGACTTCTACTTGCCTTATAGTGATGATAAATTACAAGAGAAAGAGCAGAGTGACATATCCAGAGAAATAGCACATTAGAAGACTAATCTACAGTTCAAAAATTTGAATTCTGTTACAGAATAACTGTCCTATCATATTTTGCCTCCAGATGAGAAAATATCCAGCCTTTTCCTCTTTTTGGGTGCAACTAATCCTTAAGCCATTGGTTTGCAAGAAGTCCTAGGCCTGAGCAGGGAAAGCTCCCCCTGATTTGGGGTGTGAGGAGAAAGATGGTCAGAGAAAGTGGGAAAGAAGGTCAGACCAAGCCCATAAGCATCACGAGTAACGAAAGCAGAGAATCCCAGAAGAGAACAGCAAGGAAGGATGGCACAGAAGTGAGGTAAAGGAGCAGAAGCAACACAAGGAGACCCTGATGTAGTGTCACCTGATATTGTATAGTCTACAGAGGTAACTGTCTGATTATTTTCAATCCAAAAGAAGGTCCTTGCACAAAACCCAATCTGCTCCTCTAACTTGCCGCAGTAGAGGCACACTGGTGAACTGGTGACAGCAGTCTCCCTAGCAACAGGGTGACGTCAAACAGCTATGTGTATTTGCTGCAGAATCCACTAGATGGAGAAGCCAGATTTCACCCTCGCTCAGCTGCCTCAGGTACTCGGAGGACCCAGTCAGGGTCACTGCTCAACATCCCAAATTCATTTTTGCCTAAGAGGAGAAGAAGGAAAAATATCCCACAAAACGTTAAGAGAAAAATGTCTGGACAGGGAGAGAATATTCAAGAACAGGAACGTGCATATGGAACAGCAAAAGACTTTCTTGCTAGTTTTGTTCCAAATGTTTTTTTCCTAGAATTTTTTAATTAAAAAAACCCAACCAAAACAACACACCACCAAAAAACAAACAAAAGACCACCACATACATTAGAACACTTGTGTATTTTGAAACACAAAATCATGTTTTAATCGTTGCCTACCCATAGCCTGGTGCTTCTCAACAGATTAAGAATATATTAACACATCTATGCATGTGCTCAAATACAGAAACATCTCTCCAATTTTCTCGCTTACAAAGTCTAGGGACTTCTAAACTATGATTTCTGGTGGCCTACAGATCACTTAGGGTGCTCAGAAAACTTACTCCTCTGCCTGGCTTTCCTAATTAATTTTTGTTAGCAGAGGTTGAAAAAAACACTTGAAATACCAAATCACACATCTGCTATATATACACCGAGTTAGACAAACCCAAGACCTTTGGCCAAAGCTAACCTACTCTAACATAATAGTCGTTCAACAGTAGTCCTGTGCTTCCAATGATTTGGTACCAAGAGGTCCTGCTACAGTGCCATGGTGACAGAAGACCTGCCCCAGAACTGAGAGGCAGCACGGGGAGGGGGGAGGAAGAAGAGGAGAAAAAAAATGCAGTTTGAAGGAATGCACAGCAAAAGCCAATAGTGGGAACGGAAGAAGAAAGAGTTGAAGTGAATGTATAAGTATACAAACATTTCAATGCTGAAAGATTAATGACAGAAGTTAAACATAAGTAGCAAGTAATTGTCATAGTAAGAAGAAAGTCCAGCATCAGAGTAATCTGAATGAGATTAATGACAGTAATAACATTACCATCTAGTTTTCAAAAAGAACTAAACTGCTCGATCTTAATTTTCAATACTGTTATGAAATGCTGCCTGAAAAGTTTTTATGGTATGTATTAAGAAGATGTGTCTCCAGCTTCGTTGTTAGGCAGATTAACCACCTACTGCTGAAGCGTAAAGTGGCCAAAAGTCAGCTTCTCACTGAAACCTTATTTAATATCAAATAAAAGAGTATTAAGTCTTCAGAATAACGTCAGTGTTAAAATGAAATACACATCACATCAAACTTGACATCTCTTAACTGTCTAGTGCAAGACCACACTTACTACGATCAGAGACCTGTAACATCTCCAAAAGCACTTAGATTTGAAAACTTCATTGCTGAGTACATTTGTAATCCCAAATGAAGAACATAACTTTGATCAAAGTCATGGTAATTTTACCAAAATTTTTACTCTTAAAGGTGTATTTTCAGCTCGGTTCTGTAAGGTATCACATTCCCAGTCGTTTCTAAGCAACAATGTGACAACTGAAAAACATTACAGTTCACAAGCTCTTGTGTCACACAAGCAAGGGAAATGAGAGAGAGACACAAAACAGTCTGCTCAATAGCTATTCTGAAAATCTTGGTCTCTACAGCAACTGTGGGATCAAACCATAAAATCTGAGATGTCAACACATTTTTTAAACAGCAATTAGCTAAGTAACTATCAAAGGAACAAAGGATTCTTTAGGCTCATTTAACAAACGCCCCTCTAATTCCCTAGGAAAAAGAAAAGTTAATGAAGAAAGATGTCTTTGCCTTTGCAACGAAGTCTAATTTCTACTTCGATTAGTAAAGTAGATTTTTAACCAGAATAGCAGTGTACCTACCACCACTGTTTGTCCAAAATATCCTACAGAAAATCGTTGCCACTAATGTGTGGTCCCTTAGTAATAAAAACATATTAATTCACTTCTACCAGGAAAAAAAATAATTCAAGAAGAGCTATTTGCTATTAAATTTCAGCCATTATCTGTGTATACGTCAACGACAGAGCTGTTCAAATATTTTCTTGAAGTGCTTATTATCCTCTCTCTTTTTTAAAGATCAGAACATACTTTTGAATATATCTCAGGGGGGAAAAATACATCAATTCAAAACATGTTTGCCTGAGAACTGTAAACTCAGCACATGAAAATTAAGAACAGTTACTTATGCAACATAAAAAAACCAAAAGATTCATGGCAGGTCAGATTAAGGTCCACCCAGCACATCATCGTTTTACAGATGGCAGGGTAGGAACGGGTGCTTAGGAAGGTCTGTATGCTAGCTGTGTTTTCATACCAGTCTCTCATCTATGTACTTTGAGCAATCTAAGTTTTAGTGCTTCCTGAATCTAACATTCATGCAGAGGATGTATTGTTATGTTTAACAGCCTTTAATGGATTTTCACGTCTAATTGCTTTTTGAAACTGTGCCAATTTCTGGCACCTACCTCAACAAGTTCCATAATTTAACTATGCACTGTTTGGGGGTGCGGTACAGCCTTTGTTTTAAAACCACCAACTGACAATATGAGAACTAAAGAGCATCAAATGAATGTAGAAAAGAAAGAGAGATTCATCATTCTTTATTCATCCCCTCCATGCCATCTTATAGTTTCATAGATCATTATTACATCTTCCTCCTGCTGTTTTCTTTCCAGACAGAAGAAACACTGATCTATTTGGTTACTCATTATGAAGAGACATAGAATAGCTTCCGCATACTTACGGGAACTCTAGGTAGAGACCACTAATGTATAATAAAAATCTGTAAATATTATCATAAGGTATAGATACTTCCCAATACCATGTAGAGACTGAAGCTTTAGCCATGGTGTAGAGTTTATTAAAATATGCACAAAAGCCATTTTGTATTACACAAATGGAAAGGATTTTTAAGATCTGGATGTCACTGTTCCAGGCATAAGAAAGCCTAACATGTCTGACCGCTTCTTTTTAAGTGAGAGAAACAGACAGCTGAAATGCTGTCATAACAGACAGTCTGTTCAGAAAGGTATTTGTTTACAGACGACACTCACCTTCATTGTACGGCACAGGATTGCCAATATTCCCACCAACCTTATCAGCAGTTTTCAGAACATTTAAATCCATCAGTATAACCACTCTCCTACAAACACAGAACAGACAGCAATAAAGACTTTCAACTCCCTCTGCAAGACTATCAGACTGAATATATTTTGCGGCCAACCATTAGGGGCTGAGGAGCTGATTCTTTGGACGAGGGATCTGGAAGAC
Source organism: Burhinus oedicnemus (assembly GCA_008921705.1). Taxonomy (NCBI): domain Eukaryota; kingdom Metazoa; phylum Chordata; class Aves; order Charadriiformes; family Burhinidae; genus Burhinus; species Burhinus oedicnemus. The sequence goes on from VFFE01007832.1 coordinate 494,247, forward strand.
AAAAGCTCTCCACTGTCAACTTCACCCTCTTGTGAGGTACAAGTAGGCTTGAAACAGTATCACATTTCATCAAGGACAGACGGTGGCAGGCTGAACGGGCACATAAAAATGGCTCGAAACAACACAGTGTTTTAAAATCTGGCATGGTTTTGATACTTTTACAAGAGAGAATATATTCCCTGCCTCAAAAGAAGTTATATTCCCTCCATAAAAACACTGAATAAAAAGACATGAACCTCAGTTCGTATCCTTCTAGACACACACATAGTTTTTCGATAATCACTTCACTCAGATCTCTACTCGTTTTGCAGTATCCTACCTCCCTTCCCTCAAATTTTCATAAAAGAAAAAGCAGATTCCACAACACCTAAGTAACAAGAAATCTTCATTGTTTCTTTTCCACAGCAGCTAGTTGTAAGTGAATTTTAATGAAGCTTTGTACAATTTGGAGTATTCCAACTGGAAACTAACTTAAATTACTAAATCACTGTACTAGACAAATCTGAACCCGCTGCCGTCACATTCTGTAACTTTTTTTATTTCTGCTATTGCTTGCACTGTGTACTTTCCCTCCTATACCCTAAAGACTGAGTAATTTCAGAGAATCCAAATCAAAAGGATTTGGCCTCTGCTTAGTCACAAGGACAGAGCACCCACTAGTGCAGCTGCCCTTCTGTAGAACCGTACTTTAAGAAACATATATACCTTCCATCTTTCAGGCTGTTGACAATGAATCTGTTAACCTGGCAAATACATTGGGCTGATAAGCGTTCTTCTTCCACCAGAGAGTTCAGCTGTGTTGCCAACATGAATGCTGCAGAAACAGAAGAAAAACACCGAAATAATTAACGCATGCTAGCCTTAGAAGGCACTGTGACAGCTGGCCACAACTTTTCCAGCCAGTCTATTGTTGCATTAAATCTACAACTTGCTCAGTTAGTTAACACATAGAAAACAGCGTAACGACTAACAAGTCACCAAAACTGAGCATAAACTATACTGTATTTATTCCCCAAACTTCAGAGTGCAGTGATAGCTAGAATGATCATATATCGAAGTCAGAGAAAGATTAAGCTAAATTACTTTAAAATCACTTTTACAAAAACAAGTACAGTCTTCTATATTTTCATTATACCTGTAGTGAGTTAATTGCTTAAAGCTCACAGAGAAAGTTCCAGAAGAAAAGGATTTTATCCAAATGTTAAGTGTGCAGTTGCACACTTCAGAGTCTGTGGTCCCCTTGTATGCCACATTCTCCTTCAAAACTCACTTCATCGCTGTGCACCTAGAGGCTGGACCAGAAACTTTAGCACCATTAATATCCTCACACTTACAAAAGTCTCATTACAGCTTGTCATACTTACAGGAAAGCGTGTTAACCCCATCACTCATCAACACTCGGTAACGTGGTGGCCCATTTCCTGTAGCAATAGCCCGCGTATTCTATGGGGAAACGACAGATTATTGGTTCTCATTTGTTCAGAAACTCTTCAAAAACATAAAGCGACGTTGCTGGCAAATGACCTATCTATCCAGATTATTTTTTTTTTTGAGCACTGATATCAACAGCATAGCCCAAGTCACATAAAATTAAATTAAGAGTACATCAGCCTTGCTCGGCTCCTCTGCAGAGGAAGTCTGGCCGCATTCAGAAGCCTGCACAGAAGCACGCGCAGTCGCTAACGGACTGGCACAAGAGGTAACGGAGAGTACTCACGATGACTTGCAGCACGGGCTTGGAGACGTTCTCCCCCTGCATTATGGCCTGGAGAAAAGAAAAAGAGACTCTCAGAGAGGTGCCACCACCTCACTCAGGAACGCTTCGAGACCCGCGGCTGAGGGGGAAATACGGTGGAACGGCCACAGGAATGGTCGTCACCGCTGGACCCAGCCAGGGCCCTTCCTACCTCCCAGGACCCGGCCCAGCTCCGGGCCTGCTCTCTCCCCTCAGGACCGGGCGAGAGGTGTTAGTGCCCAGTGCCCAGCCCCCTCCTCCCCGGGCCCAGGCCTGACCCAGGCCTGGCCCAGGCTCCACCGCTCCACTCCCCCCCCCCAGCCCCAGCCCTCCACCCCGCGGTGCGCCGGGCCCCTCACCGCGATGGCGCCCTCGCTCAGCCGCACGCTCATGGTGCTGCGTTCTCCCACCGCGTTCCACTGCTGCCGCCAAATCCTCCCGCCGCCCGGAGCCGTACCCCTTCCTTCCGGCGCGCCCTTACGTCAGCGCCGGGCGTAGCCCGGCCGGCAGCAGTACAGCGCTCCTATTGGCTGCCCGCTGCCGTACGGCGGAAGCGCTGCTGGGCGCGCCATGCCGGTGCTGCTGGGCACCGCCATCGGGGGGTATCGGTGATGGCGCTACCGCTGGAGGAGTGGCGGCTGTGCGCCGCCCGGCGCTGGGCCGCGCTGGAGCCGGCGCTGCGGGAGCGGTTGGTGGCGGCGGCGTCGCTGCACGACACGCTGCGCCTGGGCTGCGACCTCCTCCGGTGAGCGGCGGGAGGGGTGGAGCGGGCGCGGTGCGGTGCGCGGCGGTGCGCGGAGCTGACCCCCGTGTCCCGGCAGGCCCGAGGTGGAGGCGGCGGTTCTGCGGAGGTTGTGCCGCCGGGCGCGCACGGGCAAGGAGCCGGCGGCCGCGCGCTTCTACCGGGAAGAGGGAAACTGGCTGTTCGGCCGCCGCCATTATGGTGCCGCCGTGAGGCTCTACTCGCAGGTAGGTGGAGCGGGGAGCAGGCCGAGGGCCGGCCCCTCACGGCCCGGGGCCTCACGGTGAGGGGTCCGGCGGGCCCAGCGTGAGGGGGTCCCCGGGGAGGGGGGCTGCGACTCTGAGAGGGCGCCGTTGAGGGGCCCGTCCCCGCCCTGAGGCAGCAGCTCTCTGGTCTCCGCAGGCGGCTTCCCACGAGCTCCCCGGCAGCCCTGAGGTGTCCATCTGCTTCGCCAACCGCTCGGCCGCCCTCTTCCACCTCGGGCACTTTGAGGTAAGCGGCCGTGGGGCAGCGGGACCCGAGCTGCTGGGTGCCCCCGAGCAAGTCTGCACACCCAGAGGGTGGCCCGAGGCCTCCCGTGTAGCAGGAGGGGGGATTGGGGCAAGGAGGAGCTCAAGCGGCATGTGAGGTGTTACCGCACAGGGGGTGCTTCTGCAAACCCTGCCACAACGGGTATTCGGTTTAGAACAGGAGACTGAAGATGAGATATGCTTCTAATGATGTGCTTAAAGCATCCATCATTACTTAACCTTTCTGAAGGGTTCCTGCTTTCCTCCTTCGGAGGCTTTATTTGGCCAACGGATTGGCTGTGCACACGGAATTTGCTGATGAAGGTAGTTTTATTAAAATATTCTGTGTTTGGGATGGAAGAAAAGAGCATGAGTTTGAGCTAGTTTTCAGGTATGTTTAAAAGGCTTTGTCTTTCTTTCTAGGTTTGTTTGGAAGATATTGCCAGGGCTGAAAGTCATGGCTATCCAGACAGGTTGCTGCCCAAAATCTTGCTGCGGAAGGCTGAATGTCTGCTGTGTTTGGGGAGGTTACAGGATGCAACAAATGCTCTCAGCGCAGTGGAGAATAAAATTGCTATGGATGGGATCCTGACTAGTCCTGCACACCAGACACTGGTAGAAAAGTTAAGTCAACTGAAGATTAAAATGCATGAGAAAGAGAGCTGTCCGCAGCCTGCACGAGAAGCATGTGGTGACATTCAAAGAAAGTCAGAGATCTGGGAAGAGAATGACAGTATTTCAGGTGCATCTTCATCTTTGAGCTTGAATTTTGATAGAGAGAGAGGACGTCACTTGGTGGCCATCCAGGACATCCTGCCAGGACAGAACGTGTTGAAAGAGGAGGCTTTTGTAAGCGTGCTCTGCCCAGGGGAGAGCTGCCTTCTGCAGGACAGCAGTGAAACAGAGTGGGATACTCAAGTCACTAACGCAGATCTTTATTGCCACCGTTGTCTGAGGCAGCTCTTAGCCTCGGTGCCTTGCCATGGGTGCAGTTATGCAAAGTACTGCAGCCAAAATTGCGCAGACCTGGCATGGGAGCAGTACCACAGGACAGAGTGCTCCTTGGGAGCGCTGCTTCTCACATTAGGGGTCTTCTGCCATGTTGCCTTGAGGACTGTTCTACTGGCGGGATTTGCAGAGGTTAGCAGGCTGGTGGAATGGTCCCATGATAATGACAAGGACCTTCATAACCCTGAAACAAGATGTAAACATCCCAGTGAGACACCGGATACAAGAACTGGTACCAGAGGTATCCCTGGTTGTAATGACAATGGTCAGTACCAGAGTTCTTACCAAGCTGTGTTCAACCTTTTGCCACATGCTGAGAAGCATAGCCCTGAACATAAGTTCCTTTGCACGCTGAGTGTAGTAGCTATATGCAAACAACTGCAAGAAGCTGGCCTAGAGGCTGCTTTTTTGAATCGGGAATCATCTGAGAAGTGGTCCAAAACAGAGACGTGTGAAAAAACATCGGGTGAATTGTTGCCAGAGCTAAAGATTATGGCAGAAGCGATGCTGAGGCATGTGTTGCAGCTGCAATGTAATGCACAAGCAATCACCGTAATGCAAGAGTCGGGTAAGATAAAAACTTTTAAGCCCTTCTCTGTTGTCCTTGCTCATCTAGCTTGTGTGAAGAGATTGAATTGTCCCTTGTAAAAAGCTTCCATTGCAGATAGGAATGACTTGCTTAGAATTTAATGGCCTGTCCCATGCTGGCCTGTTCTTTTGTGCACATGTAGAGGGTATTTAGCTATTATTTATTGCAGCAATATACGAGAAACCTTTCTACTGCTATCTGCAATTGGTCGCCGTGCCCGTTGCATAAGTTGCGTGGGTTACTGAGCATTCGTTCTCAACCTACTTGTTTTTCCTCTGTCTTAAGGGTCCGGAGATGGTGCTGTTGTAAATAAGAAGCCTGTGCGCCTGGCAACAGCCTTCTTTCCTGTCCTTAGCCTTCTGAACCATTCGTGCTGTCCCAATATCAGCCTGTCATTTAGTGGGACAGCTGCCACTGTCAGGGCATCACAGCGAATCCCCAGCGGCCAAGAGATTTTCCATTGCTATGGTAAGTATTAACTCTCTGTTTGTCTTAAGGCACAGACATCCTTTCACCTCTACTTGGCATGCTAACTGATTGCTGTTAATATCATAATTCCCAGTATAATGTTGCTAGAGTCTTTCTTTATGTATGAGCCTTGATCAAAGATATCAAAGCAAGAGTTTATCTCCTGAGCCCACTGTTAAGTTTTCAGTCTCCAGTTATGTCCTCTCCAAAAGATGATATATCTAGTCTCAATTGTAACAAAGATAGATTTAGTCTGATGTTAAGAACTGTACCTGTTCAGTGGTTTCTACCCTTGCCATCCCTTCGCAGGGCCTCATCGATGTAGAATGAGGGTTGCTGAGAGACAACAGCTTCTCGGTCAGTATTTCTTTGAGTGCCGCTGTCAGGCATGCCTTGATGAGTTAGAGTCTGACGTCAAGAGTGTGATGTCCACGAGAAACTCATTCTGCTGTCCTAGCTGCCGGGCTTCAATGCAGGTAGTTCTTCCAGAGTTACGGTTGTATAACTTACTGGGATGTGTAACATTTTGGTCTCTGGGAAATTCAAGAGTTAAAGACCTGAGTCTGTGACCTCTGCTCAGAAGGCAAAAGCCCCTGTAGAGTCAAGACTGTATCTCACTGTTCTTAGCAGCTTCCTTATGATGTTTTTGTATGTCAGTATTCCAGCATTATAGGGAAAGTAATGGCTTTAGTAGCAAGTTAAAATCCCTTTGAACTTGCTGAGGGAACCTTAGAATATCAGATTGGGGGAAGGGGGATATTTAGAAAAGAAAATGGAGGCCTGAAGTGTAGAACAGAAAGTGTACTTACAGGGGCTATATGTAGTGAGAGTCACACCTTCTGCAGTTCCCAGGATGTACCTGGAAACAGCATGTAGCATGGGTTAGGTAAGGAGAAGTCAACATAGTGTGTGTCTTGTATGAACTTGAGTTGTGTACTACATGACCCTGCTTTGGCCTAGTCTATAGCTCACGTAGTCATAGCTATTCCTGGAAGTTTCTCATAAAATCGAATAAGCTAATAGCAATTTACAAGCAAGTCACTTCTTGGTTGCCGTAATTTTAAACAATTCAGCATCTCTGTAACATGATACAGAGGTAACAGATGGAAAGTAAGCTTTGAGTGAGCTGGAATGATCACAGGGATGATTTCTACAGGGAGAAGACATGCTTTGTTGTTCAAATGAAGCTTGTGCAATCTCAGTCAGCAGAGAGAGCCTGTCACGCCGTTTACAGGACCTTCAGCAACAAATCAAGAAAGCATTAGAACTGCTAAAAGACAGGAAGGCTGGTAAGGCTCAGCTTTCTGCTTTAAGGTCAGCAGCTAATGAGTACATATCGGGAGTTCTAGCCATGAGATGGCACTGTTGCTTACGCAGTTGGGGTTTTCTGGCATGCAGCCTGGTGTGCCTGGGGACTTGAGCTTTAAGGTTTTTTTATACCCCTGATCTGGGTGTTAATCTAAGTCACATGTTGTTCCATAGTAACTAAAAGAACTCGGGGTAACATTGGAGTTACGTATTCCCAGGCCTTGCTTTCCTGGAGTGAGTCTGGCCAACACTTTGTTAGAATAAGCAGGGTTGCCGATGAAGTCGATGTTGAATCCTAACCAAATACAAATCTAGCTGTGTAAGGTACAAAGATGAGATTGGACTCATTTTAATTCATGGATCATGGAAACCTGGGGACTGGCCAATAGGATGCATTTTATACCCTGTTTTGTTATAGATCGGGCTATCAAAATGCTCCTGAAGTGTCAGGTGGATGCTGGAAACTTCTTGTCTCCAGAGCATTTGCTGATGGGAGAGATGGAGGATCATCTGGCACAGGTCTATGCTACTCTTGGTATGGCATTGTCTTCTCATTATCTTTAGTTATATGAACTTTGAATTTAACATGACTAGCCTTTTCCCCGACTAGCCCTTTCACTTTTCTCCTACTGTATTTTTCTAGTTTTGACAGCAGGGCTCTCAGAAAGACTGCTTTAGCCAAAACTGTGTTCCCAGCATCCAGTGAACAGTAATGTGATCGCATGTTCTTCTAGATTCTCTGTCCTGGTTCTGAGGTCAGCAGCCTCCCAAGAATGCTGTGGATATAGTTTATCTCATTTTGCATAACGCTGTCAAATTCTTCGGGTGGCAGTAGCTCTAGAAGGTATTTATTCATGACTCACTTTTTGGTTTGTTGTTTTTTTTCCATCAGGGAAGTGGCAGGAAGCAGCCAGACACCTGGAGAGGAGTATTCAGATTGTGGAAATGCATCATGGGCCATCAAGTGTAGAAATAGGTCATGAACTTTTCAAGCTGGCGCAAATTCTCTTCAATGGGTAAATTTGCTTTCATTCTCTGTCCCTTCCCTGTACCACTCCTGTGTGTCTGACATGATATCATGGCAGGTGGTCCTTGGCACTTTGCAGGGTGTCTCACAGGACCCTGGGCAGTCTGGCACAGGTACAAAAGTTGGCCATTACTCAAGTGCAAGTTCATTAACCCCACTGGGGTTCACTTGTACTTCATGACTCAATTTTGGACCCAGTTCTCTGCTTTGTGCATGTCTATTCTTTTCTTCTCCCTGGCTCCATTTATTCCCTGTCCTACTGTTTTATTTTGACAACTAGTCACCCTTAGTGTTTATACATCAGTTGTATAATGTTGCTGACATCTTTTCAAAGGAGGAAATAAAATCCTCTTGCTCCATTTTGGCCCTCTTAGCAAGCAAATTCCCTGACTGCTTCTGCAAATCTAACACCACCTCCCTTTAACTGCATGAATTTTAGCAGGAGCTGCAGTGATGAAGTAGTGGGTACCTACGCTCAAAGATAATGTTTTAACTTTTTGTCCATCTCCTTACCTTTTTTCCCCTCCCCATCCTCCCTTTGCAGCTGAAGCGCACGCTGTTTGCCTGGTGCTGAAAGGCAGTGGAGGGTAGGATCTGTACCCATGAACAGGTTTAGGTTTTTGTTGGGGAGAGGTTGAAGGTTCTGGAAGTCAAGGGAGCTGAATTAAGTATTTTGTGTACTCTGTTCTTGTTCTCTTCCTATTTCAGATTTGCAGTTTCTGAAGCTCTCAGCACAATTCAAAGAGCAGAGGAGATTTTGTCAGTGCACTGTGGTCCTCAGAGTACTCAGATCCAGGAACTACATGAGATGAAGACCTGTCTGTTAGAGCTTCCCAGAAGCATCCTTCAGAGGACTTAATTTCCCTGTCAAAGGAAGCTGCAATGTGATCTTTCATCAAAGCTAAGTTTCGTGTGGTAAGGTAGTCACATAGTACAAGCTGAAAAATCATGTGTAACAACAGCTTGAATGAAATCTGAAATGCTCTTTAGCGAGACTGTTGTAAATAAAATGACCAATTCTAACATGAGGGGTCTGTGTGTGGTGTGGTGGGAACAGATGCTGTTGTATAATTTCTGCATGTGTGTTTGAAGTAAATGTTTGAGATGCTTGTGTATGCAGGTGTTTCTGGAGATGGGACTCTCCCATGTGTGGTACCTTGTTGGTCATGAACATCCAGACCATGTTGCCTTTTATTTCTAATGCTGTGAAGCACATTTCTTCTTGCCAGCGTGAAACGTAAGTGGTTGGAATGGGTGAGGCAGCAGGCTGGGAAGTGCAAACTTACAAGCTATAAGAGGGGGCACTACAGAGCTTGGAGGGCTACCAGCGCAGAGCTGTCAGGGATGAGGGATTCAGTTTAAACAACTGGTGTCAGGTTGGAGGACAAGATAGGGAAAAATACAGTATACACCAGATGATGCTTGCATATAGGACACAGAACTGCATGGTGCCTCATCTGGGGAAAACGGGAGTGGAAGGCATATGACATATGCAGTCTTTCAAGGGAGAATACTAGGGCTTGCTGAGATTTATAGCAAAAGCTCTTTTATTGCAGCATGAAGGCATAAAATTTGCAAGTTGTGTCTTTGTGCAGCAGAGCAGGGAGTCAGTATCCCTCCCAATACCACCCTTTCCATTTGGGCCCTACCATTGCAGATTATTGTGAAGGGATCTTAAACACTCCGCGGATCCAGGATCTTGCCAATGAAGAGGAGGGTTCCAGTGGTATCATCTCGCAGTACGAGAAGGAAAGGTCTGTCCACGTGATATTCTATGGGGAAGGTCAGACGAGCAGCATTCACCCCAGGATTTGGTGTGGACCTTTCCCCGTCTTCACTAAGCTCCAGAATTGCCTTGTGTTGCACATGAGATAGCTTAATAGGTTTGGCAGACATCTTGGTAAAATCAGGTGATGTGAAAAGTGATTGGAGCCCTGGAGGAAAGAAAGAAAAATCCATTAGCTGAAAGCATAGATTGCAGGTGGGGGAGCAGTACTGCTAATGCTGTGATCCAGGAGGGCATGTAGCTGCTCATTTGGGGTAACAGGGAGAAGCAGCTTACATCTGTTTGTACTGAGCTTCTCCCTCTCAATCTCAGAAGCGTTGTGTGAGCTTGGTGGAAAGATGTGATAAAAAGATGTGATAAAAAGTTGAGAAGTCCTGGACCAAGGTGATTCAGTTGCTGGTGAAATCTCTACAGACTGACAGCAGGACCTAACTAATAACCCACCAGCTTCATATTCTTCTGAGAGCAGGAAGCAACTTGCCCACTGCTTTGAGCCCTGGCAGTCTGTAGAAGGTGTGTGATGTACATACTTGTCTCCTTTAGCGTGCTGCCAAGTGCCTCTTCATAGTTCAGCTTTAGTTTGGGCAAGCTTAGCACAGCATGGACTGTCTTCAGCTCCTTGTCTACGTCGTGGACAAACTCAGAAGTAAGGCTTTCCTCAATCAGAGTCATATTCTGGGTCACCTTCGTAGGCAGGAAGAACATGGCACTGATTCCCTCTGTCAATGGCAGCTGGGCAATCTGGAAGGCCAGTTATATATAAGAAAAGGTTACATCAATAATAAACAGTTTTACCCGTCCCATACCAGGCACAGGCCTGAATCTCGACTGCCTGGTCAGCCTTTCCAGTTAACATTTGGTCTTCTTCCCTGTTTGCTTTTCTCGGACATGATGCTTCCTGACTCCTCTAGTGCCCAGGCCTTCATCAGCCCATGCTGCCCTCTTTCTGCTATTACATGGCAAGTGCTTTCTCTCACCTGATGAATCCTGTAATGAACTACAGTATTACTTTGGGGGATTCTCAGCTGGAACACCTTTGAGCTCATGCTACAGTGAAAGGTTTGTTGAAAGAAGTAGAGATGGCAAAGTTGTGAGGAGTGTGCCCTGCCTTTCTTGTCCAACTTTAGGTCAAGCGATACAGGCCAGTAGGACCTGTGCATTATTTAAATTCTAGGCTGCTTGTCACATAGCCAGTGTAGAAGCATGATATTCTAAGAATCACTACACTGCCTTTCCAAATATGGATTGCAAAAGTAGCCTGATGGGAGGAGCAAGGCTGTCTTCTGGAATGGGTTAACAGGTAAGTGTAGGTGAGCCTGTTCCTCAGTAGGTTTAGGAGATCTTGTGCAATATTTGCTCTCTGACCTTGCAGTTGAGTTCTGAGTCAAAGCCATATCGCAGTATGGCTTTGGGGTCTGACATCATGGACACCTTCACAGTTCTGTCCTCATCCAGGTGGAAGTCCTTCAGGGCAGTCTTCTTGGTGTCAAACTTGGTTTTCCATGTCCCTATTTTTTAAAAGATAAAATGGAGCATTTTCTGGAATAATAGCATGTGAAACCGGGCTTGTGTCTGTAGCTGAGTAATCTTGTGCTTTATATATACAGTATTTGTGCTTTAAGAGTCGAGGCATAACTGAATGATGATAGAGATGGAAATAGACTGATTTGTGCTATGGATTTTCTGCCACTCTTTGGCCTCTCCTTTTCATCTGAGAATTGGCTAAATGGGAAATAAAAAATGGAGCCAGTGCATGGGTGGAGTAGCTATTGGGAAGTTGATGTCTACTTATGTAATTACAAAACTATTTTAAAGGGTAACAATTGTGTCAATGCACATAAAGTGCTTCTCTCCCCACCCTTTATTTCGCTCCTTGTCGCCAAGCAATAATTCTCCAGGACACTGGCTGACAGCATGTTCTAGAACAGCTCTCTAGTATCTCCCTCTGTTCCCTCTACAGTGGTAAAAAGGCTCCGTACACTTTTCAAGCTGTGCTTTACCTAAATGGTAATATTCTGTCTCTTACTGTGGAGTTTTGTGAGCTTAAACTTTCTTCGCTGGTCTCTTACTGCAAATAGGTTGATTCAGCTTCCCAAAAGTAATGATTCCTCCCTCAAGGACTATTTCTGTTCAGGTAGTGTGCATTTTTTTCTTCTTTACTAAATGTTCTCAAACACTTTCTTCTTACACTCTGTCTCTTTGGCAGTCTGTTTGCTCTATTGGAAGTGAGAGCATTCCCTTGCATCTCTCCTAATAAATGCTTAATAGACCCTCTCTGTAACCAAGTACACAAGATTCTTACCCTTGAAGTAAGCAGCTCCAGCAAGGAGAATACTGACATCTGAGGGCATGTCCTTCATAAACCGCATAATCCTTCCCTTTGTCTGCTGTCGTACCCAGTTGTTGATTTCTTGGAGGTCTAACTGGGTATTGCCGCTTAGTGCCCTCAAACGCATCTTGTAGGACTTCTCTAGTTGGCTGTGAAAACCAGGCTTCACCCTCAGTCCTGGGAAACAAAAAGATCAATATTGCAGCTAGCTCCCTTATCAAAACAATCTCAAGGCAGCAGATTGCAATCCAAAGCCCAGCAGCAGTTCTCTCATAAAACATCTGTGGCTGTGTGTATACAGAAACCTGCTTTGACGAAGAATGACTGAAGGCACATGGAGGAAACTGATCCAAATCCCATAGCCGCCCATGCTGGAGTATGGGATAACTCTCTTCTGAAAAGTAAAGAAAGGAGATAAGAACAGAAGGCTTGGATACAGCTATTCCTACATCAGTCTGTCGTCTTTCTCCAGCTTGCTTTATGAGTATGGCTTACTCAACCTACTGGATTCTTGGAACCATCAGGTTCCAAAAGATAGCTCTTAGCTTTCTCAGCAGATGTTTATTGCATGCTGAAAGCAGACATTTCAAATAGTTCTGCAAGGAATTAAACAAAGGAATATGGCTGAACGCTATCACAAATAGAAAATGTGATTTGTGGTTCCTGGAAGTTAGCAACACCTGCCAGAAAACCTAGAGTGAAGGCAAAATTCTTAGCAAGTTTCTTCTACGTCTTCCACATGTTAGCTGCTCTGTCACCAGTGTCTTTGTGTGCGTAAGTCTAGTTTTCTATTTATGTGCCCATGAACTTTCCAGGATTTTTCTGGAGTAGCAACAGCATTCCACGCACTGTCTGTGTCCTGGCTCAACAGTATGTCAGAGCCAAAGCTGTTAGTGCAGTGTTATTCAATGTGTTCTACCTGCTGCTAGTTATTTAGGTAAAATTTGATAGAGGGGAAGAAGGACTTTTACTTTTCTCCAAGATGATACGGGAGGCACTTTTCATGCTCTTCTCTGGTCCAGTCACGCTGGTCAGTAGGTCCTTGTAAGTGTTATGGACCTCAGCTTTGTTAAGCAGATCATAGAAGAGAGCGCGAGAAATCACATCTTCTGTTCGTTCTCCAGCCCCTGCCAACAACAAGGACAACAGTATGAGGGAAAGCGTGTCAAGCCAAAGAGTACATGAGGAAAAGGAGCAAGAACTCACCAAGCGAGAGACCAGAAAGTGCAGTAGCCAGGCTGAATGGAGACAGTAGCACATTGGCAGTGGCTGTCCGACTAGACTGCTGACGGTACAGGTCATAGCCAAAGTTGGAGACTGCAGCTGCCAGCTTGTTTACAGGGCTCTTATAGAATGGATCTTCCTCTTCCACCTCGCCAGTATTAGCTCCATCAGCGGTGGCAGAGTTCTAACACGTATGGGGAGCGCTTTGGTTAGACTTGCAGTTTACAAGGGCAGGTACAGTTGTGATAGACATTTCAAAGGCAAGCAATCTACAGATACTCTCCTACGATCTACAGAAATACTGGCTTAATCTTACTGATAGAGACTGTAGGAACAGTTACTTTACTTTAAAGTGGCAGCACTCAGATTGGAATCCACTATTTCTGCCCCACAGTCATCCCCTGATGTAACTACTGTGGTTTTATCTAGGTAAAGCAGGAGTTAGTCTCATTATGTTGCTAAATAAAATCCTAGTAACTTAGGAGGGTAGTGCTTAATCCTTCCGTAGGATTCTTTAAAATTAAATTACCTGCTCCAAGTATCTCTCCCTCACTCTCTGCATGTTGTCTCCTACTCACCTGCTCAACAGCCGAGTTCTGGGATCTACTTGGGATAGTTAAGAGACCCAGGAAAAGGAGAACCACTGGAATCTGCATGCCTGAACCTACAGAGTAAGAACATGACAGAGGTAGTTTGAGCAACCGAGCAAATAAATCTCTACCGCTGCTATTCGCTGTGCCTGGTTGTGACAGGAACTGCAATGCCACATGCTGCTGCTTGTCCTCCCAATTGTGAAACACACACCTGATCTTAGCTGGGTTTTTTTCTTCTCTAGTTTGAAGCATTCAGCCAGCCTGGCCCCAGTGACTTCAAAATTGGGCAAGCACACATGCCTGGGTGTGCCTGAGCACAAAAGCAGATGTGTGTGGTCCAAACCACACTGATGCTGGCAGTTACTGAGTGCCAAAGTCCAGAAAAGCACTAAGTCATATCTTCTGAGTTTTAGACTTTAAAAATGCAATACATCAGCATTTATAAAAGGTCACAAATCCATATTGTTGAATGGGGCAGAAGATGAAACTGACTGGTTACTGCTCTGCTATACAAGTTACCTGCCTGAGGAAGTAATTTGTCATGTTTCTTGTGTGTGCCTGCACCTGGAAGGCTGTACAGCCTATATGCATCCTTTGCCTCTTATTTGGAATTCGATAAAGTAAAAGTAGAAGAGCTTTCTTAAAAGACAGTAAGGAAAGGGACTAGGACTAAATAACGATGGGACAGATCTAGAGAAGAAGTGAAAGACAGAGCTTGGCTTATTCAACATTTTTAATGGAGGTGGGAGAAATGTACTGAACTCCCCAAAGCTGTTCCTTCTATGTAATCCACTTTTAATCACACCACTATTGTCATGTGTGGCCCTTCCAGACAGATCTGTCTGGTCCAAAGGGCAGTGTGTAACCAGGGTTTCACTGTGGGTAAACCAGAGCTACTGCAGAAGTGTCATGCCCCCGAGAACAGACGCCACTGAGGCTGGTCTGAAGCAATGTTTATATAGATTCCCAGAAATGAAAGGAAGAGGGTTGTGTTTAACAAACCCCTGTGATCCAAGCATCCAGTGAAGTAGGAGAAAGAACATGTGTTTCAGATTAACTTCAGCTATAAGAAAGCATGCCTGCTGGTAGAAATACAACTTAAAGCCACGTGGCTACAACAGTCTCAATTCAGGACCTGGTCTGTTCAGGCAGAGGTTTTACTTCAGTGAAAGGTACTTCACTGTTTCGCTTTCCTGCCAAACCCCTTTTCTTCTGGAGGTAGTTCTGCCTTGGAGGAAAAGGTGTAACAGTGAAGGTTTTAAGTTTTCATCTATGTTTAGACAGTGTAACACAGAAACGGTACCCTCTTTTCCCTGTGCACTTGCATCCTGTGACCTGCTGCTATCCTAGCTGCTGAGGAGATGAGGTATGCTGGTGCAGAGGATGTGTATCAAGAGGATTTGCCATACTGGAACAAACCAATGCATTTGGTGCTATGATAGTGGATATGGTGTTGGGATTGCTTATATCATTGCAGAGTTTTACAATGAACAGGCACCATGCTGAGATGACAGAAGCCCTGTATGAGTCTAAGTTCAACAGGTCTTAGCGAGGGCTTTGTGAGGATGCCTGCACCAAGCAGTACTCTTGCATGCTGAGCGGAAGAGGTTTGGCCCAGTCTAGTTTAGAGATGAAGGTTTTCCATGGAGCATAACCTTTTCTCTAAAGAAAAAAACCAACAATCTCAACACAACCTCTGATCCAACTACACTGAGCTCCTGGGAGCATGAGAGCGGAGATTGGTTTTGCAGATTTGTATTGTTTTTGCCAGTACTGTCACCAGCTTCATATTTCTCAAACTTTGCCAAAAAGCAGTTTCCATTTTAGAAAGACAAAGCCTTTTGCGTTTGAATTGGCCTGAACATCTGGATTCTATTTGCATGTCTCTTAGCACACAGCCAAAAATGCAGAGAAAAGAATTTGGTTGGAGCAGAGGTGGGATGGTTTCAGGCATGATATTAAAATCTGTGGCTGCCTTTAAAGACAAGAGAAGGAGCAACAGCACGCAGCATGTGATGTTACAGTCAGGAAGGCACAGGAAGAAGACTTTGAGAAATGAGCTGAGAAGGAACTTTGTGCCTGGGAGTTCTCTATTTGTGACGGCCTGCAGGTGCAAAGGGAATATTTTGCTTTCCTTCTATAGCTGTATGAGTCTCACATTGTTTATAAACGCTTCTGATTTTAGGGGTGCTATGAAACATCATGCAGGAGTTCAGACTGTTTGCTGTGATTGCTCTGCCCCCCAGCACTAACTCTTTCCGAAGCATCTTGCAACCACTACCTCTAGAGGATTTGACTATCACCAAAATCGTTACCATCGCAAAGAAAAAGCGTGTTCCCAGCTGCAACACAGACGCTAGAAGGGCAGAAAACCACCCCAGTTCCCAAGCACAGTTCAGCCCCGGAGGCAAAGAGGTGCCCTAGGATGCTGGTGGCTCCCATCCCTTGGTGACATCCCTCAATTGGTGGGTATCCCACCCTTTACCACCTGCAGAAGAACCCTTCTTCCCGTTTCCCAGGTCCTCTGAGAGCTCCCCAGCCTCAGCCCCTGCCCTCTGCTCCCCTCGCCGCTGGCAGTGACCGAGGCTGAGTTGTCCCTTACCTCGGGCTCCTCTCGGCCGCTGCCGTCGCAGGCTCCCAGCGGCTGCCAGTCGGGGACAGTGCGGGTTTGGTGCGGCCACATCTGCTTTTTGCTGCTTCCCCCAGCCCAGCCTTCGGCAGGCTTCAGGTTACAGCTTCCCAGGGCTCTCTTAAAGTGCTCTGCTCCCATTTCTACGCTGCTGCCAACCCTCCCGCGGAATTGCGCTAACTTTTTAACCTTGCCTTCCAAACCAAACGTGCTCCCTGCCATCAGGGCAGTTCAGCGGGTAAAGCGCAGCTCGGAGAGAAAAATGTTCCCTTGCCCTGTTTGAGCAAGTCTTTTGTCCCCGCAGTTTTGCCCTATGTCACCGTGAGGGAATTTCTTCTGTCTCAGAGGTACGGTTAATGCAGCAGTGTTTAATGGATTTATGGATTTATGTCCAAGATTTAATGGAGACACTTGTGAAGTGGAAGCTGTTTAAAGCAGTTAAGCGTAAGATGTTCAGAAGTGGTTCTATACGGTGAGAGTTACTAGTTAACAAGAAGTTATTAACATAACTGGCTTAAAGTTTTTGGCTGAAAAGAAAGAGTAAAAAGCCAAGGACTCTTGCTAAAAAAGATGAATTAACAGAATGTTGTAGGAGCTTACAAAATGATAAATGATCTGGAGAAGGGAAAGGGGCAGAGGGGTTTCATTCATTATTTTTTGCAATAGAAGACTAGGGGAGCACCCATCAGTGCACATTTAAATCAAGAGAGTCTATTTTTCATAAGTATTAAATTGTAAAACTCATTGTAACTAGATATTGCAGAAGATGAAAGATAAATAGATTGGGGGGGGGAACAACCAACCCAAACCAGATTAGTAGAAGACAGGTGCATTGAAGGCTAACAATGGTTGGATGTAACGTCAGATAGAGCAGCTGGGTGATGCAACAAGAGGACAGTTGGCTTTCCTTGTCCCTCGTCACTCTTGGCTTTTTTTCCTCCCAGTCATTTGTTACTGGCTGCTGGGAGAGCCAGGATACTGGGCTAACTGGACACTAGCCTGATACAGGGCAGCTGTTTGTCTACTTGGAAACGTTGAAAGTAAATTGTAGGAATATCAGTGCCCCCGGTCTAGGCTTGCACTGGCACATCTCTTTTTTGGGCCGCCAGCCTCACCACTAACAGGTAACGAGGAGTTCCTCGTGCATGCTGGCACTGAGCTCGCACAGTCCCTCAGCAAAGAGGAAAGGATGGGTTTAGAGAAGCTGGTTTTGCAAGCCAGAAAAGGAATCGGGTAGTCTGCTCTGTGACTAGTCAGTGCTTCAAAGGTGACCCTTTCTAACAAGAAGAGTAACAGCTGTGCTTTCAACTGCTTCTCGGCTTGCTCTGTGGGAAACCATCTGCAGAGAGATGTTTGTACTTGTTAGTCTTCCATCGTCGGCCCAAGAAGGGGGGTGTTGGCTGTGGAGATACCTTCTGGCGGTTATCGTCTCTTTTTGATACCTTCTTTGTGGTATTAAAATGCCCTTTATGGAAGGACCACTAGAGAAGTTTTTACATCTCGTCTGTATCTTCAAATGAAAGCCCATCTGTTTAAATACAGGTTTGGTTTTAAACCATTTAAATCAGAGTGGCAGTTGTATACAATGTTATTATAGACCAAAGCAAGCTTTATTCCTGTAGGTGAAGGGTATCCCTGAAACGGTGCATTATACTGACTACAGGCAAGGCTTAAATCAGTTTTGTTAAATCAATACAAACATTTTACTGTTGTTGTGGTTTGGGATCAAGATAGTAGGCAATATGCTATCTGAACAGTGGTCACCTCTGCTGTGGAAGTACTGATCGTGGTCATATGAATTTGCTCTAGTAAGGAAAAAATACATTAAAGATATTGAGACTTATTTGATATTCTCAGCCAGTTGTGCAGATGAGCTATAGAGCAAATGCCCTGTGCTAGTCATGTCTTTTCAGAATAGAGCTCAGTCAAAATGAAAGCGTAGCAATGCAAAGTGGAAATTCCTGAGCAGAGACATGAATATTACTTTGCATTTTACGAACTGCCTCTTCTGGAGAGTCGGTGGAGTGAAAAAGAGTCTTGAGGTTGGTGTAACTGATAATTTGTTGAGCAAAGCGCAGTCACGGAGGGCTGCTGTACTCTCAAATGAGATGAAATTAATAGTTTGACAAGAATAGCTTGGAGGAGGAGAGATGGGAGAAAGACAGAAAATAGTTAATAAGCACCAAGCTGTTCAGTAAACTGAGAATAAGGGGAAAAAACTTTATAGAAGAGGAGGAGCTGGACAGCAGAGGCATGCAAAGGAAGACTTGCACTTCAAATTTTGCACAGGTTGCAGTGCAACAGGGTGGAATTCAGGGAGGTTAGCGCTGAGGTTGCAGTAGCCAAAAGCAAGACTTACCTAAGGCATGGGATGGTATTTCTGAATGTTAGCAATGAATCTGTATAAATAAATAAGCTAAAATGTTCCCTGTGGGCTAGAGCTATGCCCTCATAGTAGGGCTGAATTCTTGTGGGTTTACTTGTTAAAATTACATGGCCCTGTAATTACACCCTCTTTTTGAAGGGTACGTGTCATTGCATTGGTTAGAGGGGTAGACATTATCTTTAGCCGGTCTTCTGCTTTTAGACTGCAAGAAATGTGTAATTGCAGGTTTAAGCCAGGACTTTTTATTCCCCAAAGTCTCCTGCGTCCCCGAAATTCATGGTTAGTGAGTCAGTCCTTCTCTTATTCCAGCAGATGGTGCAGACTATTCAGGGACGGAGGCTCCCAGAAGCATTCTGCTCCTTCCTTTGAGGGAAGGCAGACTTCCTGAGTGAGGAAAGCACTGCCAGAAGGATGGCCCTTGTGCTCTGTAACTGCTATTTCACAAAAATAGAGCACCATCCTTTTTAACCAGAAGCTGAGGGAGATGGGAAGCAGAATCTACTACGGACAGCAGTTGTTTTGTACAGAAATAGCTGCAGCATGGCAGGCTATGGTGAGTTAGACTAATATTTTTAAGTGGTAGGATGGCTTGGTTGGGTGGAGGGGTTCCCGAGAATCTTTAATGGTAGCTTATTTCAGACGTACACTGCTATATCAGAACAAGGATCCAGGGAGCTGGACCTATCTCAGGCAAAAGTGATGCTGTAAGAGGACATTGCCTTTTTCCAAAGCAGGGCAAAACCAATGACATTCAGCTACCAGCGTTAAAATCTTCCCCTGGAAGCTGTCCCAACCATCCATAGCATTGTGCTGTGGAGCCAGGAGTATCCCAGTAGAAGAGCAAATTGCAGATAGCAGATGCCAGACCAGCACCTTTGAATCTCCTAGTAGATGCCAGCAGTGGTCAGGTTGTGCCCAAGAGAAAGGTTAGGGACTGACACATCCCTGCCTATCGCTGCATTGCTGCTCACAGGCAAAATACGCTCCTGTCCCTATGCCACTGGCTCTCACCCAGTGAATGTTCCCTGCACGCTCTGTAGGTGAGATGCCCAAAGCTTATTGGACTCAGTCCTCGGACAGTCTTTACAGATTAGCCATTTCACCTCACAGCCCCTGTTGTCCTCTGTGATAAGGTGTAGCAAAAAGCAGATCCTTTGCAAGAGTCCCTCCTATCTTTCCATCTGTCCCGTGCAGACTTTTTTCCTCCCAGTCTTTGCAATTATTCAAGTTGCATGCCTTTTCCTTTCTCTGTTGGGTCTTTCAATGCAACACCTTAAGCAAATATATTTTGCTTTACTCTTTATTATCCTGCCAACATAAAAATTACTAAAAAACACTTTATAAAATATGTCTCGAAAAATCTAGCATTACCCAAGAACCTAGAGTTTCCCAAGAAAAGGGCTGGAGATAAGATCCAAAGGGGTTTCCCACTGCAGACTCTCCCACATCAGATCCCAATAGCCAAGAAGTGGGAAAAGGGAATCTTTTAAAAGAGCCTGTGCCTGGAAATGGCTATGACACATCCTAGAGAAGACAACTGGTTACTAGTCCAGTTGATCTAGAGGTCATTTTCTAGGTGGGTACAGATGGTTTTCAGGGGAACACTTTGAGGGAGACGTGTTCACAGGAACTGCGGAAGGAAGAGCCATATTAATATCTCTGGCTGTTGTCCAAGCTGCCAGATGCTAATGATGATTCCAGGCTACAGGGGACTCTTATTAGAGCTTAATAAAGATTCTAGTAAGAGTCTGGGGACAAGGAAGTCTCCCTTCCAGGACTGAGAGCCCTGGAAGGGAAATCCAGGCAGGGGAAACTTTTCAGGTTCAACAGAGGGGAACCCCAGCCTGGAGAAGCTTGTCAAGGCTGGAATGGGCTATCCCAGGACTGGTCTCTAGGGATCTGTAAGGGAAAACAGCAAGGGATTGCCTCCTGTGGCCTCAGAGGGAGGTCTCCAAGGACAGGCGGCCTCTCTTAGCTGGTCCAAAGGGTCAGGTAACAGTCCCGGAATGCTTAGGCTCTGCTCCTCTCATTTGGGCATGGGCTGCTCATTGACATCTTTTGCTTCACGTGAGTCCCTTGGCTCTTTTATCTGGGGAGCAGCATTGGGGTTAGGGTTCTGGACACTGCCTATAAATAGTGGGATGCCTGTTTCATCTTCAAAGATAATGAAGACAAAGGGCCGGTCAAGGCTGAAGGCAGAGACTGAGCGTGAAATTGCGACACTGGTAGCAGCAGATGCTTCCACCCCATCTTCTTTAAGCTCCAGGGTAGACTTATGCTGTATACTGGATACGAAGAGAGGCTCATCTGTGATCATCTGGAGGTTTGGGCTTGTGAACAGCTCCTGGAGGCCTACAGAGAAATGAGACTAAGTTAACCTTTCCCAGGTGGTGCCACCAGCTCTGATTTTTCTCAAAGCTATCCGAAGAAAGGAATTCCCTAATCTGTTGCTATATGTATTGTCCACCATGGAGGACTGGAGGCAGCAGAAACAAAAGCTGCAGTCCAGCCAGGTTCCCCATTCCCTCTCTGTATGAAGAGCTGAGGGTAGCAAAACCGGAACAGTTTTCACATGCTTTGTCCACGTAATTTAGAATAGTAATGTAACTTAAAGCCTTCCTTAAAAAGCAGCAGCAAGTCTGAAGGCTCTTTCTTGCTAGGCTGGAAACACTTTTACAGAGTTTTGTTGGTTTTTTTTAAGCAATTCTGCAAAACAAAGTGAACTTTTAATTTAGTCTCATCTGGAAATGCAGTGCATGGTGTTTTATTTCAGTAAGCTCTCAGTTCCCGGTTTTGTGGTCTGCATTCTCTCTGTCGGCAATTTCTATGTCCTGGACACTATGTTAAATGACAAAGTAAGAGATAAAGATTGACGCACAGGAGGAAGTTGGCCTTGGCTACAAATAGGGGAATAGGAGGAACTCGTAAAGATCATGAGGAACTGTGAATGCTACCTTCTCTATCGTGTCATCTTGTTAGAGCAAAACATTTGGTGCTAGGCAAGCAAAGAGTAAAGAGGAGGAGAGGAATAAGAGTTGAAAGAGTTTGGATGTTATCTGGAGGAAGCTGTGAGGCACAGCTTTAGAAACAAGGATGGCAGTTTTTAGTGTTAGTGAACAGATGCCATATAGATCGATCAGCTTCACTTATTCTGTGCAGCTTCTGTTAGAGGCCTTACCCATTTGGCTGAGAACCTTGTTGAGTTCCAGCTGGTAGTCCAGTTTTATTTTGGGGATCTTCACTGTGGTGGGTACCTCTTTGGGGAAAAGCTTGCATAGTTGTTTATAAGGGAAGTTCTCCAGCACATGAGAGGTATTCCAAGTATACTGGTTTGGTACGATGACCACAAAACTCATGTTACTCTTGAAGGGAAACTTGGCCACCTGGAAGTAAAATCAACCAGAATTTGTGGAAGAGAAAGTGATGCTTTTAATTTAGTCTTTTTCTAATTGGTCTACAGAACTAGTCTAGCTATCGGACAAAAACAGCCTGGTGGGAAGGAGGTATCCGATTTCTTCAGGGGAGAAAGTTTGTTGGAATAACAGCATCAGATTTTAGTATTTAGGCACTGACTGGTAAAGATTGAACATGTGGTCAGGTGGAAGCCCATGTGCACAAACGTTGTCCCCACTCTGGCAGTAGCTGTGTTCTGAAGAGCTCCAACAGTGCATTGCCTGAGGGAATTCCTTTCCATATTTCCTCATTTATCTTTAACTCAAGGCTTTAAATCTCCCATTAATTCCCACTCCATGGGATTATCTCTTTGGGGTTTTTCCTAGAGTTTGAGAGTGAAAATTCGACATTCTTGCTAGAAGCAAAGACAAAAGGTGCTTATTAAATTTTTGTGTGCTATGCCTGTTAAAAGACATTTGGTTTTTTGGAGAGAATAGTTGCAGTCACTGAAATACAAGAGCAAGAGGAAATTCCAATCAAAACTTGTAGTGCTCCTACCTGAATGTCCTGGGACTCCAGTGTAAACCAGCTCAGGGAGTACTTCTGGGCTTTCATCATCTCAACTGGGACCATGAACTCATTGTCAAGGTGGAAGACATCTGGCCCAGTGAAGCTAACATCAAACTTATTCCTCCAAAACCCTATCAAAATAAAAGTTTAGAATTCAACAAAGTTAAATTTGGGTAGGAAAACAGGAACTGCCTAGCTGACACTCCTCCTATCATGAGTTCTACAACAAGGCAGATAGTGACCAGGCAAGTAGAAATACAGCAAAGAGAAGTGAGTATAAGGCTAGAAGAGCCCTAACAGCATGAAGCTCTTATCTTCCAGAAAAGGACTATGGAATAACAAAAAGAACGAGGATTAATCCTCATGCCTCAGCGTGGGAGATTACTGAAGGCTATGAAGATAAAGTATGGATGTTTGTGCTTTGGAAAATGAAGAGCCTTTGTGCTGCGTAGGGTGAAACAGTGCTCCAAAACCAAGCTAAAGCATTTGCAGATTTACCCTAGAAGTAAGTGTTTGGTCTGTGTTTCCTTGCACAACCCTCAGGGAATGAAAAAAGGAGGAAGATGTGCCTGTCCACTGTGCTGTAGTCAACAAGAGATCCACAGAAGCTGCCTCCGAGCTCTGTGGTTGGTGTGTAGTGAGTTGCATGTGACCTGGTTAAGATGAGCAGTGATGTGCCGCTGTCTGGGATACTGAACCACAAGGCAAAAATACTGCAGGTTCTACCTGCTGCACTCTGGCTCTGCTGCCAAGTAACAATTTTAGCACATGTGAAGCAGTTGGGAATCATTACTGTAAGGAAATCTAAGCAAGAGGAATGGCAGATGCACAAGAAAAGAACAAGCAGATTGGCTAGCAGAAAGCAAGGAAAGGAGATAGGAGATGCCATTCAGCTACAGTGCTGGCAGAAAACTAATAGATTTCGAACTATTCCTCTGGATGATCAGGCTTGAAAAGTAAGGACTATGGAGCTCACCATGGAAATGGATTGCACTGAGCAAGAGCATCACTGTGTTTTCAGGGAGCTGCTGTAGGAAGGTGGGTATTTGCCCATTAGTTGCTTCCTTTACCCACTTGTTTATGGCTACGAGGTCATCCTCACTCATCCCAGAAAGAGTCACAGGCTTTGCTCCGTAGAATTTCTCTGAATCCTCCAGGAACTTCTCTTTCATCTCAAATCCTGGCAGAAGGGAGGAATTCTATATGAAGTCATCAGACGCTGAAAAAAATTTGCTCAGTGGCTCAGCCACTGGCATGCCACTCCCCAGGAGGGGTGCTTAGGGAAACAGAGATGTCTCCCAGTATGGCAGCGTGCTTCCATCACTCTCTGGCACCGAGAGTTTTATCCTACACCAGTACAGACACACCCCACCCTGCCCCCCATGCCAGCTCTCACCTTTCTGCAGGTACAGACGTGACGCAAGGCTGAGGGTGGATTCTGTGAGCCTTCTGCGAAGGGTACCCAACATGTGGTGGAGACAGGGCACTGACTCCAGGTGCATTGTCTCCAGCAAATGCTTCTCTGTCTGATTTGCTGCTCCTGAAAAGGAAAGTTGAATTCGTGTTAGGTTGTGCCCATGTAGTGGGAAACAGGGACATTACTCTAGCTGCCTCATGTTAGAGACATACTGTGCCTTGCAAAAGAGGCTGGAGAAACCTGAGAGTAGGAGCCTCAGCAGGGCCACGAAGGGCAGCTTCAATTGTGATCGTACCTAATTAAAGCTGCAGAAGTAAGATTAACTGGAAGGTGCTCTATTTAATCTTTGCATTTTGCACACTGGTTCCTCGTGCCTCCAGGAGGGGGTACAGGGAAGGGCAGGAGCCTGTGTTTTTGTAAGTAAGAAGTTACCCAGTGCCAGGTGAGACAAGGCGAGGGCGATGCTGAGGGGTGACAGGATCACATTGGTTCCATTAGACTCCAGCTGGACCTCTCTCAGGAGATCAATGCTGAATCTCATCAAGCCATCTGCTAGCCTGGGGCTCTTCTTCCAAGTCATGTCACAGTTTTTATCTTCAGCCTCTCCTTCCTCTTCAGAAGAGGGAATTTCCCCAGATGGTTGCTGTTCATGGCAGCCCACAGCCCCAGCTCTGGCTTCATCTTCTGAGTTCCAGTCATTCCTCATGCCTGGCGGGGTGGTGGTAAAAGGTAACATGGGTCCATAAATGTCCTGGAAGCTGTCATAGGTAAAGTCTACCAGCTCTGTGTTCGGCAGGGTTGCAACAGCTTCCAGCAGAGCAGACTGTACAACTCCAGCACTTTTCACGTCCTGGGGAGAAACGAGAAGGATAGCACTGGGAAAGCAGGAGCACGGTGCTACCTTCCCTGGTGGGTTTTACTGCACACCTAAATGGGTTGAGAAAACTCTCCAGCTTCTTTACTCTGGTGGTATATTCACTTCAGACTGGGTTTTAATGTTGAGGTTAAAAGCACCTCAAGGAGTCTGAAAAACAGGAGGTCTTGTATCCTGGGAAAATGGAACAAGTGAGGGTCTTGCAGTGGTTCCTCCTCCACTTGCTCTTAGGGCCTGCCCCAGGCAAATGAGCCCAACAGGCATGCTTTGAGGGCAAGAACCACCACCTGTGCCTTCACCGTTTATAGATCCATCATCCTCAACCTTGATTTCACCTCCTCCTCTCACATATTTTAGCACTGCCGATCTGCCTCATGCATCGGTCAGCACCCTCTACTGCTGTCACAGCCTTCATCCATTTTGGCTCAAATCCTCCTCCAGGCATCTGTCTCTTCTTGACTTGTCTGTTCTATTCCATCCCTCTTCTCTCCAAATTTCCTCATTTTCCAGTTTTCTAAGCTTTAGCCTATAGCACTGCTGCTACTGTCCTCACATTTGCATGGTCTTAAACACATGCTTTTTTCCTCAGATCTCTCTGTTCCCACCCGCATATGGATGACATTCCTCTACTGCAGGAGCACCACATTGTCAGAGCCAGGCTCAATGAGTAGCATCAACTACAGGTCTTTCTGCCTGTCACCCTCATAGCTAGTTGTTTTCCTCATCTTCCCTTATCAATCAGAAATTAAATAATCCACCTGCCAGTCCCTGTACATGTTTACTGCCATGTTTACTCCATACGCTGCCAAGTTATTTAGGCTGGAGCTTCCACCATGAAGGAGCACAGCATTGGCAGCAGCGGTGGGTGAGGCAGGGAGGGAAGCTGGCGCCGCTAGACTGCACTGCCTGGACTCATCCTATCTCAGGACAAACTGGAAAACTGTTGCAAATACCGTAGCATAACTTCAGTCCCCTTGGGTGGAACCAGACATTGCTTACCTTCAGCTCCCCATCTTTGTCTAAGAAGAGACGCTGTTGCTCAATGGCATGTGCCGAAAAAAACTGGAGGGGGAAAAAAAAATGAAAACAACAAAGAAACAAAGTCAGGTCCCAGATAATTTCCTCTGAATTTCCAGAGTCAGTCTTCTCTGCCCCCGCTCCTAACACATTCCCACGGGGCCAGATCAGAGACTGGCACCAGCCTGGCTGTAGCAGTCCCTGCGTGGCTACAGCACAGGCAGGGCTTTAGGATGCAGACTCAGAGGTGATGGGGTCCACCGTGGGGAGGTGGAAGTGAGCAGGAGCTGGGAGAGTATGCAAATGCTGGAATTGTTTAGAAAGGGACCAGGTCAGAAGGGTAGAATCTAATGTATCCTCTAGAGAGCAAGCAGTGCGGTTTTGCAATCTCAGATCTGACCAGGATCCAGATTTAAAATGGGGGGGGGGGGGGGGGGGAAGCTGTTATTAAACAACCTCCTGTTAACCCCTGAAGGTCATGGTCATTAAATACAGCTGAGGCCAAGTTTCCAAAGATTTTCTACAGAAATCCACTTAAATAATGAGAATATCCGCAGCTATATTAGCTGGGGAAAAGATTAGAAACCTTGCTGCGCTGGGGTCCAGGCTAACCCCATAGCAGAGAAGCTGTGTCCTCCACCACTTTGCCTTCCAGGGCTTCTCAGGCAGAAGCATGAGGGGGTATTTGCCCCGTGGTCTGGCGCAGGAGAGCCACGTTGCTCCCCTTGCCCTTTGCTGGCTGGGGAGGGGGCTGTGCTGACACCGCAAAGGGCCCCACCATCGCTGGAGTCAAGCGACTTACCCTTAAGTGACTGTGCAGAGCAGATAGGCAGAGCAGCCACAGACCCCAGAGGAACACCATATTTCTGGAACAAACAGAAGGACCAGCCGAGAGAGAAGTTATTTCCAGCTGCCTGGCAGCAGCAAGCTGAGCCTATTCAGGTCTACAGGGAGAAAATTATCAACCTGGCCAAACAGGTTGGCGCAGGAGCTTGCAGAAAGCAATAGGGAGATGAACAATGCTGCAAAGAAACAACACAGGACTCCTGGGTCCAACGCCAAGGCAGTGAAATCAGAGAGGAACAGGGACCCGCGCCGGAGCAGAGCTGTAACCATAGCCAGGCTACTACATGATGCTCTCCTGCTTGGATCCTGCGTTTCTGACCCCATCGCCCTCATTTCTCTGAATTGCAAATGGTATTTCCCTAATCAGTCCTGCACACACTGTGCTGCTGGAAGAAGACAAGAGCCTCTGTACCTCTCCTTGCAAACCACCAAGGTATGGGCACAGCATTCTCAGCTGTGTCCCCGGCTCTTGGGAGAAGGGATACTAACCTGCCTCAGAGGGGCTGCAGGCACTCAGCAAGTGTTGCCTGGGAGGGACTTTGCAGGTAGAAAATGCAATACCAGAGCAGTTTCTCAGCAATGTGTCCTGAAATAGAGTGTCCTCCCCTTCCCAGCACTCGCCTTTCCCCCTTGCTGGCAAACCCAGCCTCTCCCACCCCCGCACTCCGGTTCCTGTATGGGACAGTGGATGCAAGGCTTCCAGGGCCATGGATAAACCCCACCCATTCCCTGGCCACCACTTCACCCAGCCACTTTTCCCTTTCAAACAGAAATAACGTATCTTCTCCTTAACATAAAGCCTCCATGCCAAAGCCCAGCCCTCGGCACAGCTGCCATACACTTTAATTCCTGGGGCTGTTCTCCAGTCTCCGAGCGGTCCTTGCTCTCACCCAAAAGTGCTGGGCTGTGACCCCAGTTGCCAAGTGGAAGAAGCAAAACTTGAGGCTGTTTCACTGCCTCCTCCCTCACCCCGAATCTGAATACCCCTTTCCTCCCTGGTGGTGCCTGCTATCCTTTAACCCCCTGCCAAATTCACCACCCTTTCCCAGAGAGACGCTATTGCTTATTGCAGGAGCCCCCGTTTACTGTCAAATCCATGTTTATTTGCCCCTTACCTGAGGTTGTTCATGTCCACGTTGGAGCCGGCACCTGCTTTAGCCTAGCCGATAGCTCTGCATGCGGCAAACACCGTCTCTTGTCCAGCCCCTGCTCCTACCCACCAGCAGCGACCTTCGGCACCGCCCCCATTTGGGAATCTGGCAGGCAAATATTGACCCACAGCATCCGGTTAAACATTCGTTTGGGGGGATAAGAGTGAATTTGTGGTGCATTTGGAGATGAGGAGACACTTTGGGCTGCTGTACCCTCAAGACAACGTTAACACTGAGTTTATGAGCTCCAAAATTCCCATCAGCATGCAAAGTCAGTTGTCCCTAGTAGTGGCTCTGCTTTCCACAAACTCCCTGTGCTGGGAACGCACTCTTTTATTCATAACCTTTAGTGAAAATGTAGGGCTTGGTATTTATTGCCGTAGGGCTCACTCTGTTTTTGGAATTTTCTTTGCGGAAAACCCCAGATATCTACTCCCTGTATCCCAGCTGCTTCTGCTGCAGCAAGCGCGAGGCACCGGTTTTAACAGATGGCTGGCGCCCAAGGCCCCGTGGCCATGTACCCGAGCAGGAGGCAGCAATGCTTAGGCTGGGCTGAGCCAAGAGCAGCTGGTACCTCCCCCGGGGCACAGCACGCACCGGAGCCCTGCCAGGGGAGTTGGCCCCGGTGCCGGGCTCCACGGCACGCACACATCGCTGCGGCATGGAGGAAGAGTCTTGGGGATGGGCAGAACTCCAGCAGTCCTGTCCTGTGCGGTTTTGTGCCTTATGCAGAAGCAATGGTGATCCTTCCCGGCTCTCTCCGTGTCCTCAGTGTAACAGGAATCACTATGGAGCAATGGGGAACACTAATGAGATCGCAGTGCTTGCAGCCATCCATTCTTTGCAGCAGCTCTTGGTTCCCAAACTCACCCCAGACACTGGGAAGGAGCAGAAAGGAGACAAGCCTGAACTCTGCATCCAGAAACTACTTTGGGACACGCCACTGCAAGATGGGGAGCTACTTCCCCTTGGAAAGAAGATCCAAGTCCCTCTGCAGCAGACTCCTACCTTACCTCCAGGGCATCTTCACAGCATCCCTCCTCCAGCTCACCCAGGAACACAAGAGGGGTCTGAACGCAGAGCTTTAGCTTTGGCCACCAGAGCGGGAGAGCTGCAGCCAGCACACCCAGCCCTGTACCACACCGCACCGGGGCCCCTCCAGCACAGAGCTTCCCCGCACACCCATCTCTGCATCTCTTTCAAAGAGTTTATTAGAAGTAAATATTTACATCTATTGCAAATGGTTAATAGGCAACACGGGACTGAGAGCTCCCCTTGGGTAGGGAAGGACAGGAAGGGCCAACTGTTCACTGCCTCAGAAGCAGAGGGCAGCCTTCCCAGCTGTAGGTGGCTCAGATGAACCAGCACCTGGGTGAAAGCCCTTTCCCCTCCCAGGACAACTCGCAGCAGGCTCCTCCTCTGCCCAAGATAAGAGCTTCCCGCTCCCCTCATACTGGCTCTGACTAGGCTGAAGGATGGATGGGAAAAGGGCTGCAATAGAAGTGAGGCAACTGCTCCTACTGCTGGGTCAAAGAGCACTCTCCTCGTCTTTGGGGTGGGAACAGACGGTGCTGTCCCAAAGGAAGGTCAGGAGACCATGCTGGATCATGCCCCCTGGCTCTCACCCTAAAAGGGCAGGAGGGAACAAAACTGAGCACCTTTTTCCTGTCCTGTCTTCCCCAGGAGTCTGACCAGCACAAAGGAGCGTATAGAGGATTAGAAGGAGGATCTTCTTCTCCCTGGCACACAGGGCATTCCTCACCCCTTAGATAAACATGGGACGCAGTGCTGCTGGGGCAGGAACCAACGACAGTCCATCCCTACCCTACTGCTCCAGAAGCCAAAATCCTCATGGAAGCATCTAGTTCTGGCCTCCCTAGAGGGTCATGTTCCCATCCCAAACTGTCCCTCTGCCGCAGCCCATTCCTAAATGAACCAGTGGAGCAGATGGGGTTTGTTCCTTGGCTGACTTCCATTCCAGTCTTTGCCCTGGAGCCAGTAAGGCAGAAGAAGTGCTCTAGTTAACCTCTCCTCCTCCCGTACAGGCTCAAAGTCAGCCGGCAGAACCTAAAGGTTATAACAGAGTATATCCTCTGGGTCTTGAACACAGACTACAGGAGGAGGAGATGCCTGGCACCACGCAGCTCCAAAGGCAGCAGTTCCCAGGCCCAGCTTTTGCTATCCTAGTAAGACTGTTCAGTGGTTACGGAGTGGAAGTGAAGGGTAAGTGCAGATGACAGTAGCTATACTGTTGTTTCCTTGTCAAGGGGCACCTCTAACCCCTTAACTGAAGGAAGGAGGATACCTGTGGTCCCTATTACTCTGGAGGGCAGCTCACAGTCCCCTGGGGATCAGGCACACATGGTACGGAAAGCTCCAGGCCTCTCTGCAGGGGTGACAATGACCTACAATGCCCAGTATTTCTCCCAGCAGCAGTGGAGGTTTCTCAGTTATGGCTTTTTTCTTTTTAAAGATACAGAAAGAGGTTAGAGGTGCTTTACCGAGTGCTCACTAAAAAGTACACCTCCCCCCTCCATCCTCTGTTCAGAAATGTCTAACTCTGCCTCTTCTGTAAGCAACAATGCAGGCCTGCAGCTCTACCACCAGTGCTGTGGGACAGCCACAAGCTCCTGGGACAGGGGTCACTACGCCAGAAGGCGTATGACGCCATTGTCCGAGCCCAGCAGGAGATGACATTTTGTGGGCAGCACCGCCAGGCTGGTCAGTGTACCCCGGAAATTTTCCGAGCTCAGCTTGGTTGTGCTGGTGGGCAGGGCTGAGGACTCCAGCATGGAGTAGACACCAATCTTGTTGGCCACAGTGCCAGTGACCACTTCATTGCCGTAGAGGTCAAATGTGTGAATGGGTTCAGATGCAGATTTGTAGTGGTGCAAAGGTTTTTGCTCCAGTTCCTTCCAGACAGTCAGGGAATGATCCGAAGAGGAGCTGATTAGCACATTGCCCTCTGCAGCCTGCAGGAGAGGAAAGGCCAGTGAACCAACACTGCTGCAGTAAAAACTCCCAATCTCATCCTGCAAATGAGATTATCAGGTAGCTGCCAATAATCCAGCAGTCCCAGTGCAATCCCTTGGGACAGTCCCAGCCATTTCCAAGCAACTGATGGTACTGAGCAGTATTAACAAGGCATCTGGGTGGACACTGGAAGCTACAGGACACTGGTAGCTGGCCACCTCCTCTAGCGCTATCCTCCAAGAGATGGGCTGTGTCTCTTCTCAACAACATTCTGATACTCAGCACAACTAATTTATCATCTGCAGTGGGTAAAGAGATTATCATGCAGTCTCCCTCTCCATCAAACCACCTGCCAAATCATTCTCCTTCTCAGGAAAAGGAATTGTGAGGCTCTCTTGTGGTAGAAAACACTGCTGAGGGTAGGAGAAACCTGGACCTGCTTATTAGCAGAGCTAGTGAGAGGGTAAACAACTCAGACCCCTGAACTTTGTTTAACCTGCATTTGGGTCAAGGACACTGGAGCCCCAACGCTGCTCCCTGAGGGCGGGTAAATATGGACAAGAGTTACTCATTAGAACGACACTCTCCCAGGGGGGCTGAGAGCCCTGTGGAGAAAGCAACACATGCGCTTCTTCATGGGAGATGTGTCTCCTCCCTGCCCCTGCTGCAGACCTGCTTAGCAAGGACTGACACCTGGGAGGGCTGATCTCCAGTCAGCACAGGTTGGATGAAGAACAGCCACCCGCAGCACTAACCATGGCACAGGAGAGCTTGAGCAGCCTCTTAGGAACACAGCAAGGGATGGAAGAACACCCAGAGGATGGAGCAGACAAGCCCTGCCAAGCAGCGTGTGCCAGAAGGATGCTTCATGCAGCCTCAGTGGATCAATGAGGCCCACAAAGCCTCAACCCTGATCCCAGCTGGAGCTCTCACCTTGATCTGCAGGATGTCTCCCTCATGAGCAGGCCACCCCCGCATGATGAGTCCTGTCCTGGTGTCCAGCAGCACAATGAAACCAGAGGAGAAGCCAGCCATAACGCTGCGCCCATTAGGACTGACAGCCAAGCAGCGGATGAGCCCAGCGCTCACCCCACTGGCCAGGCGGAACTCGTGCTGCAAGAGAGAGAGTCCAGCTACTGGGGGATGAAGATCAGGAGATCTGGCATTTAGGCGACAAGAGACCTTGGGGTCCAGCTGGCTTTTCTGGAGTCATCGCAGCTGGCTTTAGGCCAGCCATGGTCCCATCATTAAGGACACGGATGGAGGAGGGTGGCTCGCAGAGCACCAGACTCCCTACCTGTAGTCCTGGCTTCCTGTGATCGATGAAACGCAGCACGGAGTCTGCGCTGGCCACAGAGATGCTGTGATAGGGAGGTGGCATGGTGGTCACAGCTGTGATGGGGACTTTGCTGTCTAATTCGTCAAAAGTCCGGAGAAGTTTCCCTGTGAAAACATGACGGAGAAGTTACAGCAGTAGATGTATGGAGAAGGTACACAGCAAATCTCCAGTTTTGAACTGTTTTTTAACAGGAACCATCAAAACTCAGTATGGCCCCTCTTGTCTTTAAGGACTGGACCAGTTCACTCCAGCCAACGCTCACCCTTTCACTTCTTACCTGTGAACTGATCCCAGATGTGTACAGTCCCATCACAGCTCACCACATGCTGAGATGCTTCCAGCTGGCTCACGTAGAAAACTGACTTCTTGTGCTCAGCGTACGTGAAGCGCGGTGGCACCTCACTGGTGCCATCCCCGTAGTTGTATAAGGGCCAAAGGCGGACAGTTTTGTCCTTGCTGCCACTAAGAAAAAAGTCCTCGCTGCTGAGCGGTGCCACGCACTTGATGGCCCCTGAATGCCCTGAGAAACTCTGCAGCTTGATCTGGTGGAAGTGGAAGCGGGGGTCATGTTGGCTCACCCCAATCTCATACTGCCAGTAGGCCAGCCAGTTTCCACACAGCATGTGGGCGCTGCGAGGAAGGTCATGCTTCAGGGCATTCTCCTCGCTGGATGAGCTGGGAATAAAGCCATCAGTACCAGCACTGAGGCGAAGTAAACCGAGACCCTCGCGCTGTGTGTCCACAGGGACCTGGATTCGGTTCCCTACCAGCACACTCCCAAAAGTACCAGAGTGACTGTCCTCGTGGTGGCTAGAGAAGGGCTCGGTCCCTCGCATATCTTGGTCTGAGCCCACCGCACTCGCTGTTTGTTCCAGGCTAACCACCTGCAGGCTCTTGGGGTTCACGTTCTCCAGGTAGAGGCCAGCCAGCTTCTCAATCAGCAAGTGGTTGGGCACAACCGTCCGGATAACATCACCTGAAAGGACAGAACGTGGCTTCAAGAGAAGGGATTTCTCTATCATCATTCCCCACCACCAACAGAACAAGGGTCAGCACAGGGCTGTGAACACAATGTCCCCCACAAGCCAGCCACACACTGCTCCCAGCCAAAGCAGCCTGAAGCCTGGTGGGCTCCTGACCCAGCAAGCAGACCAAGCCACAGAGCAGAAGCCATGAGTTTCCTCCAGCAGCCCTAGGCCCTCTGCCTTCTCCTGAGTTCAGGTCCAGCACACATGCACAGAGCACAGACCTCTCGCAAATCCCAGGAGCTGGTGGCCAAGCCATACCTAGCAAGCAAGAGAAGGGGATGTAGGTGATGTAGGCCATCTCAGGGTTAAACACCTTCTGTAACTCCATCAGCACAGCCGGATCCAGGGCCAGAAGCTTCCCATCTGAGAGGGGCACCTCCATCACCAGCACCTCACAGCTGCTCACTGACTCTGCCGTCAACCCCTGGACAAGAGAAAACAGGAAGATACCCAAGATCAGATGCTCTCACCACATAATTAATTACATGAACATGGCCTGGGCTGGATGCTGCTGACACCGGTACTGGTGTATGCAGGTCTGCCCACCACATTCCTGCAGCTGGGTACTGGGGGGTGGCAGGAGGACCTCTCCCACATCACTGACCTGGTCTTGCAGCTCCTGCAGCAGTGAAAATGCCCCAAAGAAGTTTCTCACTGTGTCACTCAAATGCTGCTGCACCATCTCCTGCCCAATCCGCAGGCAGATCAAAGCAATTAGACTGATTGTCTTAACGCACAGGACAATACGGGCCTGGGCACCACTGGGGAAACTGAAGAGGACAGCCATTACCAGTTTGCCCTTCACATACCGCTTTCTCCCCTTCTCTGCTTCATGCTTCCTGCCTTGACACTGTTATCAGAAGGTCTGGAGCAGCACAAGCTCTACGTGCATGCTGTGTACCAGTGCAAGGAGGTGCACATCAGGGCAGGAGCAGCCCCACAACCCCAGGAGCATTAAGGCTCTCACAGAACCATTTCCAAATCCCCAATTTTGAGTTGTGCCGATCCTGGCTGAAGGCACAGCAGACTGCAGCACTTACCCGACTGCCGGTGAAGTGAGGAAGCCCAGCACTGGGAGCAGCACCTCCTGGCTGATCTTGGGGAGAATGTCCATGAGTGTGGTGTCCGAGAGACAGACCACTATCTTCTGAGTCAGCATCACAGCAGCCAGGAGCCCTGCCTCCTTCCGACTGTTCAGACGGCCACCGCCGGACCCACTGCTGGGTGCAACCTGCAAAAGGAGTCCTCCAGTGCCAGGGCCACCATCTCCCCAGCAGGACGCATCAAGGGTGATCCCAGGATCACCCAAGCTCTGCCTCAAAACCTGGCATGGTAGTGCTGGTCACAGCCCCTGGGAGAACCTGAGCACTGAGTCTCAATGGCAACTCATTTCTTGCACTCAAGGGATGAGCCTGAAAACTGACAGACAGCTGTCAGCACAAGAGATGAGCCTGGAGAGAATGAGGCAGGACATCCTCAAGCTCACACGCATCATCTGGAGGGCATCTTCCTGCAGGATGCCCCCATAGTTGGGAAACTCAGCGGGGAGAGAGACAACCCCAGACTGGCCCAGACCATCACCAGCCTGGACATCGCAGAGCATCGTTTGCCAGCACAGGAAGAGGGGAAACCTATTTCATACATGCGACTTAAAGCAAGAATCAGTGTCTTCATCCCATGCCGCGCTGAGCCTGGATGAACAGACTGCAGAGGAACAGTCCTTGCATGAAATATCCAAACACAAATTATGGGAAAACCTGCTGTTGACTTCTAGAAATCCAGCTGCTCATAACTTCATGAGGCAGAAGAGCACATCCTTTTTTGCTGACAACGTACCAATGATGGTTACAGCAATGCCAAAGAGTTAACAACATCAACAGCAACACTGAAAGATTTCTTTCCAGATTGTCCTATTTCCTAACTCCTAGACAAATTAAACACCCAAGGCAAGAGAGCCAATAGCAAAAACCACAAACAATTCCCAGCTTCCGCTATATTTCTTGTACACCTGCCATCTTCCAGCTCATCACAGAGGCTCT
The DNA here is from genome assembly GCA_008921705.1 of Burhinus oedicnemus. Classification (NCBI taxonomy): domain Eukaryota; kingdom Metazoa; phylum Chordata; class Aves; order Charadriiformes; family Burhinidae; genus Burhinus; species Burhinus oedicnemus. The sequence continues at coordinate 529,227 of VFFE01007832.1, forward strand.
TCCTCTCACAAAATATCCACTCTGCCAAATCCTGCAAGAAGGATTGACTTTATCCTATTTGTGACCCGCAAGTTTCATCGCTTTAATATCAGGTTGCCAAATGCTGTTCATGGAGGTATTAATCCCCCAAGTGCCCCCAAGCAATAAGTTAAGTAAAGCAAAGCAGACCAGCTGGAGCTATGACTGCAACTGGGTGGAAAATGATGTTGCTGAAAAATGGGATTTTTTCCCCTGAAAAATCTCCCCTTCAACACTGGAAAAATTGACAATGCCTTTTTGTTTTCTTTAAATGAACAGCTGTGGCCTCTTTTCCTCTACGTTGAAATTATCAAAAAGCTATTGAAGTTTTCCATTTAAACAAGAATCCATAACCAAAATGTTTATAACCACTAAAAAGGGAGCAATATGAAAAATAAGCCTGTTTAGAACATTCAAAACCATTTTTTTAATGAAAAATTGGTTTGTTTTTCAACCAGCTGCATTACACACATTTTCTTCTTGCTATTCAGCTATGAATTTCAATCTGAGAAGTTTGTAAGTCTTGCCAGTATTTTTATACAGTTGAAAAACCTCCTTTAGCCTCTCCCCAGCTCATCCCCTATCTACCCACACAGACCTCTAAAAACACTCGCTCTAGCAATCCCACAGCAGCCCAAGCTGCTCCGCCTGTCCATTATCACAATCCCACCCTTGTGCCAGCTCTGTTTCGGCACGCTCACCCGGCAAAGCAAAAGAAAACCTTTTTCTCTGGCTTTGCGCGTGCCAGCAAAGGGTCTGGACAGGGAAAACCCCCAGCTGAAATGGTGGAGGGGCTGCAGCAGCCCAATGCAGATCCACGGTGGCCGAGGCTTGCTAAAGAGCAAAGCCCACGTACGCAGCCGCGCGCTTCGCTGGGAGCGGTCCAGAGCTTATGGCTGGGGGTGAAAATGCCTCTTCTGGCTGCATCAGCATAGCCCTTCTCGGCCAACGCAGCAAGAGCTGCTCAGCCCACACTGGCCTAAGATGGAGCTCAACCGAGCACAAATTTTTATGCAGGAGGCTCCTGGTGAGGCTGGAGGTTCTGTGCAACCTCCTTTTGTGCGTGGACACAGCTCTCGCCCCAACGCGCGTGAGAAGAGGAGAAAAGGCAATACTAACCAGGTAGCTGATGTAGGGCAGGTACTGGTAGGTGAGGACGGGCTCTCCGTACAGGTACGCCACATGCACAAGACAGGCCAGCACTGGCTTGGACACCTGATCTCCAAGCACTGGCCGTTTTTGGTAGATATTTCCTGTACTCAGGGGACTGTTCTCATCGTTGCTTGGTACAAACTGCTGCCTGGTGGGGCCTGCCCAGAGACAACATCATGAGCCGAAGCAGCAGGCTACACCCAGGCCACAAGGCACCCCAGCAGACTGTTTTGAGGCACAGCCCACCCAGGGACCCTGGGATCCGAGGAGCAGACATTACCGATGTAGCAGGATGTGAGCAGACGGAGCAGGTTCCTGGCGATGAAGCGGGACGTGACGGTAGGGCCCAGCTTGGCTGAGAGCCACCTCACCATCTTACAGGCTGTGTCTGCAAAACAAAAACAGTCGCAAGGACAGAGCCTGGCACGGCGCAGATTAGCTATCACCCAGCTGCTGCCCAGACCCTGCCTGCCCCGCAGGCAGCTCCCTGGGTCTCAGATCCACATGCTTCACTGGAGACCTGGCCTTTTACACTAGTTTCATCGCTGTTCCCAAGCTGGGACCACAGACACCCCCAAATCTGGACCCACTTCTTCCCAGGCTCTCCCCTTCTCCCACTCACTGCTTTACTGGGTGTTTGCCACACTCAGCAGAAAGGTTCAACGCCAGCGGGGTCTTACCCAGGAGTATTGTCTGCTCTTTGTCATCGGAGTGATCCGGCAGTTCCTCTCCCTCTCCGTCCTCTGGCTCGCTGCTGTCATCAGCCAGGGGGACATCCACGGAGGCACCAGCATCCATAGCCACCGGCAGCTCTGCATCAACCGTGGCATCATCGTGCTCCTCTTCATCATGCTCCTCTTCCTCCTCCTCTGAGTCCTCACTCTGTTTCAGGTCCTGGCTGCTGTCCACCGACTTCAGGCTGCTCTTGTCCTTCTGGGAATCCCCGTCAGCAGGTCTGTCCTCTCCCAGGGACAGTTCACTGGCGCTGCTCTTGTCACTCAGCCGCCCAAGGCTGAGCGATTCCTGCTCCTGAGGCTGCAGGGACTCCCCAACATAGAGGCCGCTCTGGAAGTCCTCACTCTCGGGCAAGTAGGCTTGGTCATGGAAGCTGACACCAGAGGTGTAGTCAAGGAGGTCGAGTGCAGAGGAGCTGTGCTCCACGTCCATTTTGATCTCCTCCCCAAACACGCATGACACTGGGCTTTCCCCTCCACTTTCATCATCTTCAGCCGTGCCAAGGAGGGATTTGCTCTCCTCCCGTGAGCTCTCAACACCAACGAGAATCTGCAGGATGTGCGGCAGCAGGTTCATCAGGAAGGACTGCAGCCCCAGGCGCACTATCAGCTGGGCAACAAAGCAGTCCGTGTAGAGGTAGAACCTGCCATGGCGGTAGCAGGGGGTCTCATATGCTCCAATCAATGGCTTGAGCAAGTATTTATTGGCATTCTTCGGACCTAGGGATTTAGCTATAGGTTCAAAGAGATACCATGCTGCGTAGACAGCAGTATTCTCCTCGGCCATCAGAGACAATATAAAGGGCAGAAGAATCTCCAAGCCTTCAGGAGTGATTTCAGAAAGAATCCCCTCCAGCTGCTGCCACAGCTGGAAAACAAGTTCCCGGCCCTGACCTTCATCCTCTATCTTCTTTGCCTGATATGTGAAAATGAATTTGTGTAGGGCTGGAAAATATGTGGGGAAGGGGACAATAGAGCTGTAGGGACTGAGGAGCTGTGTGGGACAGGGTGGGGGGAGGCCCTGGGAGATGGGTTTGTATTCAAACAACTGCACTGTGCCCTTGCCCAGCTTGGTCTTCAGAAGCTTCTCCACCGGCACGCTCAGCTGCAGCAGGACGTGCAGCACGTGCTGGAGCGGGGCTGGGATCTCCTTGGGATGGTAGCGACACAGGTTACGCACCATCAGGAACCGCTCCAACAGGGAAGCATCAGGCTTCGAAGGACGAATCCTTGGTGCAAATATAATCTCAGCTACCAGAATGCCCAAAGCTTGCATGTCCCTCTGGAAGAGGTCCGAGAGACCCAGGGGTGGCTCTTCGCACGGCTGCTCCATTAGCTGCATCTCACTGCTTAAGCCTTTAACCAAGAAATTGTCCAATTTCTCCAGTTCTTCCAGGGCCTGGAGCGGATTGAAGCCTTCAGGAAGTGTGATCTTCATGTCGACCTGATCCACAGCACCTGCCTTGCCCCGACGGAGAGGTCGGACACCCGAGGTTTTGCCTTCAGTGGCATAAGCAGGGAGGGTGGAGGGCTGTGCTGAAGGCACAGTGGCACAGGGCTGATCAGCAGCTCTACTAGTAGCAGAAATTGAATCCAGGGCTTCCATGCCTTGCTCTAATTCATCCTCACCAGCGATGGGTTTCTCCCCAGACCAGGTGGTTTCACTAGGAGTAGCCTCCAGGACCAACCCATTAACCGCATCTGACACCTGGCCTTGGATATCCTCCAAAAACACAGTCTCCCTGATGTTCTGGAGAAGAGGCCGGGCAATGGCTGGAGCTTCAGCAGGTGTGTAGGCAGGTCCCACCATGCGCCTGGGATGCGGCTGGTCAAAAAGTTGCACAACCCCGTAAGTCGTCAGATGCGTGTGGTTGTCTACTAGATGGAGGCAGACGTTCTTCTCCTTGACAGCATCCTTCCCCAGCAGCTTGTACCCAAAAGTGAGATCAATCCAGTGGTGGAGGTCCTGAGAAACTTCCGGGCTCTCAAGCAGCATGCGGTGGACTTCGATGAACTCCTCACAGGAGCTACACCAAGATGGCACATCCAGGTCAGGCATGTCTGGATGGATAGATCGGAAGATGGAGGGATCCGTATAAAACTCTGGGATGCACTCATCCGGGGTCCAGCTCTGCATGCGTTCCATGCTGGCTGGATACTCATTGGGTTCCCACTGGGACCTCACATGGCAGCACAGCACTGCCTTGGGTGTCCTCCGAGCTGTGTACACATAGTAGGTGATATCTGACAGGACATCAGAGATGTGATGGGGGACATGGAGCTGCTCCCCACTTGACCCACCAGCAACAAACGCCTGCTTGGTCATCTCATAGGTGAAGTCCAGCTGCTTGTCTCCCTTGTTGAGTCGGAACTTGGATTTCCTTAGGTCCCTGAACTTGCCATTTTTGGTAGTGAAGTCCACCACCCACGGAAGAACTGGGTGGTAATTGGGGTCTCCCATTCTCCTCCCAGCCAAACTGTTTAGACGCATAAGGTAGTCAAAATTGCTGACCTGCCCATGTACCCACTGTAACACCAGGTCTCGGAGGTCCTTCTGGCAGGCGATGCACCTTGCTTCCTGCCCTCGCATGCCAGCTCTGCTTTGCTTTCTCGTTTGTTCCAGACCAGCTTCCAGATTCGCTTTCTCCTTCTTCGGTTCCTCGTACTCTCTGAAGTTCACACGAAGCCGGCTGCACAGCTTCTCGTCCACAGCCACATCCCGAAGGGAAAAGGCGCCACAAGCCAGACCTGCCTGGTGACAAGCCTTCATGGCCTGCAGCACGTGGAAGAGGAGGAAGAGGATTTTGGCATGGCTGTTGGTGAGCTTGGCCGGGCTGAAAGTCACGATGTCATGCAAACAGTACTGCACATAAGGGTAAACAACGTACAGCATGGTGGCTGACTCCAGCAGAGCTTCTGCCTGCAGCACGTTGGGGCAGGAGGGCACCCCCTTGGCGGCCGCCACACTCTCCTTGGCAGGGGAAGCACCGGGCGCGCTCTTGCCCACCTGAAGGATGGGGCAGCCATAAGCCTTCTGCAGGGCAGCCCGCAGCGCATCCAGGGCCGGCACGGTGGGCGGTACATCTGCATGCCAGTACGGCCGCACGTAGAGGCAGTGAGCCCGGCACCACAGGTTTCGGTAATTCTGGGAGGCGACGCTCTGCATGAAGCTGTGCAGGCTCTCCGGGCTGCCATTACACTGGTCGGAGGCGGGGGGCTGCACCCACAGTGGGTACGCCAGCCGGTCCTTCCGCAGCCCGTGGATCTCTACCCGAGTCCAGCCCGCTGGCAGCTTCTGCACGGAGTGCTGCAGGAACGTCCTCACCTCCACGTCGCTCAGCCCCTCCGGCCGTGGGCACAGGCCAGGCAGCACCCGGCGCTCCTTGAGGCTCAGCAGCCATTTCACCGGGACAAAGGCGGTAACGTGGGTGCCCTCGGCAGCAGCAGCCAGCTGCCGGCGGTCGATGTTCAGGTCCTTCTCCACACTCTGGAGGAAGCCGTCCATATTGGCTTCTGCTGGAAGAAAGACGGCCCAGAGAGGCTGTGAGTGAGCGGAGGAGTGTGGCACCGTCCCTGCCCTCCCTGCGGGAACCCCAGCTCCCCCGCCGAGCAGGCGCCACGCAGCAAGTCGCACTTCCCCATTGCCACCCGGGGAAAAAAATGCTGGTTTTAGGAGCCTGCTCAAAAGACACTGTATCTAGGAAGGGTCGGGGTTAAGAAGGTACCAGCCCTGGCCGGGGGCGGACAGGATGGGACCTTCACAGCCCCACGGCCAGGGAGGACGACTTGATGGGACCAGTGGGAGAGGCATGATGGGACATGCACGGCGACAGGGTTGGGGAAGGGGACACGATGAGACCCCTGCAGGCCCAGGGCTGGTGGGGGGGACACAATGGCACCTCCACAGCAAGGGAGGGGAACATGATGGCATCTCTGCAGGTGGTGGGGGACATGATGGGACCTCTGCAGCACCAGGGCTGGGGAGGGGGGACATGATGGCACCTCCACAGCCCCAGGACTGGTGGGGGGGACATGACCGGACCTCCACAGCCCCAGGGCCAGGGAGGGGGACATGATGGGTCTGGTGAGGGAGGCATAATGGGACTTGCATAGCCACAGGGTTGGGGAAAGGGGCCATGATGGGACCTCTGCAGGCCCAGAGCTGGTGGGGGGGACACAATGGCACCTCCACAGCCAGGGAAGGGGACATGATGGCACCTCTGCAGGTGGGGCAGGACACACATGTAACCTCCGCAGCCCCCATGCTAGGGAAGGGGACACGATGGGACATCTGCAGAACCAGGGCTGGTGCGGGGGACACGACCAGACCTCCGCAGGCCCAGGGCCAGGAAGGAGGACATGATGGGATATCTGCAGCCCTAGGGCTGGTGCGGGGGACACAGTGGCACCTCCGCAGCTGGTGGGGGAACACGATGGGACCTCCACAGCCCCGGTGCTGGGGGAGGGGACACGGTGGAAACTCTGCGATTCCAGGGCCAGGGAGGGGACACGATGTCACCTCGGCAGCCCCGGGGGCACAGCCCGCGCCCGGGGGGCTGACACGGGAGGATGTCCATCAGCAAAGAGCACGTCCCCGGCACCAAGCCAGGGGCCACGGCCGGAGAAGCAGCCGCCAGCACCGTGCCCCGGCTACACAGGGCCCTCGCTACAGGGGCGGGGGGTGGGGGGGGAGCAGCAGCGGGCTGAGCCCAACAGGCCCGAGGACTCGTCCCGGTGGCCCTCACCCCTCCCACCAGGGGAAGGTCCCCTCACCGCCCCGGGGTCCCCCGCAGCCCCGCGTTACCTGGCGGCGGCGGTGGCGGGTTCAGCCGCGGCGGGCGGCGGCGGCGCGGGCCCCGGCCATGTTGGTCAGGTGACAGCGGTCACATGCGGCCGCCGCACCGCCATGTGCCCGGGGGGCGCGGGGACTCGGGACACACACCCCGCCGAGCCCCGGTACCCCCGGGGCGGGGGCAGGGAGCCCCGCTCGGGACACGGGGCCGGGGCTCCCTCCAGCGGCCGCCGGGGGGAAAGAGGGGGGTGGGGGGG
>VFFE01007832.1:537013-556350 GCA_008921705.1 Burhinus oedicnemus
CGGGAAAGGTGGGTGACCCGGTTAAACCGGGAGGGGGGCACCAGTTGCAGGTTTTATTAGCGGGGCGAGATCCCACCGGGGCCCTCCCCGGTGTTGCTGAGGCCTGTCGGTGCCGAGGAGGGGTGGGGGGGATCTCCTGTTACCGGCAGGGTCCCCCCCTTCGTCAGCCCCCGGTACTGGCAGGGCCCCCGGTGCCGGCGGGGCCGGGGTGCTGATTCACGGGCCGGCGGGGGTGGAGCAGGGCCGGGATCCGCTTGCTGGAATCCGGACCAGATGTACCCGGCACGCCAGGAATGCTCGGCATCCCCGCCAGGCCCCGCTGCCGCTGCTCCCCGCCACCACCAGCCCCGCACCGGGAGCCTCCCCGCAGCCTCCCGCCGTGACACCCACCGGGAATCCAGCCTTCCCCCGCCGCCCGTGAAGGCTCGGGGCCAGCCAGGATCCTGAGTGCCTTTGGGGTTACGCTGGCAGGAGGGATGCTGTGGGGCAGCCGCCGTGGTGGCCAGCCAGGGGGGCCTCCGGGGGCCGTCTGTCCCTGCACCGGGGCTGTCTGTCCCCCTGCAGCGGGGCTGGACACCCGGGGGTTTCCCAGAACTCAATCCCTGCAGCCGAAACATCAGGCAGTGTGGAAAAGGGGTTTTTTTCCTGGGTGGAAGGGGAAGCAGTGGGGTCCTACACCAGGCCCCAGGGCTGGCATCCTTGTCCTCTGACAAAATAACACGGAAAAAAAGGCCGTGCTCCCCAAAATTCCCCTGGCGGGGGCTTGGCAGCAGCCACCTGACAAAGTGTCTTCCCCAGCAGCAGTGGCTGGACCCCGGCCAGGTGGGACCCTGCCAGCGTGGATGCCTGAGGTGAGTGGGGAATGTCTTAACCCCTACCTGCAGTAGCCTCCCTGCCGCGGCCAATGGTCCCTGCTGGAGCGGGTTGCTTTATCTCTTATTTTCTGGAAGAAATGGCCTTGATTTCCCTGCCTGTCACTTGCGGTTTAGGGCCAGCTGCAGGTGCCGGAGCCGATGCACCAGCTGCTTTGGGAGAGAGGAGGGATGGGAAGAGTCAAGGTCAGAGCTGCCTCTGGATCTTCTGTGACAGAGGGGTGATCCTACAGGATCTGAGCCCCTGGGGGATTAAGGACGAGGTGGTGGGGTGGGGGGAGAGGAGCCATTGTGGGATGGCTGCTGTGGGTGACCCTTCAGCTCGGCGCGGTTCAATCCTGGCTCTGATGTGTGTGTTCCCTTCCTAGGTGCTGCCCGGCCTCCCTGCTCCTGGCTAACCAGCACCAGTTCTTCAGTGGCAAGCTTTATGTCCTTCTCTAGTAGCTAAAGCTGCCAGTTGAAGAACTGTTGAATGTAGCCACTCTCTTCTTATCCCTGGAACCTTGGATGTCAGCCGGACCTGTGTCCTGAGCAACTGGGATGAGTCAATCTGCAGCATCCTGTGGATTTGAGGGCTGAGGATGAGCCTGACCGGGATGAAGAAGCCTCCTCGCCACCTCCAGATGGAGCCTTGGCTGGGAGATTGCCAGGCAGCCCTGCCAGCGGGGCTGTCAAGTGGGGTTCCCCGCTGTCGGTGGGGTGGCATTTAGCTGAGAAGACTGAAAGAGGCATTAAACTTTCTGTTTTGCTCAACAGTTCAGTTTTAGGAAATTTGTTGCCTGTGAGGTGCCTGGATGTGCCTGGTGGGAGGATGGGGGGGTGCTGGTGGGGTGGAAGCGGGGTGCGCCATAGCACCGGAGCTCAGTCCCTGGCCGATGCTGCATCGGAGTCCATGGGTGGAGGGTTGGTTGTTTAGGTCCCCATGGTTTGTCCCAAGCAGAAGAGGTGACCTGAGGCTGGCTGTAGCTTGCAGGACAGACCTCCTGCTGAGCTCAGGAGCAGTATTAGTCCTGCAACACATCAGGCGGTGGGATAGAGCCAGGGGAGAGGGCCGGCTCTGCACCCACGCTGCCCTGGTGCTGGTTGGGTGCGGTGGGGCTGGGCTGCTGGAAGCGGGTGACTCAGGGCCGAGTCACGCACAGCCCCAGACATCTGTTCCAGGAACCACTGTCCTGCAAGGCCAGGCAGCCCTATCTGCGGCCAGCACTGGGGCAGCGCCAGGATTCCAGGTATTTGGAGCCGCCAGCGCTGGGCTCAGGTGAATCTTGCCGGGCTCCTCTGTGGTCCAGGCTCTGCCTCTCTGTTGGACAGAAGCAGAAGACTGCCCCAAAGGGGACTTGGAAGCTGCTCTCCAGGGGTGGAGACCCTCCTGCCTTGCACCAGGTGAGAGGGGAGCTGTATGGCTCAGGTCAGGGTGCAATGTCTCCGTGTGGACCAGTGAGAGCTCCTGGGAGCCTCTGCGCCCCCGGAGGTGCCTCTCTCATGGGGCAGGGGGCTGCTGCAACCACTGGCTCCCAGGCTGCCTTGGCCTTGGGAAGCAGAGGAGCGTCTGGCTGCTTGGGGCCTGCCAGGAAGATCATGGCTCATTCCAGCTCTGAGGGCGGGCAGGGAGGAATGGCCCTGTGCTGAAATAAGTCTGCACAGTTTCAACTAAATCTGTGTGTCCAGGCTCCAGCTGCCCAAGGCAGGGCTGCTACAAAACTTTGGCACCCGGTGATGTGCAGAAAGGGGCCTGGTGTCCATTAAGTGGTGGAAGTGGAGCAAATCTGTTGTCCTGGGGGACCTTCTTTCTTGTATAAAGCTTGGTGTATGCTTGCTGAAGGCTACAAGAAGCTGAGTTTCTTTGGGGTCGTCATCACCCAGAGAGAGCGGGGCTGCTGAACAGCCTTGGATTGCTGTCTGAGCAGAAAGGACCACGGATGAACACCTCCAGCTTGAGGCAGAGCTGGTCTCTTCCACCACAGCTGCCCTGCTGCAAGTCCATACAAAATAGCTGGCACTTGCTTAGCGCTCAACACGTCTTGGAGTGCACTGAGGGGGCAAAAAGTCGTGGGGGTGTGTGCATGCAGGATGCCTGAGGGCAAGGAGGAGCAGATCCTGGGCTGTGCTCCCCCTCCCATGCATTGCAGCACCGTGTTGTTGATGCTTGATATGGAGGGGAGCTGTGTGCTCTGGCCACCAGCGTCTCCGCCCTTGCGTGCCTCAGTGTATGGGTAATGCTTAGATTTGCTGCTTCCTCCTGTCATTGTGAAGGACTGACCTGCTCTGCCGAAAACCAGCTCTTTTCCTGGTAAGATGTGGCTATTTCAGGGCAGAGAGTTGCCCTGAGCAGCAGCATCAAGCCCCTGGGGTCAGGAAATGTAAAACTCCGTATTTCAGGTCAAATTCATACGTGAGAAGGTGCCAGAGTGCAAGTTTGTTGTTTAACACAAAACCAGCATTGCAGTGTCTCACCTGCTGAGCAGACAGGCTTAGGCTCTGGCTAGCCCGCATTTAATGTAAAAGCAGGGGGGTTTTAGGCTGACAAAGTAAGTGTCCCTGTGGGAACTTGCCGGGCTTACCCTTCCTCCTGCAAAGCCCCATGTGACCGGTAAGTGCAGTGTTTCCTGTAGAAAGCACAGCCTTGCTCGCTGTTGCCTTGCAAAAATCTAGTAACTCTTTCCTCTAGCATCAAGGCTGCGTTTCCTGCAGCATCTGGCCGCCTCCTCGAAGCATCCAGCGTGCGGGGACGCAGCAGGAGAGAGGACGCCAACTGGGGCTGGGATTTCTCTGCCAGGGGCTGGCTGCTGATGGTGGGTGGGAAGAGCTCGCTGTGGCAGCTAATGCAATATTGAAGGCAGCTGTAGCAATGCCAGCAGGTGCTGCTCGGTCAGAGGTCAGATGGCAGCCCTCTGTCCTTAGGGGTAGGGTATTTCGTGCAAGTTCCTGTACACAGACTATCTAGTTCCCAGCTGGGAAGGCAGCTTGCCTCGGTCACAGCTCCCCTTGCTGGGAAAATGTACTTTTGCAAAGCAGAAGGTCAGCGTGACCGGTGTGCTGAATGAAAGCTCCCTGCCAACAGCCAGCGAGAGGAGCAGGAGGGGTTGGTGGATCTGTGAACGTGTGGCTGCTTCTGCCTGCTCAGACCCTCAGCCGAGCTCCAGGACATGGGCATCCTCCTCTTCTCCAGCCTAGCAGATCCCCATCTAGAAGAGAGGGGAAAGCGCTGCTTTGCTTTGCCCCAGCATGCAAGCGAGCAGCCAAGGGCTGTCTGCAAACATAAAATGCAGACGCTGGGTTCAGCTTTGCTCATATTTTTATTTCTTCTCTGCCAGGAGGGGAGGGTGTGGAGCTGTTAACACTTGATTGACTCTGTGCCCCTCACAGCAGGGCACATACCGAGCTTAGGTTTCTGCCAGCGAGGGTATATTGCCGATGTCACAGGCCCTGCAAGCGATAGATATGTTGGGGATTTGCAGTAAATCATCTCGACTTTGTGTCTCTCTGTGGGCTCTGCTGGCATGGGGAACACAGCACAGAGCTGCCCACCAGCTCGGTCAGGGTGTCACTTACTCTGCTTCTTCTTTAGAGATTTGTTTCCCTGAGCATAAAACTTCTGCAATCAGAGACACCATGGGGTCACAGTTCAGGCTGGCAGCTGCAGTCACGAAGCCATCCCTGAAAGGGAAAGCGGAAGAACCTGAATCTCTTCAGTGTACGTAACTGCACGGCAGCATCCCCGTGGCACCCTGGCTGGAGGCCAGCTGTATTTTGGAGGGCTCAGGGCAGGGTGGCTGGTACTGCAGGGTGCACGGGGACTCGCAGCAGATTGCCTGGTGCTGCCGGGAGCTGGGCACCAAGCCTGGGAGCAGTGGGACAGAGGGAGAGGAGATGTATTCCAGGCTCCCTGCCCAGCTGGTGTCTTCATGGAAGCTCATCCTCTTTTCCTTCACTGCCCTGCTTTGGTTTTCTCTGAAACCATCTCACCGCGGGATCAGCGGCCAGCAGCTGCCTGCAGTGTGCAGCCATGGGAGGTGGATGTGGAGCCTCCACAGGAGCTCTGCAGGCCGTAAGGGAGAGGACCATGCCCTGCTCCCAGGGTGCTGCTGTGTCAGGGCACTGACCGGCCTCGCGTTCGCTTACCTGATGTAAAAGATCAGGAACTTCTGTTGCTCCAGGCTGCCCTTCACAACAGTGTCCGTGTATCCTTTCCCACAGCCTGTGAGAGAGAGCATTGCAGCCTGCTCGGGGAGACCTGGTACAGCAGCTGCCACCCATCCCACCTCAGTGCCATCGCAGGGAGGGGCAGAGGGGACAGTGACTGGCTGGGGCAGGGGTCTGGGCTGGGACAGGGATGGGGAGCAGGTATGGAAACCCTGGACAAGCAGAACTGACCCAGAACTGCAGGACTGTGTCGTGACCCTGAGCCTCTCCTTGGCTTGGAGAGGAAAGTTCTTCCTCCTTCATGACCTCTAAGCCACTGGAGATCAGCAAAGAAACAAGAGCTCTGGGTAACCTGCAGGCCCAGAGCTCGGAAACAGGGTTCACAAACCCGCCATGGCAGCCAGTCCAAAACTTGAGCTGCTTCAGCTAAACTCTGCAACCGCTGGGTGTTTACAAGCCCCAGACCCAGCTGGTGGATGAGCAGATGGGCTGGGCAGTGGTTTGGCTGTTCTCATCTCTCTGCCCCTTCCTACCTGCGTAGCGGATGCTTTTCCCAAGCATCGTGGTCCAGAAGAAGGGGACAGTGTGCAATTCCTTCTCTTTCTTCAGCATGTTTAAGGCAGCAATGTGACCTGTGATGAACCAGCAGAGGAAATATTTTTCTGGTAGGTCCTCAGAGTGCCGCTTGCCTCTTGTTATCCTACTGTCCCTTCTGCCCTGTTCCCTCCATGCCTATCTCCGAGGGGAGCTGGAAAGTGATACGGTTGCGCTGTCTCACCATGGGCCTCAGCCACCTGTTGGTGATGGATGCTGGACCGGTCCCCGTTGAGCAGCGCTACAGGAAAGGAGACTACATCCCCCGCAGCGAAGACATTTGGGATGTTGGTTTGCATGTGCTAATGGGACAATAAGCAATTAGTGGAATGATGAGAGGGATGGAACTGGGTATGGACCAGGGATACTCAAATGGCACTTACCAGATCCACCAGGATGGCACCGCTGTCATCTCTGGCGATGGAGGTGCCCTTCAGAAATGCTGAGTTGGGGAACACCCCTGCAGGGAGAGGAGCAAGGACAAATGGAGCAAAGCTCTGCAAAGGCAGGGAGGAAACTTGACCTCAGCCCTACAGCAAGCACGTGCCCGTGATGCCTGTTCAGCCTGCTTGGAGCAGAGCGGCTTGCAGCAGTGACCAGTGCTTGCACTGGTGCTGACTTAATCCAGGGGCAATAAAACCAGGGCCCAGAACAAGGTGTGCTCTGATAACACAGCAGTGACCTACAGAGCTCAGCATGTGTGCCAAAGTCATACTGAGAGTGTAAGTAACTCCTTTCCTCCTGCCGTTGCTCATGAGCTGCTGACTTTCTCCAGGTGTTTGGGGCCAAAATGTAGGGTTGGATGATAACAAGAATGGGAAAGAGACTGCAGGGAATGGTGTCCTAGGAATGCACTGGGATGCTCTGGGCTTGCTGGCTCTTGTCTCTGTTCCCAAAGCCATCTCCCTCTCCCAGCTGGGGTCTCTTACCTATTCCCACCACTACCACAGCTGCAGGTAGTTTCTCTCCACTGGCAAGAACAGCCTCTGTAACCTAGGAAAGAAGCAAGAATTGTTAACAAAGGGTTAAAAACTCTGTCCTAATTCCTGCAGCCTCCCTGCTGCCTTGTTCTTTGCTGTCTTTTTTCTTCCCCAGGTTCAGATCACCTTGTCCAACTAATGTGTGCTGCCAGGATGTAAGAGAAAATCACACTGTTGTCCCTGAGATATGAACACATACTGATGCCCTTTGAGCCCAGAGTTGTGCTCAATGAAAATAAATGTGAGGGTTTAGATGTGGGAGAGGAAAGCCTAGACATGGGCACTGGGTTATACCTCAGTTTGGTTTTTTTCCCCTAAAATTAGCAGTTCAGGGATCACAATGGCATGACTGACCTTTCCATCCTTTCCTTTCAGCTCACAGAGTTCTGTTTTCATGTAAAACTTCACCCCTTTATTTTGCAGCATCTGAAAAGGAAGAGGAAGCTGGTTTGAGTATTCACTAGGAAATTCCAGGCTATACTGCCGTAAAAACAGCCGTACCCAGCCAAAACCCAGGCAGGCAGCTTAGCTGCTGCTCCAGGCTGCAGAGAGGTTTCATTTGCGTCCCTGGCTGGTGCAGGGTGCTGGGAAGCCTGGCTTCGCTCTGCCGTTCTGGTCAGGACTGGTGCATGAGGTGGGTCTAGGATGAAGCAGGACTTGGGGATGAAGCTGCGCTGGGGAGTGTGATGTGTGTGTGAGGGAGGTTGGGACCAGCCAAGTGTGCACTTCAGTGAGCTGTACGTGAGCAAGGTGGCTGGGCACACAGGGTTTATGACTCAGCACAGGGGCTGGATTTGCTAGGCTGTTGCAGATCACAGGACTGGTTGGACAGCATGTGTTCTCTGTCCTAGAAATTAGTACCAGGTTTTCCTAACCTTCATGGCCACACCTCCAACCTGAGGACCCAGTGCATTCTGGAAAGGGAACTCCTTTTTTTCCACCACTGAGATGGTACCAGCCTTGTCTGAGAGGAAGGCAGCTATCTCCATTCCTGCAAGGGAAAGGCATGCCCAAGGTAAGCCTGCTGCAAGCATGAACCTGCACCTTCCTCCTTGGAAACCTTTTCCCCTTCCAGGTGAGGAGAACAAATCTGATGTAGTGCCAGTCCTTAACTGCTCTTCTATGCATTTCTGGGCTGGGGTATTTAGCTCCCCCCCGTTCTTTGTTCTCATGCGCTATGGACCTGGATATCAGGAAATGCGAAGAACAGCTCCTGGTTGTGTATAGAACAACTCTTTTTCTGTGCCTTGCTCCCTCACTTTCCCAATGCTTCTGGGGAGTCCAGCTCCTCTAAAGCACAATGACCTTTTCATAAGGCACATTTCCCTCTGTTCATGTCCAGGAACTGTTTAGAGCTCTCAAACTTTTTGGGTATCAGAGGAAAGAATGAGTGTGTGCTGCGTACTGCATACCCCACCAGCTATAGGGCTCTGGGGAGGAGCCCAGCCAGGCAGTGAATGAACATCTCTTCCCTGAGGGCCCCTAGTTAGTCTGCACATGCAGCTGAAGTGGGTTTCAAGGCTATCATTGATGACTTGATACCCACTCCAGCCTCGTACCTATGAATGAAGCTCCTACTATCACCAGATTCTTCCCAGTTGCCAGCTGTAAGATCTTTCTAGAGTCCTCTGGGGTTTGGAGAATGCACACATTCTGCAGGTCTGCACCTGGGACTTTGAGGGAGCTGGAGCTGAAAGAGAGAGAATCCAGATATGTCTCATGATTAGAAATTAAACAGAATGAATGAGGGGGGAGCACAAACCCGTGCAATCTCTTGGCTGTGTCATCCCATCCTGTCCTTTTGTCTCATCTCCTACCACCTCCTTTTCACATGCCTCTAGAAGACCTCCAAGCCCTCTTGTCCTGTCTAAAATTTTGTGTGTGGTAAATGCTATATGCACTCACTGGCTGCCTGTTGCAATGAGCAACTGGTTGTACTTCTGTGAGGACCCATCCATGAAGCGGACCTTCTGCTTCTGGAAATCCACTGACACTGCCTGCAGGAGAAAGGAGGCAAAGATGAGGCAGGTACCTCTGGTCCACTCGTCTCCTGCCACATCAATCTGTTCTGCTTGCCTGTGACTGCATGCTCTATTTCTGGACATTCAGGTGAGATGAGAAATGCTGGTGTCCTCTCTCTCACTTCCTACAGGTCTTGGGCTTTAGGAGCACTAAGTATGACAGCACCAAATCTAGGTTCCTCTAAGGGGTGTGCAGAAGACTAGTTTCAAGGGCCACCCTCTTCACATGTGATGGGCACATCTGTCCAGGGGCAGCACAGATCAGTGTTACGCCCAAGGCATGCACACCGTCCCTAGCACTGGCCTTAGACCACTGTCCCAGAAGATAATGTGTATATTTAGGCAGAGCCCTAGTTTCTATAAATGTAGAGCCATGCTTGTAGGTGTGGGCATCCCCTCCCCATGGCAGGAACAGGACCACCCATTGAGGACTGAGCTCAGCTGCTCTTGTACCTCTTTCTCTGTCCAGAGCTCTATGCCGTGAGCATCGAGGAATTCAGGTTTCCTCAGGTAGATGTCCTCAGCTTTCAAGTTCATTTCCTGGAAACAAAACAGAAATATGAAATATGAAATAAAGCACTTCTTGCAGACAGTTATACTTTTGCAGTGTTTACTGGGAAGTTTGCATGAGGCAAATTTTGCATTAGTAAATCACAGCTCTCCACACCGCCCCATCCCCATCATCTTCTTGTCCCCCCTCAGAAAAACCCGTCAACTCAAACGCTAGTGGGAAGAACTCAGTGAAAGGGGATAAAACCATTAGCTTATGGTGGACTCTGATCAAAGACTTTCTAGGAGGAAGAAGTGAGATGTTAGCTGGAAATTATACCTCTTTTCTTTGTGGGTGCCTCAGCACTACTTCTGCTTTGCCAGAATGGCTCACTCAATTGCTCAGTTTGGTCTTGAGTGTTGGTCATGTCCCTAATTCACACATAGTACCCAGGCACAGTCCTGCCCTTCTCACATACAAACCTTGCTCAGTTTGGACTTGTCGTATGGAACGTGTTTCTCTTTGGTGGCCATGATGATCCTGCCAGTAAAGCCCTCTTGGCGAAGTGTCTCTGCACACAGCAGGGCAGCCACACCTACGAGAGAAGCTCATCTCAGCCCTCTTACACATCACTATGGAGTAGGAGGAAGAAGGCAAGTCCTCCCTGGAGAAGAGAGTGGCAGAGCAAAGTACAGACCACTTCACTGACCTCCCCCCAAAAGCAGCATCGTGTCCCGGTTGAGAAGGCAACGCTTGCTTGTGTTCTTCACCCTCTGGCTGTTTTCAAGATCCTAGAAGAAAGTGAGAAATGCTGAAATAATGCCTAGCCCAAGGTGCTGCTTGTGCTGAGTGACAGCAGGTAAGGTCAGTACCTTCTTTTTTGCTGTAACAAACACCTTTCCATCTTCCACTGTTACCTGCAGGGGTGAAAGAAGAGTGCATTTAAGTGCTGCATTCATGAGGTTGTGGAAGGAGCTTTCCTGGGAGGGTCTGTTCCAGTGGGCCATCTGTCTCTGATACACTGAGAGTGACTTGTAGGGATCTTGGATGTCAAAGGATGCTGAGGAGCTCATGAGCTTTTCTCCTCGACCCAAGGACACTCGGGAAGAGGTGTAGATCCTTTTCTCTTTCTGAAAGAGCTGTGCTGACTGTGATGCGTACCAGGATGTACGGCATCACCTTTGATGGAAAGGAGCTTTAGGACAGGGAGTTACATGATCCCAAGAAATCATACCATGTGTAGCTCTGTGTGACCTGGACCACAAATCCGTGGCCAAGGCAGGATCCTTTCAGTTGGTGTTGGGAACATGGAGCTCGTGGGAGTGAATGAATGTGAGTGGTATGGAGGACATGGCCCAAGCTGGGAGGAGAAAGAGACAAGAAGTCACCTTAAAGCAGGGAAGGCAGTCCAGAGAAGGGTACTCCTCGATGTCTCCGGTTTTGATGTTGAAGCAGGCGCCGTGCCAGGGGCAGCGCAGCCTCTCCCCTTTCAAGACTCCTGCAATAGAAAAGCCCCCACAACCGAGCAGTGAGAACTGACCTCCCTGACGTGGCTGCCCCCCTGCCCAGCACTAGGGTTACCTTTGCTGAGTGGGGCACCATAGTGGGGGCACTTGCTGCCCAGGGCGCTGAACTCCTTCCTGTTCCTCACCAGCAGCACTGGGTAGCCAGCCACCATCACCTCCCACAGCCTGCGGGAGAGGTGGAGAGGTGGGTTCCCCAGGGAGCTGAGGCTCGGTGCCTCGCAGCCAATATGCCGCTCCCTCAACCAACAACATGGCAGCTGCCAACATGGTGGCCACCAACATGGCGGCTCTTGCCATGGTGATGCCACCCCCTGCTGCCTGCAGGCCTCATGGCAGCGGCCCAGGCCCTGGCCTCCCACCCGCACCGGGTACTCACTCTCCATCCCCAATGTCAGCCTCCTTGCAGACCTCAGCGGTGATGGTGTCATTGCCGTCCATGCCGGTGGCTGCAGGTGAGCAGAGGGAGGGGTTGTCCTCCACAGATGCTGGTTCTCCCTGTGCACACTTGTTGCTGCAAAAATCCCATCCCAAAATATAGGACCGCCACCACCCCGGCTGGGAGCAGGTCAGTGCCAAGTGCTCAAGGGGTCCCAAACTCCCAGTACCGCAGGAAAAAAAAACCCAAACAGGTGGAAAACACGCATTTGCCCACTTTTTCAACTTTGTCTCCAAGCCCAAAGCCCTTTTCTCTTCCAGCTTATTCCGGCTAATTCTTTGTGTTCAGCCCCATGTCCCATTAAACTCAACTGCAGCGCAAGGTGAGTGAGCAAACGTGACTTACGACAGTCATGTTTTAAATAAATGCAACTATTTATGGTGAGGTGCTGCTGCCGTAGCTCACAGCTCCCCCAAATTGGGGTCTGAAGAGCCGCTTCAGCCTCTCTGAAACCTCTCCAACATTTGTGCAGAGATGTTATTTGCACTAATTCCCATGAAAGCAGTAATTCCTGCCCAAAATGCCTCCTGGGCTAGAAAAGAGTCAAAAATCTTGGTCCTTAGCCTTAGTAATCAGCTGAGAGGCTGGTTAGAAATCTCCCTCTCCATTTTGGAGGAAAAAAAAAAGCAAGAAATGGAGCAGAGGAGGGTCATTCGAGGCAGGTTTTGGTGCAGGGTGGTGACTTGCTCCTGCAAATCCCCACCGCAACACTGCCCCATTCCTGGGTCCCTTAGGAGAAGCATTGGTGTGTACTCACCCGGTCCTGCTGTGGGGGGCTCCGGTGCTTGTCCCCCGGGTCGGAAAGCCACTGCTGCCACTGCCTGCAAGTTTCTTCTCCGCCGAGGTGACACCCTCGCGTCTTACCGCAAGTGCTCTCCCCGCCGCCAGCCCACGGCTGGGTGATGCTCTCCCTCAGTTGCACAACGTCCCCATCCATCAGGAGATGCATCTCCTGGAAGCGGCCGCCTGCCAGCGAGTCTTATCTGATTTCTGCAACTGGTCTGTGCCTAATTAAGTGTATTTTCTTGGGTTTAGAATTGCAAAAGAATTAAGGGCATGTATAAATTATGGCTCAGGTGTGGTCTAAAGACCGGGTATGTCATGTGCAATGTGAACAGAAACTTGAGTGGATGCAGTGATACCCCGCTGCATCTTCCCATTGCCCTTTTTCTTGATGGAGAGTGCTCTAGCTGAGTGCAACATGTTTTTGCAGCACTTTGGAATGATATCACTACTTT
Organism: Burhinus oedicnemus; assembly: GCA_008921705.1. Lineage (NCBI taxonomy): Eukaryota > Metazoa > Chordata > Aves > Charadriiformes > Burhinidae > Burhinus > Burhinus oedicnemus. The sequence continues at coordinate 549,314 of VFFE01007832.1, forward strand.
TTTATATATTTCTATAACATTTACAATGATTTCATTTGATCTTTTTGTAAGATCTCTCTCCATTGATTTTAAGGAACGTGAAGCATTCAGCACCTCTGCACGTGGTTTACGTCCCAGCTCTGCTTCTGGTTCAGTCCATCGATGCCCAGGCACGTGGTCCCATCGTCGTTTGGTCCCTGAAGGATGGCACAGAGCAGTGTGCTCCTTGCTGTACTATTTTTGCAACGGAGTGGGAGGTGCAAAAAAAAAAATGGGAGTAACGCCTATGCTGTTTGTGTCTACTCCAGTTCTTATCTCTATTTCACAGTCAATATGTTTCACAACCTTAAAATATGCCTCAAAATTTAGGAGGGGGAAAGTTACTAGCAGTGTGCTTCCATCATGTCCCTTGCAGAACCGGAGCTTCGCAGGGACCGTCTTTCTGCCGTGCAGCATTTTCCCAAATCCAGGGAGAGGTGGGAGGGTGGGATAAAAATCCTTCGGTGGGCACGGCCTGGAGAAGAGGGCACACACAGGGATGCTCGGGAAGTGCAAGCTGGCTTATTTGCGAAGCAGCTCGCTTCATCAGACCCACCAAGCCGTGAGCACACCTTCCAGTGCCGGGGCGCTGCCGTGCAAGGAGTGATCTTAGCCCACGAGCGATGCACGCCCATGATGGGCGCAGGTGCAAGGTATTTTCTCACAGCACCAACTAGCAGCTTTCAGGCTCTGCCTTCCTGGCCAGGTGCCTGAATGTGAAGCAATTTGGCTGCCGAATGTCCCTGTTTAAACTCTTTGTAATTATTCCCCAGAAGCGTGTTCCCACGTGGAGAAGCAGCAGCCCTCGTGGAGGCATTCTCTGACTCAGCAGAAATTGCTGAAAAACACTGTTTGCTTATGGATGAAATCTTCAGCGCGCCGGCAAAGTGGCAGGTACAAAGGTGTGCAGCTGTGGCAGGCTTCGAGATGAGCCAGGTATAGCCCGGTCCTGTGCGGTGGTGTTTGCGCTGTGGGGCTGAGCAGCTAATTCAGCTGCGGGATGCTGCTGGATGCTGCTGGATGCAGCCGAGCATCAGGGGAAAGGCTTTTGTAAAATGCAAAGGGAGAAAGTTGAAGTGAAATCCCCACTTCTGATGGGGGCAGAGATGATGCCCTTGGCATCCTTTGCCCATGGCAAAGGGTAGAAAGTGGCAAAGGGTAGAAAGTTGCAAAGGGCATTGGATGTAAGAGGGAAGGTTTGGGTTAGCTGCGGGGATGCTGTGTGACTGCATCTCTGAGAGCCAGCACCTAGGAACACGCAATATGCCCTCAAGGGATTCAGGCAATGGGATGGTATTGGAGGCAGATTTCTGGGAAGATGGTCTGTAAGCAGCTTTTGGCCTTCTGTTAGGGAACCCAGAGCTAGATACTCAGGGGGGTTGAGACCTTTGCTTGTAACACGCAGCAGGATTAAACATAGGGAGGAAGAGAGTGAAAGGAAGCGGTGCCCTCAAATGCGAACAGAACCCAGGTAGGCATCAGAAACCTCTGACCGGACCTGCCGCCCGTGTTGGTGCTGACTCACACAAGCTGCTGAGCTGCCTTTGTATTTTATTAGATATTTTCACTTTTGCTGTGTCTCTCCAGTGTTGTCAGCGCTCCGGAAAATTCAAGTTTAGAGGCAAACATCTAATAGAGGTAGCTCTCCTCCCTTCAAGTCCCTACTACTGTCAGATGGTATAGCACACTTTTTCATGTTGTCATGCAGCTGTGGCTGTGTGGATGCATGCTTGTTCCACCTTTGCTTGCCCCTAGGTTGCTCAGGTCTTGCTCCTTCCCTGCACTAGCAGATCTGCCGAATTTTAACCAAGCATCACCCGCAGAGTTAAACGTTATTAAAGACTGTTCAGGCACAGGAAGAGGAAGCGAGGTGAAAACTGCAGCAGAGCTAAAATGATTAATGGGACACCGCTCTCAAAACAGCTTGGTTTGTGATATTAATAACGAGAGAATTCAGGAGGGAACCTAACCTGTTCCAAGCTGCGGAGCCGGCAGCAGCAGGAGACGCAGTTAGGAAGCTCCTGTGCTTATATTTGTAATGCGGGAGGAATCGAGTGGGCTCAGCAATTGCGATGCTGCACGGAGTGGGTGTAGGGGCTGAGACGTGCTTCCACCTTGCAGGGCTCATTCTGAGCCTGTCTGAATTGCAAAACAAGCATGCGGTCATAAATACATCATGATGCAACCAGAAAGCACATACATATCCATCAAAAATTACTGAAGCTTGAGAATGGTGAACTCAACGGGGAAAAAAATGTTTATCCCACAAGAGAAGAAGACATAGAAAAAGAAATATTTGGTGGGAATGAATTTGCTTACAAGGTAAGAATTATTGTATGTGCTGTTTCACATTTTCTTCCTAAGCATTCTCTTCTGGCGATGGTGAGAGGTGGGATACAGGCTGGGCAGACACCTGGCCCCACGTTTCACTGTTCACCACAAGGAGAGAAGGAACCAGAAACCTTGCTAATAGCAGCAGATAAACAGTTCAATAGGTGGACAAATTTGGGGCATGTCAGCTACCGAAAGCACTGGAGAAATACAAGGAACTGCCTGTGCTGCTGTGCTTGAAGGAGTTTTGCCAGTCAATGAGTCTGTCAATGGAATTTTTTTTTTTATCCCACGGCATACCTATGCAACTGGAGTGAGAAGGAGAGAGCACATCCTTTGCACAACCAAATCATGGCAGCTGGTCCAGCCCAAGCCCTTGAGAGACAGCTGAGCCCGCAGCATCCTTAGGGATGCTGTACTGTTGTCACGGGTTTCTCCTACAGATCCCTTGTGACAAATCCTGAGGGGAAAAAAAAGACTTCCAATCTAGGAAAAAGGAAGAAGGCCAAAAGCAAGAGCATCCAGAGCAACCTGCCATGGGTTTGTTTATCACGTGGGCAAAGCAGGCTCTGCCTGGGTGGCCCTGGCTCTCTGGTAAGGGGGCTGTTCCTGCACACCAGGCTGCAGAAGACAACATGCTGTGCCTGGCCCGGCAGCGGCTGGCAGCTGGTACCAGAACATCCCAGTGCTGTGAAGCCCAGGAGACATTGTATTATTCAAGAAATGATTTCAGGAAGGATGACCAACCTGGGCAGCAGAACACCTGCAGGGCTGGTCAAAACACTGGGGGAGGGAAGAGAAGCGTCACCTCCTTGGGAGGCCGAGCTCGCAGGTTTGAGCAGGGTGAATGGAGGGGCTGCAAGGCAAATGATGGTTTCCTCTGCCGGACGAGGTCAAGTTCTGAGGTCAGTGGTTAAGTGATGCAAACTTTGGTGTTTCTTGCATTAAATCCTGGAGCTCTGTATGTGTGCGAAATGGAGCTAAGGGATGGGGAAAAAGGTACTAAAACTCTCTGTGCTGTCAGTGCTAACAGAAACCCTTCTCCTACTCACTGCGCTAGCAGAGACTGATGTGCCTGTCTCCTGTGGCTACAGTGAGTATATCCCCAGTTCCACCTGGAGAATATCCAGTTTCCACATCAGGAAGGTGTTTCTGCTGGAAGGGGTGGACAGTCGAGTTTGCACTGATTTCAGCTTTCTTCACAGCTGCCTCTGCAATGTCTGGGCATGCTTTGCCATAGACGGCGTGCATTTTGCACAGTAGATCCTTTCACAGGCATGGACTTTCTGAATGAAAACGTGGATATATAGAGCAAAGCATTCCTATATCGTCTGACTTCCTATGGCCTAGCAGATAGAGCAGTGACACACTTTAGAGATGGATGAAGACAGCGGCTAATTAAAGTTTGGAAGCCAAGCTGCTTGATTTGTTTTGAGATCTTGGACTCCGCAAATTATTTCAGGTGTGAGCCAGGTCTGGCATTAGATGAACAGATGGGCTTTATGCCTCCCTGGCTGGAGAGAGGCAGATTAAGGGAGCAAGGCTTTCCAAAAACAAGAGCATGACTTTTGCCAGGACTTTGCCGTGTCAGAAGCTCCCACATCTGTTGGCTATGGTGAGCCCTGGGAGGTGTTTGGGAGCAGAGTGGGCTCCTCCTCATGTAAGGGACGGGGGAGCTGCGAAAGCACACCCAAACTCCTGTGCAGGAGTAGTGGGGAGCATCTGGGGGACGACGCAGTTTCTCTGACAGAATTTGTATGGGGGATCAATGAACTGCCAGCTCTTTATTGTGGAAAATGGATTATCTCTCCCAGACGTGCTGCAGAGAAACTCCAACCTGTGAGAGGGAGAAAAAAAGCCACTGTCCGGCTATTGAAAAATCTGCTGTACCCCCCATTTACACCCCAGCTGCTGCTGTAAAGCCCGGCTATGGGATTAGCTGTGGTCCCCACAGCATTATGGGATGGACCTAGGCACATCCTCGCTGACATCTGGAAGGGGTCCCCTGCTCTGCTAGGAGCAGGCACCGGCAGCAACCCATCACCAGGCTGAGCTGCCTCCCTGCAGAAAATGAGGCCGCTTGGGGACTGTTGGAAAACTGCTCGAAATTTGGGTGAAAAAGGCAATATCTCCAAATAAGGTGTGAATAAAGAGTCCCATCAGATCGGGCTGCTCTGCCCAGCTCTCCAGCGAGCATGCAGGGACCTCTTGTGGCAGCTGTGCTCAAGAGCTCCTGTCCCTGCTCTTCTGTACGGCTTCTCCGGGGACAAGCCTGGCCTCCGAGCCTGTGGGACGTGGCTGAATATTTGGCCTGATCTGGTGTCAAGGGACCTGTTTGTAACTGGGCTTGGAAGCCTCCAGCTCCGAAGCTGTCCTCAATTAATGCCGTCGCTGCAGAGGAAGGAAGACAAGGAGAAAAGGCTGGAAACAGGGCTTGTGAGAAACCACTGCCCAATGGCAAGTCCTGATAAAATTAAGTAAAATCTGGGCTAAAATTATTCAAAAAGTAATATATATGTAGCTGTTGCTAGTGGTCTACCAGTGGGATCAAAACCCCCGAACCAGAGGCTCAGTTAATCATGGCTTAAATTCCTCCCATACGGAAGTGGTGGGTAAAAGCTCTCCAGTGTCCAGAAACGTTTTAACTATTCCTGTCCTCGACCCAAGCCTAGCCAAATATTCATCTTTAGAACAATAACACCGGAAACGGAGGAGCTCCTGGGACAAATGGGGCCGGGGTAGCAGGCATTTCACGGTCTGGGACTTTACCTGCAGGCAGGTGAAGGGCAAGGTTGTCACCACGGAAAGGGGCAGTCAAGATTTCTGAGGCTAAAACACTGCAGATGATCCCTCATTAGGAATCAGCTCTCTGCAAGTTTATACTGCAATTAATTGTTAAATGATTTTTCTCCTCGCTGCCCTGAGCAGCCCAGCACGTCTCCGAGGCATATCTCCCTTTCCTGGGCATATCTTATGCTAAACAGAAATGTCTTTGCGTTTGGCCTTCTCAGTAACAGATTAGCCTATGTGATCCTTCAAGTCCTAATATATGAGATTATTTATAATCCCTCGAGCAGTCAGGTCTGCCGATTACTTCAGGCAGCGTCTCCCTGCCACTTAACCGCTATGAAATTACATTGTCTTGTCCGGCTTTTAGGCAAATTTCTGCAGCATGAACGGACGCTTTTCTGTCAGTTGGGACTATCTCACCCCTCTCCTTCAGGTCTGATTTAATCGCTCCCCTCCTCAGTGTCCTTTACATCGGTGTATCACTTGTTGATGTTTTAGTGTCCATCACCCCAGCCACGGCAGCGACTCAGGCTCAGGCTCCGCACGTTTCTGTTTCAGCAAAGAGCAAGTAGAAAAGTTCATCCAAAATTAATACCTCAAAGGAGAGGCAGAGTTTGACATTAATCAGTGTGTACACGGTGACTCATCCTGTCTGCAGAAGAGACGCAAGGTCTGTGCAGCAGCCCCGCTTCTGCTGGAGACATCAAAAAGCACCAAGGGAGTGATCAAATTACGGGACGCTGGAAAAGCAGCATAGTTGTAGGATGGAACTAAAGAAAGTGTGGGTACGGAATCCTGAATTCCCACAAACCACAAACAGTGGAGCTGGAGTGTCCCACACATCGGGGAGCTCCTCTCGGGACCAGACATGGGACAGGGGGATGGAGTACAAGAGTGCTGTGGGCAAAGTGGGTTTTTTTGGCAGGGCAATTGGACTTTTTTGCTTGCTTGATGTGCAATTGGATCTGGCGGAGTGTGTGTGTCCATGTGAGGGATGGCTCTCCAGCACAGTGATACAGTTGATGGCATCAATGATGGCATCACACACCAGGGATGCTTTGGGGCAAAGGATCACTGGCTGCAGCACCTCACAGGTGAGGTGTTCAGCCACCCATTGCCACCGAGGTGGAGGAGGAATCTCAGCGGGGATTAGAGAGGTGTCCCCAGCTCCCGCACAGTGATGGGACACCCAGGCCCCCGCTCTGTGGCACTCTTGCAGCTGGCTTTTGGGCCGGCCGTCGTTTCTGCCCTGTGATGCCCGGGGAAGGCTGACGCACACCCCGGGGTGCTCATTTCCCATTCCCCCCCCGCTCCCTGAGTCACATGCTCCGTGGGGAAGCGCTGCCCCTGCGTGTCTGCACCTCTGCGTGGGAGGATGCGGGAAATGCCAGTGCCGGCAGCGTGGTGGCCCTCGCAGCCCACCCGGCCCTTGGGGACAATGAGGAACTCAGTGGCGACGATGTTCCCCCCGCTCCGCGGCTGAGCATCCCGACTGGGGCAGGGAGGTGCTGGCACGGTGGGCGTGGGGCCAGGCGGCGCCGGTGCCCGGGGCGGTGCCGGTGCCTGGGGCGGTGCCGGTGCCCTGGGCGGTGGCAGGGCGGGTCCCGGAGCCGGGCGAGGCGGAGCCGTCGGGCAGCGCGGCCGGTGCCCATGGGAGCGCGGGGGCCGGTGGATGCCCATGGCTTTCAGCCCGGGGCTGCTGGTGGTGGCCGGTTCCTTCGCAGCCTTCCGCTTGCTGAACCGGGGGCTGGAGCGGTTGGTGCCACCGCCCCCCTCGGCCCGCCGCAACCGCTGGAAGTGGCGCAACATCTGGACGTCGCTGGCGCACAGCGTGCTCAGCGGCGGCGGGGCGCTGGCCGGGTGAGCGGCCCGGGCACCGCGGAGCCCCGGGGGGTACC
>VFFE01007832.1:563001-628875 GCA_008921705.1 Burhinus oedicnemus
AAGTGAGGAGAGGAGGTTGAGAGGAGTGGAGTATCTGGGCGGGCTTATATAGGATGCACAAAATAACTGAATGTTGCAGTGTTATGGAGAAAAGGGGGAACGATGAAAGCATGCAGCATTGCATGAAATTCTGCTTTTACCCTAGTTTATAAGAATTGATCATTGTATGAGTCAGTGTTAGGAGCTTTGTATGGCCTAATACACTCTGCTCCTGGCTGTAAAATAAACCTGGCTTCTTGAAGCAATGTATATAGTGTTTATTGTTATCTCTGACTGTGCTCCCTATGTTTCAGTTGGCAGATGGCTTGCAGTACATCTTTGCCCATGTGGGTCAGCTGACAGGAATGTACCGATACAAGTACAAACTGATGAGGCAGATTCGTATGTGCAAGGACCTGAAACATCTAATCTACTACAGGTTTAACACAGTAAGTTCTACCTTTCCACGTGATGGTGACCTGACATAAACTGAGCAACAAGGGAGGGATTCTGGAGCATCAATAAGTGACCTGCTCTTACCATGTCTCTCTTCTTCCAGGGGCCTGTGGGCAAAGGTCCTGGCTGTGGCTTCTGGGCTCCAGGCTGGAGAGTATGGCTGTTCTTCATGAGGGGCATCACACCACTGCTGGAACGCTGGCTAGGGAATCTGCTGGCCAGGCAGTTTGAAGGTCAGCACACTGTGTAAATCGTGGACGTGGGAGGAGTGTGTGGTAAAGATTAATACTGTTTACTTGCCAGCTTGAACTTCAGTTTTCTGTTCCAAGTGGAATCCCAAGAGCTATTGACTGGTTTAGAGCTCTTATGAGACCAGTGCCCCCAGAGTAGATTCCAAATGGAAGTGGGATTCCCTGCTCCGTAGCACTATGGGGTCCATAGCCTCCTAGTCATCTACTCCAGAGAGTGATGCTGTGGCAGTGTAATTTCTTCAGACATCCTCCACCTCTGTGTACTCCCATATTAGGAAGAAGGAGCAGCACTGCTCAATAATGTCAGAACTGCTAAAGTACTTTGCTTTTCCCAGGCCGTCACTCAAAAGGTGTAGCAAAGACTGTCACGAAGCAGCGTGTGGAGTCTCACTTTGACCTGGAGCTGAGGGCAGCCGTTATGCATGACATTCTGGACATGATGCCAGAAGGAATCAAACAGAACAAAGCCAGAACCATCCTGCAGCATCTGAGCGAGGCCTGGCGGTGCTGGAAGGCCAATATCCCCTGGAAGGTAAGTCTCCCACTTGGCCTTTCAGTTCAATTTTAACATCTCCCAGGTAGAACTGCTCTTCTCACTCCTGCTTCCCTCACATTACTGTCCCTCCCCAGGTGCCGGGGCTGCCAACTCCTATTGAGAACATGATCCTGAGGTACGTGAAGGCAAAAGCTGACTGGTGGACAAATACAGCTCACTACAACAGGGAGCGGATCCGTCGGGGTGCCACTGTGGACAAAACCGTATGTAAGAAGAATCTGGGCCGGCTGACCAGACTCTACTTAAAAGCTGAGCAGGAACGGCAGCATAATTACTTGAAGGTACTTCTGTCCTGCCTGAGGTTGCTCAAATTTGTGCTATTTTCATAGAGAAGCTTTCACTGACTAATGGTGGTGGTGTTCTGCAGGATGGGCCTTACATCACTGCGGAAGAGGCTGTTGCTGTGTACACAACCACAGTGCACTGGCTGGAAAGCAGGAGGTTCTCACCCATTCCCTTCCCCCCGCTGTCCTACAAGCATGACACCAAGTTGCTCATATTAGCCCTGGAGAGGCTGAAGGAAGCTTACAGGTAAGTGGTGGGAAGTGACTGTGTTGTGCCAAGGGGCAGACATCTGGACTGGGAAAGGCTTCTGAAGCTATTTTGTTATCCGTTATTCCTGGAGTTGAGCATGCTGTAAAACTTACCGGATGGACTGCTAAAGGCTATAGGTTGTGGTACTGCCAAGGCCACCTGGGGTTCTTCATGGACTCTGCTACTTGGGGCAAAAAACCAGTGTGCTTGTAAGGGCCATTGGGCATCTTGGGGATGTGGACTGTGAAGAGTTACGGATCTCGTCTTGATCCGCTTGGTTGAACATGATGTTCCATCAGATACAGTGGCCATTGATTTGTTCATGCTTGCGTGCGTGAGCTCTTGTTTCTCACTTCCAGTGTGAAATCTCGCCTGAATCAGTCGCAGAGAGAGGAATTGGGTTTGATTGAACAGGCTTATGATAATCCTCATGAAGCTCTGTCCAGAATCAAACGACATCTTTTAACTCAGAGAGCCTTCAAGGAGGTAAGTATCCTGGTGAAAGCCAGACAATACTAAAAATTACACTGTACTCAGGAACTAAATGGCACTAAGACTTTGTGTTCTCTGTCAACTGTAAGCCTGTAAGAGTTTTACCTCTTCTGTTTTAGGTGGGTATTGAGTTCATGGATCTCTACAGCCACTTAGTTCCTGTTTATGATGTTGAGCCCTTGGAGAAAATCACAGATGCTTATCTGGATCAGTACTTGTGGTATGAGGCTGATAAGCGACGACTTTTTCCTCCATGGATCAAACCTGCTGACACTGAACCTCCTCCACTATTGGTGTACAAGTGGTGCCAAGGTTAGTGGGATCTTGTATTACATGCTAAACCAAGTTTTCTTATTGGGAGCTTGCTTCCTACAAGTCCCCTTGGGAGGTGAGTTTTCATATTTGCAACTTGCAGTCAATAGTTGTTAACAATAAGAGGCTGTATTTTGTAGGTTAACATATATATGTATATACTGGAGGAGGAGAACTTCCGTAGCATTTGTGGTTGGTTACATATTTCTGTTCTAATTTCTGGATAGACTGGAAGGACCAGAGGCTGAAAAATCAGACACTACAGGAAATACAGCGTATTCCTGTGCCCAGAAGGGTGCTTCTGCACTCTGAGAAATGCATTGCATCAGGTAGCATGACAAGCTTGTCTGTCTCTTCAGGCATTAATAATCTGCAAGATGTTTGGGAAACAAGTGAAGGTGAATGCAATGTGATGCTGGAATCTCGATTTGAGAAGATGTATGAGAAGATTGACTTGACATTGCTCAACAGGCTGTTGCGTCTTATTGTTGATCACAACATCGCTGACTACATGACAGCCAAGAACAACGTGGTGATCAACTACAAGGTGATGATTGCTGTCAGGAAAGGGGGTGTGTGGACTGTAAGATGGAGAAGTTTGGGGCCCATGGAGGAGGAGGGGACACAAGACTTGCCAGAGAAATAAGTGATGAGGGAGTAAGAAAACCCTTCTGGGTCCTGCAAAAGAGCAACTGCTCAGGTAAAATGCCTCTGGTGTATTGTCACAGTCAGGTTCTCACAATTTCCCTTCATTTCCTCAGGACATGAATCACACAAACTCCTATGGCATTATTCGTGGGCTGCAGTTTGCTTCCTTCATTGTCCAGTATTATGGGCTTGTGATGGATCTGCTGGTGCTGGGTCTGCACCGTGCCAGTGAAATGGCTGGGCCTCCCCAGATGCCAAATGACTTCCTCAGCTTCCAAGACATTGCCACTGAGGTGGCCCATCCCATTCGCCTCTTCTGCAGATACATCGACCGTATTCACATCTTCTTCAGGTGAGAGTTTGGGGCCCCACTTTCCTCAGCTAAATTTTTGTTCTGGCATCTTGCAGCAGATGCTGTGGAAGTGGGAATTAGTATGCTCCTACTCCAGGCTTTTCTTACCTTTGCTAAGAAAGATCAGGAATATTTGAATTGACAGACTTCCCAGAACAACTGGATGTCCACATACCTCCTCTTGCTTTCTCAGTTTGCTTTTCTACAGCTTCACTGGACCAGTAGAAGAGCAACAGGGACAAAAATTAAATTGTTACAGATTTCCCCCTGGTAAAATAAGCCTTTTCTGGCTTCCCAGCAAGGGGACATAAGCAAGTCCTTATCTGTTTGGGCAGACTGGTGTTCTGAGAAGTTGGTCATGTAACTCCAGATCCTATTCTGTGCGTTTCCAGGTTTACAGCAGATGAGGCAAGAGACTTAATTCAGCGGTACCTGACAGAGCATCCAGATCCCAACAACGAGAACATTGTAGGCTACAACAACAAGAAGTGCTGGCCCCGGGATGCTCGGATGCGCCTCATGAAACATGATGTGAACCTGTAAGTGCTGCAACCTGGAAAAAACAAGTGGTGGGAGGGTGGGAAAATTAGTTGTAATAAATAACTGTTGGAGATTAATAGGCAGATGCTCAGTTAGAAGAGGTGAGGGGTCTGTGCTGTAATTCTTGACAGTGAGTGATGGGTGTGAGAGACTATAGTCTAGGAAAGCACTGGGAACTTGCGCAGTTTCTGTTTCACTTCAGTAACCGACAGCCTGTCACTATACACATTCTGTTTTTCAGTGGTCGTGCTGTATTCTGGGATATCAAGAACCGCTTGCCTCGATCAGTCACCACAGTGCAGTGGGAGAATAGCTTCGTATCTGTTTACAGCAAGGATAACCCCAATTTGCTGTTTAACATGTGTGGTTTTGAGTGCCGCATCTTGCCCAAGTGCCGCACCAGCTATGAGGAGTTCACCCACAAGGATGGTGTCTGGAACTTGCAGAATGAGGTAGGGTGAGGGTTTGACAGGGTGGGAGAGCAATCCCAGCTTGGCCTGTACCTGGCATCAAAGCAGGGTTTATACCTGCTGGCAGGGGGTGCCTAACAGCACAAGTTTGCCAGCTGTGTAACTGGGACCACCAGCAGGTAGAGTTAAAATGAGCTGGGTATGAACTTTCCTTCCTGAGAGGGATGGGAAATCCTTGGCTGGGGATGAGCAGGGACCTGAAACTGTAGAGGGAGCTGTTTGGCCTCATCTTTCTCCGTGTTCCATAAATGCCAAATGGCAAGAGCTGATCTTACTGTCTGTGTTGGAGAGAGGGCTCCCAGGAGGGAACTAATGTCCCTGTGCTTTTGTAGGTCACCAAGGAGCGCACAGCTCAGTGCTTCCTGCGTGTGGATGATGAGTCTATGCAGAGATTTCACAACAGAGTGAGGCAGATCCTCATGGCATCTGGCTCCACAACTTTCACTAAGGTAAGGTGGGAGGAAGATGTGTGACAGAGCTTTCTGCAGATGCTTCGAGAAAGGGCTGAGAACTGATCCTTTGCTTTCTTTTCTAGATTGTCAATAAATGGAATACAGCTCTGATTGGCTTGATGACGTATTTCCGGGAAGCTGTTGTAAATACTCAAGAATTGCTTGATTTGCTGGTGAAGTGTGAAAATAAAATCCAGACTCGAATCAAAATTGGTCTGAATTCCAAAATGCCCAGCCGTTTTCCGCCAGTGGTGTTTTACACCCCTAAAGAACTTGGAGGCCTGGGCATGCTCTCCATGGGCCACGTTCTCATCCCGCAGTCTGACCTGAGGTGAGTTGTGCTGCTCTATCCTAAATGCCCACGTGAGTTGGGTGTTTTGTGAGATACTCTTGCCCATAAAAATATGTGAGAATGCTAAAACATGCCTTGTTATAGAGATATATTGCCTTTACAGTAGGTCATGGCAGTGTAACCTGTGAATTCTTATCACTCCTACCTCACTGTTTTGCCTCTTTGCTGCAGGTGGTCCAAGCAGACAGATGTTGGTATCACACACTTCCGCTCAGGAATGAGTCATGAGGAGGACCAGCTCATCCCAAATTTGTATCGTTACATCCAGCCATGGGAGAGTGAATTCATTGACTCTCAGAGAGTATGGGCAGAGTATGCCCTCAAGCGACAAGAGGCTATAGCCCAGAACAGGTGTGTTTCCATGTGCAATCAGGTCTCTCTGTCTCTGGCAGGGGGACAGGCAGTGGGGGGAAGTACCACACTGTCTCAGGGTTCTGGAGACCTTGCTGTGCCCATGACGTGCTACAGGCCACCTGCAAAGCTATTGTCTTATCTCTGGAGGAGGTATGGGCTTTGCAAGCAGATAATATGCCCATGGCACAGTTTGAGGGAAATGGTATGCCAGGTGGTGCCAGGAAAAGCTGACATCAGACCCCTTTGCAGTTAGTTCTGCGCACTTAGAAGGGCAGGCTTTTCCTTTTGGCTGTTTGACATCAGCGTGTTCATAGTGATGGCTGTAGACACTTTGCTGAGCCTCTGAGTGCTTGACATTTTAGAACATCTCCTGCCAGGGCCCCAAGGTCTGTATTGTTTCTGAGATCTCATCACCTGAAATACTTACTAATACATCGTTCTAAAATTGAGAGGTAACAAAAGTATGGGGATCTTTTCCTTCAGGCGTCTGACTCTGGAGGATCTGGAGGACTCATGGGACAGGGGAATTCCTCGTATTAACACCCTTTTCCAGAAGGACCGGCATACCCTAGCTTATGATAAAGGATGGAGAGTCAGGACTGACTTCAAACAGTATCAGGTATTGACTGAGCTCTGGCTGAGCATGAGGTTGAGACAATGTCTTTTCACCTTGCATTATTGTAGGTGCACTTTCCTGTCTGTCTGCTGCAGGAAGAACTTAGAGCCTTGTGTTGGGATTAGTAGAGGCTGTTGGGAGCCAAATGCTCTAAAATCTGTAGCTAGCCACTTTTGAAGCATTTCAGTAGATTGCAGTGTCTTTGGGAACACCACGCTTAGTGCAACTAAGTATTAAGAAATCAATTCTGGAGAGGGAAAAAAAGGTCCCAGAACAAACATTCCAAAATCTTAAGTTTTAATAACGTTGGAAAAAATTATTGTTTAAAGCCTCTAATGGTAGCTCTGTAGAAGGCCAGTCCCTGAAAGATAAAAACATCGTCTTAGATTCTACCCAGTCTGAATTGCATAGTAATACTGACTGAACTCATCTTGTAGATGAGATGTGTCCTCCAGGACTGAGGGTGTGAGGCTTTTTACTTTTTAGCTGACATCATCGTTACCATCTTGGTTCCTACAATTAGTGTAGCCAGGTTAAATGATCTGATACAAAGCTGCTCACTAGTCCGCTGTTGTCTGCAGGTCCTGAAACAGAACCCATTCTGGTGGACACATCAGCGCCATGATGGGAAACTCTGGAACCTGAACAACTACCGCACAGATATGATCCAGGCACTTGGGGGAGTGGAAGGGATCCTGGAACACACTCTCTTCAAAGGCACTTACTTCCCCACATGGGAGGGTCTCTTCTGGTAAGACAAACTTTGATGTGACCTTGTCTTGCAAACTGGAGCTTAGTGGTGCAGCAGGAGTCCTCCTCAGCTCAAGCTGTACTGATTCTGTTCAGCCTTATCAATTTTTCAGTCATTGACCACACTGTATAGTTCAGTTGTGAGGGCACCTGGGACTGGGCTGTAACTGAACTTTAGCATGCAAATCCATGAAAGCTTCTTTGCATGAAACAGTCTTCCCGACTCCCGGGGTGTGTGTTCCCTGCCTCTGTTTTGTGTGGCACATGGCAGTCAGTGGAGATGAGGGAGATCTTACAGAATTGATTGTCTGCCCTTTCTAGGGAGAAGGCCAGTGGCTTTGAGGAGTCCATGAAGTGGAAGAAGCTAACGAACGCCCAGAGGTCGGGTTTGAACCAAATTCCAAACAGAAGATTCACCCTGTGGTGGTCTCCTACCATTAACAGAGCCAACGTAAGTATCTGGAGTTTGTACCTGTAGAAAATTCCACTAATTGAGAGCAGTTAATTGATCTGACTAATTCTTTCAGAACATCTCTTACAGATGAACTAAACCTCCTTAACAGTAGCTGTTCTTTTTTCTAAACTTCATCAGTTGTGCTGTTGCGTGTTCTCACAGCTCCTTTTCCTTTGCAGGTATATGTTGGGTTTCAGGTGCAGCTGGATTTGACAGGCATCTTTATGCACGGCAAGATCCCCACGCTGAAGATTTCTCTCATTCAGATTTTCCGAGCTCACTTGTGGCAAAAGATCCATGAGAGCATTGTAATGGATTTGTGTCAGGTGAGCAAGCAGTATGTTGGCTCGGTTTGTTTCTGTGCAATGCATGCATGCTCCTTGGGTACCAGCGGCCTCCTGGCTAGGAACAGAGATTGTCCCAGGGATCCTAGCAGGGCTAGCCCTTCTTCAGCAATTTGACAGAGAAGGGGGGGGGAAATGGGATTTTCCTGGGTGCCTGTTTTAGCCCTGTCTTGAGGATAGATTCTTTAGCTAGGTTGCTTGAACACATCTTTGACTACCTTTGCCCAGGTGTTTGATCAAGAGCTGGACGCTCTGGAGATTGAGACAGTGCAGAAAGAGACGATCCATCCCAGGAAGTCATACAAGATGAATTCCTCATGTGCAGATATCCTTCTCTTTGCTTCCTATAAGTGGAATGTGTCACGTCCATCATTGCTTGCAGATTCCAAGTGAGTGTTTTCCTTTTCCCTCTCCTTGATTTTGGTGCAGAGCAGAGCTGCTGAACCAGTCATCCTGAGCCAAAGCCCATACCTTGTGGGCACCTAGGGTTGGTTTTCTTCAGGGACACAGGAGGACACAATCATGCCTGGCAAAGTGCAGGGCTCATTTGGGTAGACGGTTGCAGCACCTCCTAGCGCTACCTTCTGCAAAACATGAAGACTGCCTTTGTTGCTGTTCTCTCCTCCAGTTGATCTTTCTCCTGATCCAGAGCTCAGGAGCTCTGAAGGGTTCTTCAGGAAACACCACAAAGCTGTGCTGTCCTAGGGCCAGAATCTGGAGTGAACTGGACACTGTCTGCACCCGTGCTGTGTTCAGTTTGACTGAATCTTCACCAGACGATCACTGGGGGAGATAGCCCTCATGACTACACAGTAGAGGAGTAACTGGTGCTTTGTTTAAACCTGCAGCTGAACCCCATTGGCTGAGGGTTTCTTAACAGCTTCTGCGTTCAGCTGGTGTATGAAGAGAGTAGTAGAGTCCCTTTTCAGGATGGTATGCAGATAGTAGCTGGCTTCAGTGTTCATGCTTGGTGGCAGTTACTCTCTATCAAAGACATGCAGCAACTGCAGGAGAGTTTTGTGCAGGATTAAATTGTTCTGGCTTGCTTTCTCCTCAGAGATGTGATGGACAGCACCACCACTCAGAAGTACTGGATAGATATCCAGCTGCGCTGGGGAGATTACGATTCCCATGATATCGAGCGCTACGCAAGAGCCAAGTTCCTAGACTACACTACAGACAACATGAGTATCTATCCATCTCCTACTGGTGTGCTCATTGCCATTGATCTGGCCTACAACTTGCACAGGTGAGATCTGCACCTTCTGTATTTTAACTGTGATTGGTAGTTTGTGGCTGTGTCTTAGTGCATCTCCGAACTGGGTTGTATTCTAGGCTGGAGGATGAGGGGAGAAGGCAGAAGCCAGAATTATGCCGTGAATGGGATAGGGCATCTAGGCAGTCCTTTCAGGTTGCCCGATGTCTGCTCGTTCAATAATAATGGTTCGGTTTTCCCAGTTCACTCATCTTTTGTTTCCTTATGAGATTTTTGTCAGACTCTTCTTGGAGCTAAAGGACAGGCTTTGTTTAAAGGCCCCCTACAAGTGAGGACAACTGTTCTTCACTGGAAAATTAGGGGGAAGGTCCCAGCAAGCAGGCCTCTGCTCCAGTGCGCTTGTTAGAGAAGATGCAGCTTTTCTAGGAGTGCAGCATGTGCCTTCTGTGGCTTCGCACTGAGAAGGGAAAAGACATAGGTGAACAACTTCCAAGGACAGCACAAGAGAAACCATACAGTAGTGTTCAGCAGGCAGAAAGGTGCCTGGCTGCTGCATGGAAAGACTTGTGCGTAGCTGTTGTCTCTTCATCTTGGAGCTGATGGCAACAACTAGGTCTTCTGTTTGTTTTCCTCTTCAGTGCTTATGGGAACTGGTTCCCTGGGAGCAAACCTCTGATCCAGCAGGCTATGGCCAAAATCATGAAAGCAAACCCTGCGCTGTATGTGTTGAGAGAACGAATCCGCAAGGGGTTGCAGCTGTACTCCTCTGAGCCCACAGAACCATACCTTTCCTCCCAGAACTATGGAGAGCTCTTCTCCAACCAAATCATCTGGTTTGTGGATGACACCAATGTGTACAGAGTGACCATTCACAAGGTGAGGCCAGAGGTGTATCTCAGGGGAAAAGGACAAGGACTGCACATGTCCTGTGCTTGGGGTGGTTGTGGAGGCATGTGTGGTGGAAAACTAGGAATCAACATGGAACCAAATTTTTACAGTGTGCACAGAGCAGCTCTTCCTGGAGCTGGTACAGTTCCTGCTCAAAGCACACAGCAAGTCAGCTGTTGTGTAAGCGTGTGGATAGGCTACATTCATCTCGCTGTACTTTTCACTTTCACTTGTTTTCTCAGACGTTTGAAGGGAATTTGACCACAAAACCCATCAATGGAGCCATTTTCATCTTCAATCCCAGGACTGGACAGCTCTTCCTGAAGATCATCCATACGTCTGTGTGGGCAGGACAGAAGCGTCTAGGACAGGTAGGGCCTGGCTGCCTGTTGTGCTTTGGGCTGTGAGCTGGAGATGGACTCAGACTGCTTGGCACACTTACTTGAGCAGAAGACATCATGAGGGTCTTCAGCTTCCTGCCTCTGAACAAGTTTAAAGCTACAATTTCCAGTGTGTAACCTATGCTCAGGCGAGCATTAGCGTGGGATATAAGGGATATAAAAGAGTTGGAGGCATTGATGTCGCAAGGCTTTTGAGGCTCTGAGATGTAAAGAGCTTACATCTTCAAGTAGGGCTTGAGAAACAGTGCTGTGCTTACTGTTATAGCAAATCACATTGCACTTGGCCGTACATCCAGTGCAGTGAGAAGACTCTCAGGTGGCAAAGCCAGGGAGGCGGTGTAGCCAGCTGTTTTTTCTGAGCCAGTCAGGAGTAACGGAACCCCAGGAATGGGAACTGCCCTGTGTGATCAGTAAGAAGGAAATGCTGGGTCTTGTCACTGATCTGGAACAAGCCATAAATTCCAGTTGTATTTTTAGAATTTGGTTTGAGTCTCTCTAATTCCCAAAGGCATGGAGATGCTACTGTTAGCAGAGAGATATTTTTCTAACCCTGCTGTCTTTCTGTAGCTGGCCAAGTGGAAGACTGCTGAAGAAGTGGCTGCCTTGATTCGATCACTTCCTGTGGAGGAGCAGCCTAAACAGATCATAGTGACGCGGAAGGGCATGTTGGACCCACTTGAGGTAACAATGCAGATACTGCTCTGTGGGGACATTGTAAAATCTTTGGGAGATTGCAGAACAGTCCTTTGTGTTCCTGTGAAGGACTTCATCTGGACTGATGTTCTGCAGTAGTTGTGAGCTAATTCCTCTTCTCGATAAACTCCAGGTGCACTTGCTGGATTTCCCCAATATTGTGATCAAAGGCTCAGAGTTGCAGCTGCCCTTCCAGGCCTGTCTGAAAGTGGAAAAGTTCGGTGATCTCATCCTGAAGGCTACTGAACCTCAGATGGTTCTCTTCAATCTCTATGATGACTGGCTGAAAACCATCTCTTCCTACACGGTGAGCACAGCATGCCCCGTCTGCATTTTGCTTTGCCGTTGATAGATGAGGCGGGAACCAAAGCTTCAGAAATTCCTCCCAGTTTGTTGCTTGGCTCTGGGTCTGCCTGTATTTTCCTTCAGATTGATTCCACTGGCACTTCCCATGCAATGTTGCTGTGCCCAAACAGAGGAGCGCTGTGCTAGGGCCTTGTATATTTGGTTTCCTTCTTTCTGACTAACTGCATCTTTTTTTTTGTTCTCCAAGGCATTCTCTCGTCTGATTCTGATTCTCCGGGCACTACATGTGAATAACGATCGAGCCAAAGTTATTCTGAAACCAGATAAGACAACCATAACAGAGCCTCACCACATCTGGCCAACCCTGACAGATGAGGAGTGGATCAAGGTGGAGGTGCAGCTGAAGGATCTCATCCTTGCTGACTATGGCAAGAAGAACAAGTAAGCCACTGTCCAGCTGCAATAATGCTGTCAGCTTTTCCTTCCAGCTCTAAAGACTGCGTGGCCAGAGTGCTCCTTGTGGAGAGTAGAAGACTTGCAAGGGCCTTTGGCAATGAACTATCAGCTTTGTAGAGAAACTGCTTATTATTATTATTTGCTTTCAAGTAAGGCAGATAAAAATGTCTGCACCAAACCTTTTCTGATCTGTGCATCATGTGACTTGGTCTCTCCTCTTGTCTAAGAAGTTGTGGTTTCATTTTTCATAGCACTCTGAGTGGATGTTCTGAGCTTGTGCCTTGGTGAGAAGGGTGCAGAATGCATTTTCAAATGCTTGACTTGGGTGGATTTTCTCTTTCAGTGTGAACGTTGCATCCCTGACACAGTCAGAGATCCGAGACATTATCCTGGGCATGGAGATCTCTGCCCCCTCTCAGCAGAGACAGCAGATTGCAGAAATTGAGAAGCAAACCAAGGAGCAGTCACAACTGACAGCCACACAGACCCGCACCGTTAACAAACACGGGGATGAAATCATCACCTCTACAACCAGCAACTACGAAACCCAGACTTTCTCCTCCAAGACTGAGTGGCGAGTCAGGTAGGAAAGCAGGCAGGGCTGTTGTGCAAGGAAAAGGTCAGAGTGCTTAGGAAGGGATCTGAGCACTTTGTAATATTTGTCTCCTCTTCACAGAGCAATTTCTGCTGCCAACCTCCACCTGCGAACAAACCACATTTATGTTTCATCAGATGATATAAAGGAAACGGGCTATACGTACATTCTTCCCAAGAACGTGTTGAAGAAATTCATCTGCATCTCAGATCTGCGGGCGCAGGTAAGTATGCCGTGCATCTGTTACAGTTGTAGCACACGCTGCTGGGGTACACACCAGTCCTGGGCAGTCAGGACCTAGTGGCAAAGAGCTGGGAACTTGCTGCTGGCCGTGGGAAGCCCTCTGTGCTCGAGACAGATACTGGCAGTACAGCTGAGCACACAAATTCTAGCCAGGTCCTGATGGCTTCTTGTGGTCCAGACTTGGTGGGAAACTCAGTACTGAACAAAACCACCATGTTCTCCTCTAGTGAGAACCTGCTGGCCCAAGAGATACTCTCCTTATGAACTAAGGGCAGGGCCCACCTGCTCTTACGTGGTTACAGGGAGGTCTCTTCTGGGCTACTGAGGCTGGTGTCTATGTTCCTAGATTGCAGGTTACCTGTATGGAGTGAGCCCTCCCGATAACCCGCAAGTGAAGGAGATCCGGTGCATTGTGATGGTGCCCCAGTGGGGAACACACCAGACTGTGCATCTTCCAGGGCAGCTGCCACAGCATGAATATCTCAAGGTACGTTGAGCTTCTGCTCCCGGTGTCGGTGGAAGATCACCGTCTCCAGTAATGGGGACCTAAGGTGGTGGGGCAGCTCCCCTTGGTCTGTTGTAGATGTGGGACTTAAGGGCTCAGTCTGAAGCCAGCCTGATCTGGGATCAGGTGAAAAGGCAGCCTTTGGTCCCAGTTTTAAACATCTTTCATTTCTCTCTAAAACACTCTCTTTTTGTCAGGAAATGGAACCTCTGGGATGGATTCACACCCAACCAAATGAGTCCCCTCAGCTCTCGCCGCAGGATGTCACCACCCATGCCAAGGTCATGGCTGACAACCCCTCCTGGGATGGGGAGAAGACTATCATCATCACCTGCAGGTGAGAGGCAGGGAGGCTTCTGTGTGCCCCTTCTGCTGAGGGGGCCTGAGGCCTCAAACAAAAAATTTGGCAGAAGAGGAGTGTTTGCTTATTTCTGGTTTCCCTCCTCTGCCC
The DNA here is from genome assembly GCA_008921705.1 of Burhinus oedicnemus. Lineage (NCBI taxonomy): Eukaryota > Metazoa > Chordata > Aves > Charadriiformes > Burhinidae > Burhinus > Burhinus oedicnemus. The sequence goes on from VFFE01007832.1 coordinate 576,668, forward strand.
CAGATCGGTCTGACTTGCCCCATCTCGCCTTTCTTTCAGTTTTACGCCAGGCTCCTGCACGCTGACGGCCTACAAACTGACCCCGAGTGGCTACGAGTGGGGCAGGCAGAATACGGACAAAGGGAACAACCCCAAAGGCTACCTGCCATCCCATTACGAGAGGGTGCAGATGCTGCTGTCAGATCGCTTCCTCGGATTCTTCATGGTCCCAGCACAAGGGTCCTGGAACTACAACTTCATGGGTGAGCTGCTCAGGGAAAGGGAGAGGAGGGGAGGCAAGGTAAATAGCTTGGGGAGGAGAAGGAAATGGCTCCTCTGGAAAGCATTCCTTACCCATTCTGAAGCTTGACCTTCCTCGGAGCAGCTGGCAGGGGTACCAGCATTGTGGTCTGACCTTTCCTTGGTACCAGCACCAGGATGTCAGTTCTGAAAGATCTTTTGGTGGCAACAGAGCGAACTCTGATAGAGGGGAGAAACAGATGTCTTGTCTTTCTGGAATAAGTGTCTGGTCTATTGCCACTGGATAATTAATCCCTGTCAGGCAGAAGAGATGATAATGGAAAATGCAGGAGAAAAAGCTGTGCCCAGTAGGGGTGAACCCCAGACAGCTGCAGACGGGTTCAGGAAATGAGGAGAGTGGCAGACAAAACACTTGACTAGCAGAAGACTATGGGGACATTGCTCTAAATCTCTAGGGGGAGGAACCCAAAGGGTGATGGTTTTCACAGAACGGTTCGAGTTGGAAGGGACCGTGAAGACCATCCAGTCCCAACCCCCTGCCATGGGCAGGGACACCTTCCGCTAGACCAGGTTGCTCAAAGCCCCATCCAGCCTGGCCTTGAACACCTCCAGGGATGGGGCAGCCACAGCTTCTCTGGGCAGCCCGGGCCAGGGTCTCACCACCCTCAGAGTAAAGAATTTCTTCCTAGTATGTAATCTAAATCTCCCCTCTTTCAGTTTAAAACCGTTCCCCCTCATCCTATCACTACAGGCCCTGATCAAGAGTCCCTCCCCATCTCTCCTGTAGGCCCCCTTTAGGTACTGGAAGGGGCTCTAAGGTCTCCCTGGAGCCTTCTTTTCTCCAGGCTGAACAGCCCCAACTCTCTCAGCCTGTCCGCATAGCAGAGGTGCTCCAGCCATCTGATCATCTTCGTGGCTTCCTCTAGACCTGCTCCAACAGGTCCACATCCTTCTTACGTTGGGAGCCGGAGAGCTGGAGGCAGCAGTGCAGGTGGGGTCTCACCAGAGTGGAGCAGAGGGGCAGAATCACCTCCCTTGACCTGCTGGCCATGCTGCTTTTGATGCAGCCCAGGATACAGTTGGCTTTCTGGGCTGCGAGCGCACGTTTCCAGCTCATACTGTGCTGTGGATTTAGAACTCTCTCTTCTGGTGTGGTTTGCTTAAAAATTACCTTGTGAGGGTAGAGGGCTTCATTAGGCTCCTAATCAATGGTGGAGGCAGGAGGGGCTTTCAGGTGGCTGATGGACTCTCTCTTCCAGGTGTTCGCCACGACCCCAACATGAAGTACGAGCTGCAGCTCGCCAACCCCAAGGAGTTTTACCACGAGGTCCATCGCCCTTCTCACTTCCTCAACTTCGCCCTGCTGCAGGAGGGGGAGGTCTACTCCGCCGACCGGGAGGACCTCTACGCCTAGTCCTGCCCTCGCCCCCCCGACTCTTAGTACTGTTGATATTCAACAGCGTGCGTGTCCCCCGCTGCTCCTCGCCCCTGCTCACGCCCCCTGTGTCCCCAGTGCCGTATCTCGGGTTGTTGCACCCTACCCAGTTGCTCAATAAATTTTTTACCAACGGGAGCGCTGTCGGTGAGATCCCGCCTCGGAGGGGGCGGCACCGGACGGGGCGGGACGGGGCCGGGCCCGGGTGGAGCGTGTGCGAGGTCTCGGCCGGCGGCGGCGGATGGCAGAGCCGCGGCGGGGAGCGGAGCCGCTGTGGCGGACGCCGCCGGGCCGCTTGGCCCCGCCGCACATCTACCGCATGGCGGAGGCGCTGGGCGCCGAGCTGCGCCGCCTCTCCGGCCGCTTCGGGCCCGAGGCCGTGGCCGGGCTGGTGCCGCCCGTCGTGCGGCTGCTGGAACTGCTGGAGGCGCTGGTGGCCCCGGCGGGCGCCGAGGGGGAGGCGGTGGCACCGCCGGCAGGGCGGCAGGAGGCGGAGGTGAGCGCGGCGAAGGGCTCCTCTGACCCTGCTTCCTTCGGGGGTCGCCTGTGGGGTGGCACTGACCCACGCTTGTCCTCGCAGGGGTCCCCGTGGGGACAATACTGACCCGGCTGTCCCCGTCCTCCGGGACGGCTCTGACCTGTCTGTCCCCATTCCTCTAGGACAGCTCTGACCCGGCTGTCCCCATCCCCTTGGGTGGCTCTGACCTGGCTGTCCTCATCCTCCCTGGGGCGGCTCTGACCCGGCTGTCCCCATCCCCTGGGATGGCTCTGACCCGGCTGTCCCCATCCTCCAGGACCCAGAGCAGAGGCTGTGGGAGGCTGAGCGCCGGGAGCGAGCCCTGCATGGCCGCCTGGCCTGCCTGGAGGAGCAGAACCGGCAACTCCTGGGGCAGCTTGCGGAGAGCCAGTCCCAGGAAGGTGGGTGTCCTGGTGGGTTTGGGGTCCCCTGTCACCATGGGATGTTCCCATGGGGATGGTGGGCTGGGTACGGGGCTGAACATGTTCTCGGTGCTGCCCAGCCCTGGAAACCTGTCCCATCAGGGAACATGAGCGCTGTCTTGTTCTGCAAGCCACAGGGTCCCCAAAGCCCCAGAGCACCCCCCAGGAGGGTGGGGGGGGCAGACACAGGGTGCGGGACGCCATTGCCACCACAAGGATGCGTTGGGCACAGCCTAATGCTCTCAGTTCCTCTCTTTCCTCTGTTCCTACTCCACCATCTACCAGAAACGATGATAGAAGGAAGCTTTGCAGAAGCATCAAGGAACCCCATAGCGTTGTGGGGTCGGGAGACTCCTTGGGTCTCGGGAGCCACTCACACCTGTCCCCCTGGTGTCTGGGCTCAGATAGCACGGCACGGAAGGAACGGGAGGTGATGCTGCGGCTGAAGGAGGTGGTGGACAAGCAGCGGGATGAACTTCGTGCCCAAGCCCACGAAATCATCTGCAAGAGCCGAGACACGGAGGCGGTGAGCACGTGGGAGCTCGCGGGTGTGGTGTGTGAAGGGCCTGGGGACCTGCTTTCATGTCACCTCACCCTGGGGCTGTTGTGGGGGCTGGTGAGCCTGCTGGGGCAGATGCCTTTGCCGTGGTGCTGATGTCCCTGGGTGGGGGCACAGAGCTGCTGCGCTGCCTCACCTTCAGCTACCCTGGGCCCTCCAGCTGCAGGAGCAACTGCACCGCTTCATGGCCATGAACGAGGAACTGCGTCACAAGGTGGCTGTGGTGCAGGCTCAGCTCAAGAGCGCGCTGGAGAAGAAGTCAGACCTGGAGGCCGCGATGCTGCAAACCCAGAGGGAAATGAACGGGAGGAGCAGGGCCACCTCTGAGACCCAGCGGCCAAAGCCCAGCCTGGTGAGTCTGAGCCCGTGGCCCCGCTGCTGCAGGGCATCACTAATGCTGGCCTGACCTTCCCGTCCCTGCACGGGGCTCTTGGCATTCCTGGACCCACCAGTTGCCAGCAGGACATGGCCGCTCAAGTAAGCCCCCCTGCTGAAAAATGAGCAGTGTGGCGTATGCGATGCCGGTAACAGCTTGTCTGTAAAAATTGGTAGAGGTGGAGGCAGGAGTGAGCGAGGTGCGGTGATGGGAGGAAAAGTTGTGTGGGACTTGGAGGATGAGGAGGGTTTGCCATGTGTGGCAATGGGCGGCGTGTGCTGGCTGAGCTGGGGAGTCACCGCGGTCCCTGGAGTGCTGCAGCAGCTCTGGGCTAGCAAACTCATTCCTGAGACTTTTCCATCTCTGCCCACACACAGCACCCAGCCTTTGGGTGGGGGCTTCAGGGTCGCTGCTTGCCTGCTGACTGTCTGTCTGTCCCGCCAGGAGGGAGTGCTGTCACCCACGGAGGAGCCACAGCACCGGGAGGCGGATGCGGGCAGGAGCCCTGCTCACTGCTGCTTCTCCAAGGAAGAGCTGCAGGAGATCCTGCAAGAGCGGAACGAGCTCAAGACCAACCTGTTCTTGGTGCAGGAGGAGCTGGCCTATTACCAGCGGTGAGTCCTGCCACGGCATAGTGGGGCAGCGAGCTGGGTCCCTCCTGTCCTTGCAGCCACCCGTGACCCATCAGAGGCTGCTCCTGGATTTCTTTGCCGGGGTTGCAGTTAACCAGCTGGCTGCTTTTTGCCAGGGAGCTGCTGAACAAAGAGAGAGTTCCCAGCTTCTTCTTGGATGCGATGAAGTCGACTATCAAAAGACAGAGGAAAAAAATCAGAGCCAAAATGCTGGGAACGGTGGAGGAGTCGGCAAGCAGGTGAGTCCTGCTCACCGGGAGGACAGGGAGCATCCCGTGCAGGGTGGATGCTGGCTGGTGGCCCCGGTGTTTCTGTGTGGTGTGACGCCCTGGAAGGCAACTCCCCCAGGCCAAGAGCTGCCCTCTTCCCTGCCTCCTCCCAGAGATGAAAGGTTTATTGTCAGCAGTGGATGTCTTGCTCTGGCTTAGCCCTGGGAGCGCTGCAGGGGCTGGGCTCTTCTCTGCTGCCACTCGCATGTCCCTGTCACCAGTCACACACAGCCTGGCCAAATGCCACTCATTCCTGCGTGCATGTGGCAAAAGGGAGGTGAGGTGGTGGCACTGGAACCACTGGATGAGGCAGGCTGGTCTCTGCGCTGTACGGTTGGAGGCTGTCCAACAGAGAGCCTTTGAAGATGACAGTAGAGATGTTCCCTGGAGGCTCTGCAAGACGTTCCGTGGGCAGCGTTGGCTCCAACAGACTTCTCACGATGGGGAGGGGAGGACCCTGCCGGGCACCAGCAGTGGCTCTGCGTGTCTGCCGGCGGCGGGGGGACAAAGCCTGCGCTAAAGCTGCTGTAGGGCACGGGGGGAGCTGGATCTCACTGGCTTTTAGGGTCTTTAATAAAGGTCTGAAGGGGGCTGAGCTCTTCTGTGCTACTGAAACCTGCTGCTTGCTTGTGTTGAGGTCTCTTGCTGGCAGCTGGGGGGTCTGGGGGTGCTGGGTCCTGCCTGCTCACCTCACTGCCTGGCGAGGATAACCACTGCCATATGAGTGCTGTCCTGCAGTCACCTCTCGTGTGTCACCCTGGTCCCCTGCAAGGAGGCCTGGCTGTCACCTGCCTCAGGCCCAAGCCACGGCCGGTGGTGCCATTTGTCGGGCTGTTCCCCTGGAGAAGTGTGCGCTTGCCGTGTTGGGTCAGATGCCTAAAGACTTTACTGCTACGGCAACCGCGGATGCACCGTCTGCTGGCCAAGCGCCGGGGGTTTGAAGCCGGTGTCTGAAGAGCCTTGTGGGTTGAGATCACTGAGCCAGGGCTGGCCTTGCCATGAAACGCAGCTGTCTGGGACACGGGCATCCCTACAGCTGGCTGTGGCTTTGTGACAGGTCATAGCCCACTGGAGGTTTGTGGGGGACAGCAGCTCTGGTCCGTGTACCCCCGGCTCTGCAGCCGCCTCCGCCCACGCGGCTCTGCGAGGATGCTGCTGGGCTCGGGAGGGAGTCCCAGGGTGGCTCTGGCACTTGCTTGTGGCGAGCCTGTGACTCAGCGCAGGTTTTCCCCCTGCTCCTTTGTGCTGCAGCGATGAAGACGAGGGCTCCTGGCACCCAGCTCATGGCACAGACTGCGTGGACGCTCAGCCTCCCGAATCCAAAATTAGGAGCTTGTAAGTTCGCTCCCATGCTCCAGTGCTGCTGGGGACGGGTGGCTCTGCTGGCGGAGAGGAGGTTTGGGGCTCGGCTGTGGAGCCGGTGCCCGCTGAGCTTGGTGCCTGCCCTGCAGGGTACAACGGGGATGGAGCCGGGCTGCCTGGTGCAGGGCTGGCAGGGTTGTTGCTGCAGGGGGGTCACTTGGTTCAGGGGGGATCTGCCTTGTCCCGGGCAGGTGGAGGGCAAGCCTTGCTGCTGCCCCTGGGGTGCTGCACGCTCCCAGGGGCTCGCGGCCGGGCTGCGTCCCACTGCCACCACCATCAAACAGGGAGGTTGGGATCCGGCTGCTTCCCTGGGAAGGCTCTTCTCCCCCACAGCCATTATCTGCTCTCTCTGCAGTTTTGGGCTGTGGTATCAGGGCAGCAGCAAAGACCCCCCCGCATCCAGCTGCTCCGGTACCTGGGAAATCATCGACTCACTGGACACGCAGCTGGAGCCGAAGGGAGAGAGCGAGCCGGTGGCCGGCTCCCCCAACAGAGCCACGCCGCCCCTCTGACCCCACCTGAACAGGAGCCGGATCGGGGCAGGCAGCAGCCCTTCCTGGCTCGTCTTCTCCCGGCGTCTTCAAGAGCGGCACAGCAGCCCTGGCCACTTCCCCATGCCGTGGTGATGGCGGAAGCCACAGCGTGGGCAGTCTTCCTCCAAACCCACAGGGATGCTCGGCTGTGGGGTACCCCCTGGCATGGGACGGCTCAGCCCCTGCGGGCCTCTCTGCCCATCAGCCACCCTTTTGTTGTGCCCAGACCTGCTTGTGCCCACGGCTTAGCTACGGGGGTCCTGCACAGCCCTGCTCCCCACTGCTTCGTGCTTGCAGCTCAGCGTGGTGGGGGGGCTGCACCCGTTTCCCACTGCCGCACCCCAAAGGGGCTCTTTCTGCCACACACCTCTATTCGCATTCTCGCAGCCCAGGATCCCATTCACCAGATCCTGCCCTGCAGGGGTATTTCAGTTTAACCCCTTCCATTCATACCTGCCCCCATCCCTACAATGTGAAGGTCGAGTTGGGGTGCCCAGGCCAGCCGGCTGGGCACTCTCCTGGGGTCACCGCATGGCTGGGAGGGGCTGAGCACGCTGCACCGGGTGTCCGGGTGCTCCCATGTGTGGGAGCAGTCAGGATCAGCACCGCCAGTGCCACTCCTGCACCGTTCAGGCATGGGGTGAATCAGTTTTGTATTGGGACCTCTTCCTGCTGCTACTGGGAACTGGAAAACTGGAACAATCCTTGTGTTCACGGGGGTGAGTCGGTCCCCTCAGGTCAGGTACTTTCTAGCTCTAGAACTGGAGTCGGAAATAAATCGGTCTAGTTTCTCCTCTGAGGTACCTACTGCAGCCTCCGCTCTCTCATTGCTTGGGAAGGGCTGGGTGATGCTGCCGGGCTTCAGTTGCTGTTCTCCAGCATAGCCATCGCTTTTCCTGGGTTGATGCAAAGGGCTGTGGCCAGCTGTGCTGTGACAGACCCCGGAGCCCTTTTTCGGGGGTCAGCTACCGTGGGGAACAGGGCTACAGGGACCACGGCACTGGGTGTGATGGAGTTAAGTCCTGTATGGCGGGGGGAGCAGCACGCTTCCAGCCCGGGGCCCCCCCGCTGCGGCCGAGCTGGCAGTGGGTAGGAAAAAGGTGTTTCCTGTGCATCTGCTGACACAAAGCTCCTGGGGAGACGACGAGGTGGGACGGCAGCCAGCAGCGGTTCAAAGGCCAGCATGGGGAAGGCCGTGTCCCCATGGGGAATGTGGGGACCCCACCTCTCAGCCCCTGCCAGGGGTCAGCAGCACTGTGGGGCAGCACACGGGGGTTGGAGCAGGGGGAGGCAGTGGACACCTCATGTGGGCTGGGGGGATGTTGGCTAAAACAGCTTTGAGGGTGATGGAGGATGGCACAGGGGGAGCGGAACGACCACAGGTGAGATGTTCAGGCAGGCACCAGCCCCTGCATGGCTGCACCGAGCCCCTGGATGCCCATTTCTGCTGCTAGGGTGGCAGCAAGGGCCAAAAATAGCCCGTGTGGCGGCATTCCCTGCCTTCCCCTCTCGGCCGCACCCCTGAGGTCTGGATCGGGGCGCCTCCTCCCACGTTTCCTCAGGAAGAAACCCAAGGCTGGCGGGAGGAAGAGGCCGCACTGCAGGAGGGACGGGACGGGACGGGACAGACGGGACAGACGGACACTGGCATAGGGCTGAGGAGCCGCCAGGACTTGGGCCCTCGTGCTCCACCGGGATGGGGAGTGCCCGGCCCATCCTCTGCCTCCAGCTGTGGCTGTGGGTGCAGAGCTCTGCCCAGGAGCTCGACCCCGACGGCAGGAATGTCTGCAGGTAGGTGCCATGGGGGTCCCTGCTCGTGCCCCTCCATCTCCTGGAGCCTTCTCAGTAGCCCCAGGGGGTCATCATCCGTCTGTCCTTCCATGGCTGGAGATCTGCAGCCTAGCATTGAGTTGGCACAGAGACTGGGGAGCACGCTTGGGACACGCATGGGCATTTGGGGCACCCAGACCCCTTCTCCAGGGGTTATTCCTCGTGCACCCCCAGTGTGCAGGGCAACGGGGGGATGCGGGAGCGTTGGCAAAACTTCCATGGTGCACTGGGTGGGAAACATAGCAAACCTCAAAGGGCTTTTGGAGCTGACATCCCCTCCGCTTTGCTGCTACCTTGCCTCTCCCATTGGTCTCGCCATCAACGGTAGTGCCTTTTGCTGCCTTTGCTTTGGTGCCTTTGCCCTGGGTCCCTGGCAAAGCTTTGAGCGGCTCCCAGAGGGCTGAGAACCCGGCACGGGCTCCATAGCGGCAGAGCCAGGCAGGCTTACCCTGCTGCCCAGCCCTGCCGCCCGCTGGGGCTGCAGCCTCTTAAATTTCCTTCTATTTTGCTGGCTTCCTTCCGCAGCGATGCCCCCGGGGCTGCGCTGCTTCCCCACCCACCGGGCCCAGCTGGGGCAAGCACCCGCATTCACTTCACCTTAGTCAAAGCTGCGAAGCCGCACCAGCCACAGCACCCCCCACCCCGGCTGATGGTCTCTGGGTCTCTCCCGCAGGCTCCCCACCGGTCTGGCGTGCTGCCCTGGCTGGAAGCAGGAAGGGCGGGAGTGCACGGCCGGTGAGTGATGGACGATGATGAAGCCCAAAGCTTGGTCCCTGCAGTCAGTCGGGTGGCTCCTCCATGGCGCTGGGTGTCGGGGGAAAGCCCGACAGCTCTCCTTGAGCAGTGGTGGTGGGGTGCTGCACCGTGGTGACCCCCCAAATGCCCACCAAGCAAACTGCTAATGGTGCTGCAGCTTGGCCGGAGGGCTGGAGCGGGAAGCGGGATGGTAGTTTCCCTGGGAAGGCTGCCTTGGTGGGAGGTGGCCGGGTGGCTGGCGGTCCAGCGGTGGGGTGTGAGCCCGGGGGGGGCCATCGTGTGCTGATGAGACCACCCTGCTGCTGACAGCTCTCTGCGAGGGGGAGGACGCCTGCGGGGTGGACGAGGTCTGCGTGAGACCCGGGGTTTGCCTCTGCAAACCTGGCTTCTTCGGAGCAGACTGCAGTTCCCGTGAGTATTTCCCCAGGGCTCAGCCCTTGCCATCCTCTTTGCCAGCCTGGATGCTCGGGGGGGCTGCCGGGCTTCCCTGTCACCCCCCATCCTCACTGTCTCCTTGCCTTCGCAGGCTGCCCCGAGCAGTACTGGGGGCCCGACTGCAAGCGGAGGTGCCCGTGCCACCCCAACGGGCGCTGCGACCCAGCGAGCGGGCGCTGCACCTGCGACCCCAACCACTGGGGAGGGCTCTGCCAGTTCCCCTGCCAGTGCGGCCCCCACGGCCGCTGCGACCCCCTCACAGGCGCCTGCCGCTGCGAGCCGGGCTGGTGGGCACCTACCTGCAAGAAGCAATGTCAGTGCAACCCCACCGGCTCCCACTGCGACCCCCTCACTGGCCACTGCCGCTGCCTGCCGGGCTGGTGGGGCAGGAGGTGCAGCTTCAAATGCTCCTGCAACCTCTCGCCCTGTGCCCAGGAGACGGGCAAATGTGAATGCAAGGCTGGGTTTTGGGGGCCGGCGTGCCAGCGGCGCTGCGACTGCTTGCACGGTTCCTGCAGCCCCCTCAGCGGGCACTGCAGCTGCAGCCCTGGCTACCAGGGCAGGAGCTGCCGGGACCCCTGTCCAGCAGGGAAATACGGATCTCAGTGCGTGCACAGGTGAGCTGGGGGCAGCGGGGGGGGGGATCCAGCAGGTAACCAAGGGCCGTAGCCAGATCTTGGGGGGAAAGTCATTACGGTCATGTCTGTCCCTTTGGCTGGGCAAGGAGACCCCTCCTGGGGGGTTTAAGTATCGCTGGTTGGATGCAGCATCAGTGTTGCCCCAAAAGAAACGTCTCACTAATGGCAGCAGAAAGCATTGGTGTCACCCCAAAATCTGGTCGTCCTTGGTCCCACTCCCCAGGGTGATAAAGCAGCGTCTCTCCCTGCTTGTCTCCTGCCCTCTGGCTACTACAGAGCGTTAGGCACTATAGGGTGTTTCTCCGTGGTCCAAACTGATGCTCAGTGCCGGTGTGGGGTGAAACCTGCATTTTGGAGGGGCCAGGGGTGGGCGTTGAGGCCTCACTGCCCCTCTGCCCATGCAGCTGCGGGAGCTGCAAGCGTAGCCAGCCCTGCTCACCCGTGGATGGCTTCTGCCTGGCCTGCCAGCCCGGCTGGAACGGGACCCTCTGCAAGGAGCCCTGCGCACCCGGCTTCTACGGCGAGGACTGCCTCCAGCCATGTCCCCGCTGCCGGCACGGGGAGGTCTGCGACCCAGAGACCGGGTCCTGCCCACACTGTGAGCCCGGCTGGATGGGACCCAGGTATGCCCAGGGATCCGGCCACCAGTCCTTGCCAGGGGTCCCTGCTCTGGGGCGCAGCGGGCTGATGCTTCGCTCTCTGTCTTGGCAGCTGCAACAGCTCCTGCCCCGCGGGCACTTTCGGCGATGGATGCCAGCTCCTCTGCCCCGAGTGTGTTGCAGGGAGCTGTGACCCCGTGTCAGGAGCTTGCATCTGCCAGGCAGGCTACTGGGGAGCCAGGTAACGCCGGGATTGGGGCAGGGCTGGGGCCTCGCTCTCTCTGGGGGCATTTCCCTCCTTTCCTCTCTCTTCCAGCTGCAACGACACCTGTCTGGAGGGGTATTTTGGAGTGAATTGTTCCTCGCCCTGCCAGTGCTCCCGGGGGACCTGCCACCCTGTGCGGGGTGACTGTGTGTTGAGTAAGAGCAACCTCAAATTTACTCCTCGGCACTGGGCAAGGGACTGGAACACCCTCGCTGGGGAAGGTGCTGGGAAGCTGCAGTGCAGCCTGGTCCCACCTGGTGCCTCCCGGCCCCACCACGAATTGCCAGCTCCCATACTCTCTGTGCTTGGTAGCCACAGGACATGCCGGACTCAACCCATCTTCTCCACACAGGTTTTAAGGACCATGGAGCCCTTGCAGCCGCAATCCTTGTCCCTCTCCTGCTGCTGCTGCTCTGCATCGCTTGCTGTTGCTGTGGAGCTGGCCCAGCAGATGCTAGAGACAGGTATTTTTTCATATTTTGCAAACTTCAATGCAAAACCTTGTCTCCCATGTCCCTTGATGTCATTCTCCCCTGTGCAGGGCGGCCGTGCCAGATGATGACGTAGTTGCCAGGATGAAGCACCACGTACAGGGGGTGCTGGCAAACCTCAGTGCTATGATGCCTTGCTTTTCCCTGGGCGGCTACAAACTTCCCAAAGTCACAGGTAAAATAAGCAGAGCTGCCAACAGCCTTTCCAGGGTGTCACCCCCACCCCACCCTCTCTGCATCATCACCATTTGGGGGGGAACCTGCAACCCCCCTCGCCCCACTGAATGGCTCGGGGCAGGCGTTGATCTCCCGCCCCAGCCCCAAGCACCCCAGGGTGCCCGAGCTCATCTGGGTGTCTTCTCCTCCCCAGTTTCCCACCACGACACGGAAATCCCCTTCAACCCCAGCTTCATCGAGCCGCCATCAGCTGCGTGGGTTTCAGACAGCTCCTTCTCCTCCTCCTTTGACACCGACAACGAGGGACCCGAGTACTCCGTCCCTCCCAGAGAAGGTGATGTCCATGGCTGCTCCTCCTCTCCCTGGCCGCCCGCAGCCCTTCTGGGCTGCCTGAGGTCAATCCTGCCCCGTTACCAACATCGGGCGTCCCAGGGATGGGTGCTGGGCACAGCCAGCATTTATTTTTATACCCTCATTTTCCTGCCTGCAAGGACACACCAGGGCCGTGCTTGGCCTCAATGTGATGGGACATGCCCAGTGTGGGCAGCCCCATTTCACAACCTCCTCCCAGGGAAATGGTCCCAGGGACAATCCTGTTGCATCAGCCCCTGTCCTGATGTCCCCGAGTGTGTCCCTGGGCAGGGGGTTAGCTCTGGCAGCCCTAAATCTTATCCCCTTCTCCCACAGGCATCCCACTGTTGGGGGGGGCTGAGCTGCAGGATGGGGCATCCCCCCACAGTGAGGCGCTCCCAGACCCATCTGCCTTTGACTCTGAGGACGTCTCGCAGCCCTTCGCCATCCCTCGCACCTCCAGCATTGCCAAGGCCAAGCGGCCCTCTGTGTCCTTTGCCGAGGGGACAAAGTTTGGGGCAGCGGAGACTCCCAGCCCTGGGCGGAAGCCCAAGACCTCTTGGGGTGCATGCAAGCTGTCCACACCGCCGGGGGACACGGCAGCTGAGCCCCCCACTGAACAACCAGCCAGTGATTGCTATGAGAGCCCTGAGCCCCTCGGCAAGGGGGAGGAAAACCACCGGCCATCACCCCGGGCCACCCTGGGGGGACGCCGGCGGGTGGTCTCTGGCACCAGGCACGTGGCCCAGAGAGTGGAGGCGCTTGAGGCAGCTGCAAAATCCAGCAGCTGGGAGGTGAAGGGGAAGGAGCCCAATGTCACCACCATCTACATGATGGTGGGAACGGCTGGGCAGGACCACAAGGCGGAAGGGGGTGGTGAAGGACCGGTCCAGGCCGTGCTCAAGCGGCTGGGCAGCTTGCAGAAGGGCAAGTGGGCTGCAAAGGAGGAGCCCAAGGTGAGGAGGAGCATCGAGGCCATCCAGAAACCACCCCGCCGGGCCCTGGGACAGTGCAGAGACTCGGTGAATAGCTGCAAGCAGAGGGAGAGTGTCCCGGGGGCTCCTGACGAGCCATCCCCTGGCAAGCACCAGCATCTCCCTGGGAAGAGACGGTCTTTCCTTCTCGCATCTCCCTCACCGAAAAGCACTGGGGTGCAGGATGGGGACGTCGATGCTGTAGGTGCCACGGAGAGAGGCAAAAGCCCTGAATTAGTCCTTAGCCTTGAAATGAAAGGACAGGCTGTCTCAGAGGAAGAGCCGAAATATGAGAATGTGACCAGCGGCAGTGCCGATTCACCCCCTGGCCCCACCGAGGAGCCACCGGCTGCCCTTAAGGCCACCTGAGCCACCATGGCCTGGGCTGGGGCAGCGGGAGCCCGGGAGGCACCTCTGACCCCAGTGTGGGGGGAGCCAAAGTTCCCCTCCGAGCTGGGAACTCGACATGCACCAAGCCTTCCCCTTCACCCCCCTTCCTCCGCGCCGTGTTGCTGGCATGGACCTTCGCTGGCCAGCACAGCCAGCAGGACAGGTGATGCCAAGAGCCACAGTGCTGGCAGCCCCATGGGGTTGCAGTGTTTCAGGGCTGTTTTCTGTACCCCCCCCTCCTGCCCTGTGTGTCCCATTTTTTGTCTGCCACAGCCTGGAGGGACAGCGGTGCTCTGGATGCAGTGGTGGCACCTTCTGGTCCCTGTCGGCACTGGGCTCAGGGACACGCATCCTCCTCATAAATGCAAGCAGGGCTGCTGGGGGTTCAGCTGGGAAACGGACAGGAAAAAACCAGTTTCACCCCATCAGCTTTCACTTTTCCCTGTCCCAGCTCCAGTAATGCTGCTCGGGGCCTCTTGCTGTAAAGGTGCTTCTTGCTTGAGGGGATTATTTTGTGGAGCTGGGCTGGGGAGAGATGATGGGCTTTCACAAGCAGCTTCAGCGAAAATTAATTTTAGCTGCTTATCTCGAAGGGTATCTGGGTCTGCAGGGGTTTATCTGCGTGGCTCGGGCTTGCGTGGCAGGCTCTGGCCGCCTTCGTTTCTGTGTACATGCATAGCACATGGAAAGACTCGTGGCACAGCACAGGGTTTATCAACGGCCTTTTAAACTCCATGCGATACCCAGCTGCAATTGTGCAAGAGCAAACGTGGCAGCTGGGCTGCGACCATCAACCTGTGCACCCGGCGCTGTGCCGGCCCTGATAAAGAGGAAAGCTACATGGAAAATGACATTTCCGCGGGTGCCCGAAGCTCCTGCCATCTCCTGCACCTCACTCCTGCTGCGGCAATGCATTGCTACAGGTGGCTGAGATGCAATGAAGGTGCTGCAGCATCACCAGCGCAGCTGGAGGACCTTGGGCCGCCCTTGGGCAGCGCGGGCAAGGCAGGAACAAGGTCTGTGCCACCCGCGCAAGGCAGTCAAGACGCCAAAGAGGATTTGCAATGTGAACTGGTTTTAGCTGTATGTAAGTGGTAGAAGTTTATTGAATATTTTTCTGTTATTTCACATGGCATGAGTGAAAATTAAATGTTACCAAAGTCCTTCAGGAGCTGGGTTTCCCATCCGCCTTCTGAATCCAGGACATGGTGAGAAATAGTCTCCAAAGTGTGGAAACTTGTCGGCAGCCTTACGCTTTCAGTTGGGTTTTTTTTTTTTCCATTTTCTGGTTCTGTTGAAGTAATTTTGAACTCTCACTTACAGAGCCGAGCTCAGAGCAGTGCTGGAGATCGGAGAGCAGCAGGAATGTGAGTGGGCTGTGAGCATCCAGAGCACCCACGTTGCAGGCTGCATCTTACGCGGAGCTCCATGTGAATCCTTCTTCTGATCTGGCACTGCTGAGTTGGGGTTTAGGGTCTGGGATGTTTCAGAAATCAGACTGGGTTTTACTTTTTCCCTTTTGGTTTTCGTGGGTGCTCCTCTGCAGTGCAAGGCACCGAAGCCCCACGTGGGTGAGGCTTCCAGTTTTGCAGACAGCATGCAGCACTCCTTCCTGCAGTGGTATCACCCACTGCCGTGATTATAACACCAAATATTCTGCTATACAAATAAAAATGCTCATCCTGGCAAGACTTGAGCAGCAACCTGGCCAGATCTCTGTTCTGCACAGGCTACTTTTTGTTTTGATGCTATTTTATTACAGTGGCAGGGACAGCCCCACATTTTATTTATAAGCAGCCATTTTCCCCTAATCGGTTGGTTATTTTCAACCTGTGAGCCGAGCAGCATTGTGCCAGAAGTGAACGTCACGTGAGCCGCTTCGCCCTGGGTACGGCATGTAAATAGCTCACAACAACCTGACAGCCTTGCCTGACATTGAAACAAGCACCCAGCTTTGAGAAAACGCTGCTGCTGCTGTGAGAATCTTTCATGTTCCCAGGCTGAGCTGCGAGGACATTTCCCTTGCTGGAAGATGAAGCATCTTCCCCCCTGTTCTGGGCAGCGCGAGGAAAACAAGCAGTGGATTTTTAGCGCGTGGCTGCCCATGCACACGCCTGCAGCGTGGTCGCGCTGGCGTCTTCTTGTCAGGGATGCGTCTGTTGGGCTTTGCTGTGGTTTTAATTCTGGATGTGGGAGGTCTGCGAGGCAGAGCTGGCAGGTGAGGGAGGGGTTAATGTCTTCCCGCGATGGATCTCTGACTTTCCAAATCCCGCTGCAGTGGTTTGAAGCAAGCCGGTAGGAAGAGGTTCCCGTGTGCAGGTCCTGTCTGTAAGCAGAGAGGTGTCCGTGCTCTCTGCTGGCCCAGGTCTTGGCCTCCTGGAGGTAGGAACAGAGGCTAGAGCCATTCCCAATGGCCATGGGGGTCTGTCCCTCGTTGCCACAGCCTTGTCATTCCCAAACTGTCCAAGCTCTGCCTTTGAAGAGGACCACGTTGTTTACCCCAGTGGCTCCATCTGAGCCTGCTGAGGACCTCCCTGAGCAGCCAGGCGGGAGCTGTCACCTCCCTTCCAGCCTAAACTCATTCCTGGCCAGTTTCTATAAACGTGTCTTTGTGCCAGTGCTGTTCTTCAGCTTCACTTTATTTTTTTTCTCTCCATGATGTTTACTCAGTCCCTGGGTGTATTTATAGATGGCAGCGGATCACCTGATAGCTTCTTTTCTCCTTCTAGGATAGGAAAACTGAGCTCCCCCATGCTCTTGCTGTAGCAAAGGGTTCCCGTGTCCCCAAACAGCCTCCGAGCCTTCCTCGTGCTCCTTCCCATCGCAGTTTACGTTTCTTGGATGCAGCGACGAGGTCTGGGTGCTGAGGTCTCCTGGGGCCTCGTGCTGTCTCAGCCTTCCCCTGCCTCTGCTAAAAACACAGCACTGATACAGCCTGGCTTGTTTCCTTTGAGTTTTTTTGTTTGTTTGTTTGCTTGCTTTGGCTTAAATCCACTTTCCAGCTGTTGCAATGTTTGACCCTTATCCCGCAGCCAAGGAGTTTCCTCTTCCCACCCGCCGCAGCCTGCCACTTTCTCAGGGATGCAGCGGTGAGTGCACATCCGTCTGTCCGGGGCCCTCAGCTTCTGCTGAGTGACTCGGAGATGTTTACCTGCCGCAAACACTATTTTCATCTCCTTCAGCTGACAAAAAAATCCCCGATCACCATTTCCAGGGCTCTATGGCCACCTTCTCCGGGAGCCCAGGACCTCGCTGCCGAGTGGTGGGTTTATAGCAGGACTAGAAATCCTGCAGAGAAACGCTCTGAAAAATAATTTCATATAAAACGAGGGCAGAGCTCCGGTGCGCCGGGGTGCAAAGCCACTCCCGTGGCTTGCAGTGATTTCACTTGTATTTCATCCACCAGCGAACCGTGCTCGAGGGCCGGTTCCCCGGGGCTGTGTGCTGGGTGCCTGCTCTCTAAACGGCCTTTTAACGGGGGACAGCTTCTCCGCTCCCTCCTCGGGCTGGGCAGCGAGAGGGGTGGGCTTGGAAGGAGGGATCCGGTGCCCGTAACCGTAGCGGATGAGAAATAAGGCAGGTCCCGTTACCGAAAAGGCCCCGTGTGCTCGGCTGGGGCTGTACGAGCAAAAGCCCGGTGCGGCTCTCCCGGCTGCCGCCCGGGGCCGGCGGAGACCGGTGGCAACCGGTACTAAAAGCCGCAGGGAATTTCCCGTTGCCGCTGCGGGACCGCGCCGCGCCGGGAGGTGGAGCGGGCGGGCCGGCGGGGCCTCATCCCGCCCCGCTGCCGGCATCACCGTCCCGTTTTCCTCCCCTTTTTCCCTGGAAGGCGGCGAGTCCCATCACCACTCGGGTGTCGCTGTCTCCCGGCGGTGCGGGGGCGGGGTGGTGCTTGTGTGTTTCACGGTTCCCGCGGAGGGTTCCCCCGCCTCCTTCCCCGTCCCGGTTTGCCCCGTGCCCAGCCCCGGAGCGGGCTCCGGCCGCGGAAACAACGGTTGTTGTGTCCGGGTGTGTGTGTGCCCGGCCCAGCCGGGAGAGCGCCGCTGCCCCACCGCGGCCGGTACCGGGAGGTACCGGGGTGGGTAGCGCGGACCGGCACGTGCCCCGGCGGCAGCGGCGGGCGCGCTCATTGGCCGGGGCGGCGGCCAATCATCGGCGGCGCCTGTTTGCTCAGGAGGACGGATAAAAACCCCGGGTGGGATCCGCGGCGGCGCGGAGCGGGGGTGCGGCGGAGGGTGAGCGGTGGGCACGGCGAGATGGGGGAAAAGAGTGGGGTGCGCGCTGGGGGGGAGGGGAGAGGTCTGTCATGGGGTGCAGGGGTGCGTGCGTGCGTGCGGGGTGGGGCTTGCATGGGGGGGGTCTGTGGAGAGGGAGGGGGCGCGTTGGGGGAGAAGAGGGTGTATTGGGGGTCGGGGGTGTGGTGTGTGTGTGTGGGATTTGTGCGTGGGAGTGGTGTGCTTGGGAGGAAGAGGGGTATTGATGGGGAAGAGCTGGGTGAGCTGGGGGTTGGTCGGGGAAGGGGAGAGCGGGATGCATCGGGGCTGTTCTGGGAGAGCTGGGTGGGTTGGGTAGGGGAATGGTGAGGGGAGAGCAGCGTGCTTGGGGAAGAATGGGGTGTATGGGGGGGGAGGATCAGGCTGAACCTCTCGCCACAGAGAAGATCTGCGTGCTGAGGAAGGACGTGTGGGACCGGGGAGGGGGCGTGTGGGTGGAGGGATGAGGAAGAGGAGGCGGTGGAGGAGATGCGGGGGAGGGGGCATGGCTGCAGGCTGGCTTCCTGGGGCTGGGGTCTCTTGCACCAGCTTCCGTGGCTGGATGGTGGCCCTGTCCTCCTGGCACCCTTGCACACCCCATCCCACCACCCCCCCCAGAGCAACCCAGGGCTGGTGTCTCTGCCCTGTGGAAAGCCCTGAGAAATTGTCTTGGGCCATGGTGTGTAGCCATCTCGCTTCTCCATAGTGCTTGGCTGGGGTGTGCTCTGGGCTGGGAAAAGGCTCAGCTTGTCTAAAATGGCCACCTGCCTTATGACCCAGGGTTGGCCCTGGTGCTTTGCACCTCGGGGCTCCCCAGAGCAGCCCCTCGGCCAGCCAGGTCTGCTCCCAAATCTGCCGCTTGCTCTTGTGGGCCCCAGGGACTGTGACAGGTGGAGCTGGAGACAGTTAATCCGGTCACAGCATCTGTGGGGCAGCCCGGGGATGCCAGTGTGCTGTGGTGGAGCAGCGTGTGCCATGGGCTATCTTGGCCAGTGCACCTGGCTGTCCGCACAGCTGGGATGGGGCAGGATGCAGCCTGCCTTGTCTCCCAGCTGGGTGGTCCGGCAGTTAGCAAAAAGTGCTCCTTGATGAGCTATCTGTGGTATAAACTGCATATATAGGACCGATGGCACATACAGGACCTGTGCTCACCTTCCAGAGCAGGTCTGTGCTCCCATGTGGGGCAGAGCAGACCTGATGGGTCACCAAAGCCACTGTTAGGGCTGTGGGGCTGCCTCTGTGGTCCCAGCCTCTGCCGGCAAGCAGCCGGGAGATTGAGGTGCTGGCTGAAGCCCCCCTTACTCTGGCATGTGTTTCCTCACTGCCTTACGAATGGGCTGTCTGCCCCGTGCAGGTGATGGGGGAGTGGGCTCTGGGCAGTTGATATTTGCTGCATTTTCATACCTGTTGCTCGGGAAGTGGAACGGAGTCCTTGAACGCTCCTCTGTTGTGTGGTGTGTGCACTGGAGGGGCTGTTCCAAGGGCACCTGCGCTCCCCCGTCCCTCCAGGTAACTTGGCAAGCTGGTACCTGCAAAAATGAGTTTTACACCTGAGTGCCTTATGTTCAGCAGGCAGGTTTGCTTGCGTTCTAGTAGAGAGATCTCTTCTTAAACCAGGCTTTTTTGCACTCTTTGAGCAGCATGTGCCATGTCTGTAGACTCACGGGGTGTTGTTCTGGTCCCTGCAGGTTGAGACGTTGAACGAGGCCACCTTCCCACGCAACAATGGCACCCACGCTTGCTACCGCCCATCGCCGGCGCTGGTGGATGGCATTCACAGCCATCATTGAGAACCTGCTCTTCTCTGCTGTCCTGCTGGGCTGGGGGTCCCTCCTCATCATGCTGAAAGCAGAAGGGTTTTATTCCTACCTGTGCTACGAGTCAGGTAAGGATGCTCTGGAGACTTGTGTGAGTAAGTTGCTGCTGAGGTTTGCTGGTGTGGTTCCCTGTCTTAGGGTCGTGTGGAACTGGCTAGAGTAGGGCTGAGCTCCAGGTCAGTCCTGGGTTGGAAGGAAGGGATGTGCACTCCTTTCCGAAACTGATGGCATCCTTGTGATGGTGTAATGTGCCTGTAGTTGCTGTTGATTTGCAGAGTAATTGGAAAAAGAAGCCTTAAAGATTAGGTAAAGCTTTTCTGGACAGCCTTTTCCACTTGGCCATGAATTCTTCCTCTGTATGGTGGCCTGGCTGATCTCTGCAAGAGATGCCTGATGGGTTCTGGAGGATGAGGATTTGTGGGAAGGGTGTCCTGAGTTTGTAGAGGAAACTATAGGTGCTCTTTCCTTAGTGGTAGGAAAGAAAAGAGCATGGGTGCAAATGAGATTGGGGGAGTCCAGTGCTGCTGTTGAGGAGAAGTTGCGGAAGTAAATGGTACTGATGTTTTGTTCCTCTCCCTCTTCAATGCCCGCCTAGAACGTGCTCAAACCAGGCTGTGTCTCTATGAGGGCTTGAGATTCACCTTCTGGCCCAGCCAGAGGAAGCATTTTTCCATGTTGCCGACACAGCCTTGTGGGGAAGGAGGCAATCTTGTGGTGTGGGAAGGATAACCCTTGGAAAAACAACATGTAGGTGGACATACATCCACTGGGCACGGAGAGGATTGCGGTCTGGGGAATCCCACAGTGTGGTAGGGGGGACAGTGGAGTTAAAGGGAACCTGAGGATAAAGGTGTGGTGTGGATTTGGAAAGCTGCTTTAGTGACAGAAGGCTTGCTCAGAGAAGGGAATGGCAGAGTGAAGAGAGGCAGGAGCTGGGTGTTTGGGCTCTGTCCAGAGATGGATGATGGTGGATGAGATGAGAAGGTGGCTCAGCCCATTCAGGGCTGGCGAGCATGGAGATGGAGCAGGAAGCAGTAGGGGGAAGAAAGAGGTGGAAATAAGAGCATGGACCCCAGAGCTCATGGTGGGTAACGACTGAGAACAGTGGGGGAAACTGGAAATGTGGGGAAACAAAATCCAAGAGAAAAGTGACTGTGAATACTTGTGATGATACTTTGGTTTTTTTCTCATTTGTCAGCTACTTGTTACGGTCTTCTCTTCTGCTTTGCATGCCTGTGAGGGGCTGCCTCAGTCTTGTAGAGCCTGGGTTGGTGCACCTGGCAAACATGCACATGTTTGAGTCTTCCACCAGCTGCAGTTTGGTTGCTTAATCTTCACCCTATGCTCTGCTCATAGTGCCATGCTTCCAAGTGTGTCTGTGTCACTTGAGTCTCCAGTAGCACTCCAGGCTGTGTGAGGGAGAGTCCTCAGCAGCTGGAGACCATTTAGGACTTCTGTTCAAGGCTATTCTGTTCTTGCCAAGCCATGGTGACTTTGTCACAGCCCTGTGTAAGGGATCTCATTAAACCCATCAGGTGGAGGCTTTCTGCCACTGAGATAAAACACAGGAGAGTTGATAAGCAAATGCTGACTGTCTCCAAAAGCAGCTATTTTCCTATCTGCTTCCTGAGATGTGCTCTGCTGGCAAGAGCCCTACTACACTTGGGGCCCACCTCCTACTCTTTGCTTTGATTGCTTTCAATTCATCTGCCTTTGCACCAAATCAGCAAGATTCATCTTGGCTTCTCACCCACGTTTGCCAATCTGCGGTCTGTCTGGCTCTCCCCGTGGGAGTGCCCATGCCACAGACCGCAGGGAAGATGCAAATATTTGGACTGTGGTGAAATTGCTGTCCTGGGGGCAACTTCTTCCTCCCAGTGACCAACCTGTGCCCTGAGGCAGGACAACTTAATCCCTGAAAAGAAATTTATGTAGTCAAATGTTCTCATTGTCCTCAAATATCTGGCCATCACTGCTGAACGGTGATGGCTTGTGATGAGCATTGAGGACCAGTTATGCTGGTTTCCTCCTTCATCCATGCTTACTGACTTTCCATTGTCTGTCTTTGTCCTTACTGTAACAACCTCTGCAATTTGGTAAGGGAAGACTCCTCGCTCACAATGTGGGGACAGCAGACTCCCTTGCAGCTGCCCTGCAGTGGTCACTGAATGACCGGCACCAAGCTGAGCTTGACCTTTGCTGGGATTAGGATGGACCAGCGGTTGCCTTTCTCAGCATAACCTATTGAATCTTGCAGCCTGAGCGGGTACTTGGCTGGAAGGTTGGGGCAAACAAATTATAACTAGTAGCCTTTGGGCATTTGTTCCTCATGCTGCTGTGTGCATGTAAGTATTGCAAAAAAAAAAAAAAAAGAAAGACTTTTCCTAATGAGCCAAAGGTTCTTGGCAGGGCTTCTCGTTTGTCAGCACTTTGTGATGCCTTCAACAAAAGAGAAAACTAGACCTTGTCCCTTCTGAAGGTAGCAGCAGCTGCCCAGAAAGTGACTGCAATTCATGATGGGCTCCTTGTCTTCCTGTTGAATCGCACACACACCCCACCCCCCCCCCGGCTTTCCCTGCCTGCCCTTGGCTTCTGGGATTGGATTTTACTCAACCACTGTGCAAACACGTGGGGTCTGCCGGACTCTTAACTCTGTTGCGTGAGGGTGGAGGTGGACACCTAGAAAAAACTCCCCATCAAAATAACAAATATTTTTAAAGCAGTTGTGCAACAGGGTTTGAGTTGGGGGTTGTACCAGTTCTGGGTGGCAGGTTTGGCCACATCCTCAGAGGTATGCTTGAAATTTGCTGACAAGGAGTCTGGTAGTGGCACTTTGTTCCCATTTTAATTTTACTACACTACTACTTGGCCTTTAACCAACTGAAGCAGCATCTTTTATTTGGTGCAAGTGCTGATTCTGCAGTCTTTATCAGGATTTGGGCCTTATCAGCTGTTGGGGAACTTGATCTGTTCAGGGTCTTGCGTTGCTGTTACTGGGATTGGGAAGCTCAAGGCTTGGGTCTTTGAGACATGTTCTTAAAAAAAAAAAAAAATAAAAATCTTGAACTCACAAAGAGCAGGGATAAGGAGCCAGCTGGACAGAGGGCCTTCCTCTAAGACAGGGCTGCAGAAAACCAAAGGCACGATAAGCTAATTTACTTACGGCAGGTTAATGCGCCTTATCATGGGCGTAGGGGGAAGGTGCTGCCTTACAGCTCTTTACTCTTATTTATTTGGGGTCTGTGGTGGGGAACTTGCAGTCTCAAGGTCCCTTCCAAGCCAGTAAGATTTGACAACGGCTTGTGGAAAGGCTGCGCACGTGACCCTGTAAACAGGAAAAGAGTAAATGTGGTAAATGTTCAGTTTCTACAGGAAGCATGCTGTGTTGATTAGCAGCTGTCGGTGGTATCGGAGAGCTGCATGGGAAGGTGCTGGCCCTGGGTGAGAATTGCTGCAAAATGAAATCGCTGCCGGGGAGAGATTGGGAGTTTAACTGGAGACTGCGCCCCAGTTATGTGAGGCTTTAAGTTGGGTGCCTGGAGAGGGGGTCCTGGAAGTGCCAAGCAAATGGACAGGCAGAGAGGGGAACCCGAATAAATTGCATTTGCAGTGGTATAAAGCAAGAACATCTCCTCCCAGTTCCCAGAAGTATGACACCATCCTGAAAAGAGAAAACATGTTCTTATGTGGGCAGACTGCAGATCAGTTGTTTGCACATGTCTTTCACTGTGATTTTTTTTTTTTAACCAATGCTCCCAGACTCTTTGACTCTGATTTCTTTTTTTTTTATTCTTCCCCCCCTCTTCTTTTTTTTTTTTAAAAAAAAAAAAAGAAGGTGAGGCTGCGTCCCACAGAGCTATTGCTGGGGTGGCTGGGGGTGTCTTGCCTGCTTGGCTCAGTCTGATCCATGAAACAAGATGAAAGGAAACCTTCTCGCTGCCATCTGAGATGCCAGTCACTCCTGAAAAAGCCAGACTTGTTCCTCTGGCAACGTGGTGTGTGCCTGGGATTTGAAGAGGTCAGCAAAGAGTAGTTAATGATTGACCCTCTCATGAAACCTACAGCACTTAATTTGGGAGAAAGGATGACTTTAAATGTTCCAGTAACAGCCTGAACAAATCCCAGCAATGAGCTTGACATAAATGATTACCGAGACAGCCTTCCTCTCACCTAAGCTGTCATTCTTTAAATAGTAACTTGAACTACTAATTGGGCAGTAGAAATCCTGCTGCTTGTAGGGGGAGCGCTGTAAAAATAGGCACTATGTTCTTGTAATTGCTGATAAAGACTTGCAGCTTCTTCTAGCTTGACAGCGAGACAGTGGTGAGCATATGCGGATGGAGCCTGTGCTGCTGTCTTACCTGAGTGGTACTCTTGCATGTCAGACCTGGCATGCTTGCATGCAGGTGGACTTGGCAGGAAAATTTGGGGAGGGCACCACTGTTGGCACAGAGACAGCCCTTCCCCAAAGCGCTGTTGCAGATGGAGCCAGGCACGTAGGAGACTTTCCCCAGCAGTGTGGCGTGTGCTGATCTGGAACAGGATCTGAGCTGTGATTGTGGGAAACTGCTGTTTGCTGTAACTAGGTGCATCAGGTAGGTGAGTAGTTAGGCAGGTTCTCTGCCCATTTATCTCCTCCTAGCTGCATGGCATATGCTGCCACTTGCTTTCAAGTGGCCACCGTATGCTGGTGACCTGCTGGCACGTGAATCTCTGCTCCCCAATGAGATGGCTCCCGGCTGGACCCCATGCACGGTGCACACACCTGCAGCCCCTCCAAAAGGTTCTATTTATGGAGGTGGCTGGAAAAGGATCAGAGGATGTCAGGGTGCCAAGGGCTGCTTGAATAATTTCCATTATGCCTCAGTGGATCTTCTCTTGTTGCTCAGGGGCTGCTTCTATTTTCACAAACAATTTGTATTTCCACATAGCACTGTTGGCTGGCCCCTCCTTGGAGCTGGTGATGAGCAGCTGTAAACAAGGTGGCTGGTACAAGCGGGGACTGAAGTTTGGTGCCCTGTTCCCAGCCTTCCTGCCTGCAGCAAGCCTTCAGAGAGGGCCAAGGTTCCTTGCCATTTCTGAGCTGTGTCCCCCTCGCCTCCCGGTGTTGCTGCTCATCATGCATGCCATCGGAGGGTCAGCTAGGAGGTGTGTGCTGTGGGAGCTCCTTGGGGTCATGTTGCAACTGTACATGTCAATACATTAACAGTAACTCATCTACTCCTGCTTTAAATGCTGAATA
The DNA here is from genome assembly GCA_008921705.1 of Burhinus oedicnemus. Classification (NCBI taxonomy): domain Eukaryota; kingdom Metazoa; phylum Chordata; class Aves; order Charadriiformes; family Burhinidae; genus Burhinus; species Burhinus oedicnemus. The sequence continues at coordinate 601,231 of VFFE01007832.1, forward strand.
TTTCTGTTTTGAGATCTCTTCGTGGGGAGGGTTGACAGGCTTTTTAAAACATGCAGCCAGAAGTTAAAAGGTCACTGCGCTGTCCATGTCCCTCCACCCTTCTTCCACTCCACAGCTGAGCTATCTCTGTAGAGTGCTGACACAGGGAAACCACTACTACTTTGTCACTCTTTCCCCCCTGCCCCCCGCCTTGTTTTCCCAAGTTTAACCTCTCACCCACATCTGTTTCCTATGAATTTATCTCTGTGGAGAGCCCAAAAAGCCTTGATGCTGTGGGTGAAGCTGTGTGCCTCTGCCTGCCTCATGGAGATGCTGTCAGAAGTCAGTGTTTAAGATTCTGGGCCACACCAAGAGGAGATTGTGAGGGAAAGATTGATGAAAAAGATCCAGGTGGAGAGTGAAAACTGCAGAGAGCCTTCTAAGTCTGTCCAGGACTGATATCTAAGGATTTGACTTGGGAGCTGCTGTCCTCCCCGCAGAAGGGATGCTGATGGGACATGTGGCCTTTCGGGGATATCTCTGTTGCTGACTCTGGCTATCCATGACTAGCAGGGCAAGAGAAGGGACAGATTAAGTTATCAATCAGGAGCACATGGCAAAGCAAAGGAACAAACAGTCATCACTATCCACAGGCGGTTTGAGACATCTTAGTAAAGGTGTTGGTGAGAGCAATGTAAAAGGAGAGAAATGCTGTGCGCCTTCCCTGGAGTGCTGGGAGGGGCAGAGGAAGGTTTGCAGGCAGCTCGTAAGCTTCAGATATCAGCGTCTGAATTCCTACTAATACCTGATGTCTGGAAGGTGGAGCGTGATTTGTTTGCAGTGGACACAAAGCTGGGAGGGTTGTTTGGCCAGCTAGGAGAATCAGGGTGAAACCAGTAACTGTAATGGTGCTCAGGCTTGGGTAGAAGGGAAGGAGTTGCAAGATGGGGTTGTGTGATCTCCAGGGATGCAAGGAGGGTGAGAGCTGCCAAGGGGATCTCCTCCACAAGCTACACCAAGCAGTGAATGTGAAATCACTTGTACGTGAGGGATTCCTGCTAATTAACTAACCAGGGCTTGCTGGGAATCTCTAGTCTCGCTTCATGCGGATGGTTATGTAGGTGACTTCTCTCTCTATTCCTCCTTTAATATTGAACTTTGTCAGATCAATTATTAAATATGGAGGAGAGCGTTTTATGTCACTGGCTTGCAGCAACAGTAAGAAAGCAAGTGCTTTGTCATACCAGCAAAGGTTACTTGTAAGTCAGATAAGTGTTGGGAGAAGGAGAGGTGGAGTGCACTAGAGCTCTGGGTTAATGAAAGTCTAAAGGCACATGTGCTCGCCTGAGGAGTTGTGAGCTGCCTCGGGATAGGCTTGTAACAGCAGCAGAGTTGACATGAGGCAGGGAAAATGCTGCTGCAAAGAAAAGTGAACTTCTTCTTTCCTTTCCTTTTTTCTTTCTTTTTTTTCAAACTGTCCTGTTTCTGTTACACAATGTGGACTCTGTTCAGCGTGGGAGTTTGCATGAGGAGTTCCTCATGTAAGGGCAAGAGCAGAAAGCTGGAGATATAATTGATCTGTATGGCCTAAACTCACTTAGAAAGAATAGAAAATGCTAATTATGGGGCAGAAGTTAAAGATGCATTAATCCTTTAACAAAAGGAGAGGGCAGGTGAGCTGCCAGTCCTCCTGGGAACAGGGTAGTTAAATCCAGGAAGGATTTTTCAGAGCCAGGGCAGTCGGGAAGCAGGATGACTACTGCAAAGCCATTCCTCATCCCGATGCCTGCAGCGAGGATAGGAAGCTCTTCATTTGAGCAGGCTGTTGCTCTGTGCCAGGCCTTGTCAGCCCAGCATCTGGACCCAAAATAACCGATTTGGCTGGAGTTGCCGCTCCCAGTTTAGTTCGGGAAAAGATCTGTGAGAACGTGCCAGTTGTAGATAGGAGGACCTTATTTTTGTATTAGTCTCTTCAGGTTCTGCTGGGATTGGTCCCCGGTAATTGCCAGGGCCTTGCTGTAGATAGTTGTTTTCATAAATTAATGAATCTCTGCCCTTAGGTTGTTACCCTGCTGCTGCTGCTTGGAATACTTGCCCCCTGGGTGCCTGTGCATCCTTTTCCTGCTCCCAGCTGAGCTCAAGCTCATCAGGTTTTCCTTGTCCTTCTGCTGCTCTTCTTTTCCTTCTCCATTTCTCAGTGATTATAAAAAAAAAAAATAGTGTATAGGGTGTATGCCTAGAGAGTTGTGGCACCCTAGGTGAGGGGCTCTTCTCTTCCTTCCTGCAACACTGCAAGCCTCATCCTAACAAACTGCCATGATGGTCCTTTATCATCCCGTGTAGAAAACACCACCAGCAGCCCTGAACACGAGAACGGCACAGCTTCAGAGCACAGATGGCCTTCCTGCAACGCCCAGGATGAAATGCTGAACTTGGCTTTCACCATTGGGTCCTTCCTGCTCAGTGCAATCACACTGCCCCTGGGGATTGTCATGGACAAGTATGGCCCTCGCAAGCTGCGGCTGCTTGGCAGGTTGGTGTCCTGGGCTTCCTGGGTGGGCTGAGAGGCCAATTCATGCGTTGTTTGGGGCAGATAGGTGTTGTTTGGGTGCTGTTGCCTGTTGCGGGGTTCCTGCAGCCTTGGGAACTGTATGAGGGATGGGGCCAGGATCTACTGGGAGCTGCTGGCCATGCACAGGGCACTGGAGCAGCTCTGGGATGATTTTGGCCAGCACAGTGAATTGCTCCATAAGGGAAGGGCCTGGGACTCCATGTCCATACTTCAGCTCTCCAGTGTTGCTTGGTGCTCCCTGGCCAGATGAAGCCTGGAGGAAGAGCGGAGTCATTTGTGAGTCATGGAGGGTAGCTTTTTCCTTGAGCTGGGAGCTATGTCCTGGGAGGCACAAAACCAAGATGTTGCATCATCGTTTGCAAGCTGGGGAGTTAACTTGGTGATAAACGCATCCTGCCTGCCTTTTCTAGGTCTCTTCTCTGCCATGTGGTGTGTGTTGCTTTCTGCCTCAAATAGCAAGCTCGTTAGCTGCTTCCATCATGGCACGTAGGCATTAGTGACTGGTTGGGCACAGTGGACCCCAGCACTGCTGAGTTTTAATGCACTGAACCATACCAGAAACCAAACTGGCCTGTAGGCAGAATGGGGAAAAACAGGGCAAGTCTGACTCAGACCCGAACAGAGAGGAGCAGGTAAAGGCTGCGAGTGCTGTGACCACAGCAGGGGCTCAGGATGAAGGCTGCTGTCGCCTTTCATCACCTCAAGGTGAGGGCTGACAAAGCTCTGTGCTGGAAAACCAGGAGGAAATGGGTCCAGCAAGAGCTGCATCAGTGCTGGGAGGAAAGGTTGCTGTCTCAGCCCTTGTGCAAGGTTTGTCTGTAATATTTGGGTATTTCCCTGGACTTTTCTTTCCAAACTGCCAGCTTCCCTCCCTCTTACAGAAATGATAGTACACTTGCTTAACGAGGTGCTGAGGAGGTAGAAGCATATGTAATTTACTGCGTGTAAGGCTGTCTGTAAGAAGCTTGTGGTTTTGGTTCCCTTTCAGTACCTGCTTTGCTGTGTCCTGCGTGCTGATCGCATATGGTGCCAGTAACCCAGACTGTAAGTAGGCGTTTCTCTGCTGAGCCGGGGTGCGGGCTTTGGGGAGGTGGCTTGGGTTTTTTGGGGGAAGCAGACAAGTGTGCACGGCACTGCGTACTGTGACTGTCACGCCTCCAGACTGTCACACCTCCGGTGCTGTGCTGGGTTTTTGCTGAGGACGCAAGCCAAGCATCTGCTGGCCTGTGGGAGCTGTGGCTCTGGGGAGGGCTGGTGTTTCAGAGCCCTAAGTGGAGAGCGCAGCAAGGGCCCAACGTCTGAGAGAGCCAGGTCTCTCAGCTTTGTGTTTGGGCAGGGCCAGGTCCTGTAAAGGAGCAATTCCAAACAAGTTCATGGCTTTTTCAGGGTTGGGAAATAGGTAATAGCACACGATGTGTAATCGGCTTTCTCACCAGGGATAGATGGAGCTTGTTCCTCAAGCCTATGTAGTGAGATGACACTTTGAATCCAGTTCTTTCAAGTAAATCTTAGTTTTTAAAACCACTTCAGACAAGCTGCATCAGCAAGGCTGTTCATTACAGAAAAGACAGCCTTCTGTCCTGGAGAGAGATGATCCTATCCTGAAGAGAGCCCTGGCCCTCCCTCTCTCTGTGGCTGGGGAGGTGGGTGCTGGGTCAGGAACAGCGTGGCATGTCCTGAGGGTGTTGATCCGCTGAGGCTTTTAGTGTCGGGACCAAAGCCCTCAGGGCTCTGTCTCCTTTCCAGTAAAAGCTAAGGGTGTCTTTTTATTGTTGCAGCCCTGTCTGTGCTGATATTCATTGCGCTGGCTCTGAATGGCTTTGGTGGGATGTGCATGACCTTCACATCGCTTACGGTAAGTGAATAATTATTACCTGACTGTATTTTCTTCCTTACTATGGCTGTGAGCTGGGCTAGCAGGGAAGAATAAAGCAGATCTTTTGCCTGTGGCTTGAATAGCACATGTTTTTGTTTGGTGCAAAGGGTCAGTCACTCTTTAGCCTGAAAGGCTGAGTACTAGGTGGTTATTCTAAGGCTTTTTTTCCCCCTCTTTTTCTTTTTTTTTTTTTATGTGCCCCTTACATCTCGGATGAAGGTGGAGGGGGGAAAGGAAGTCTTTTTGTCTAGGACTCAAATTGTCATATGCCTGTACATGCAGTGCTCAGCTACCTGGCACAGGCGGGACGTGTTTGCTCTGGATTCAGCATTGACGTACTGCAGGAAGAATCAGCAGGACACAAACCCTTGCAGCTGGGTATGACCAGCTTTCTGCAAGCGCAGTTGAGAGTCCCTTCCAGGTTTCCTTAGAAATGCTGGGTTGTTGAACGCACCCAGCTCCTCCTGCGCAGCACGCTTAGATCTGTTTAGCCCATGGATTGTGTTACAAGCACTGGTCAACAACTGTCAGCTGGATCTGTACATTTTGGGGTTCTTTTTACCTGGAGGCAGAAGCAGTATCGTCCTCCAAATAGCTGCTTTATTTTCTAGCTCATTACCCTGATCCTTGTCAGTGTGGCTGAAGCAGGGCTGAGTGGAAAGTCTCCCAGAAAACAGTCTGGGAAGCACTGAGGGCTCTTGAGCTGTGGCTGAAAACTTTCAGATTTGAACCGCGTTACCTTGAACTTGCTGTTGAAGTAAAACTTTCTGTTAAGATTATCTCTAATTTAACAAGGCTTAGACACTGGCTGAACAAGGCTCAGACACTGGCTGAACTCATGAGACCTAAATTTGGCAGCAGCTGGGTTTACAGATCACTGTGTGTACTGTGATGTTGCTGCCGCTATTGCTTTCATATATTCAAAGCTTTCAAAACTCTGTGCAGATGTCGGTCTTTCCTTCGTATGTAATGTTCTTCACTGGAAGCCTTGGCTGTTGTCCCAAAGAACTATGGGGCAAATGTCATCCTGCCACGCTTCAAATACAAGCAAGGAAGAGAGGAGCACACCAATACTGCTGTGGGAGAGGAGAGGATTCCCACCCTACTGCTGCCAGCATTGGTTATTGTCTCTCTGGGTGGTTATTAAGGGGTCACAGATTATTTTAGAGCCACTGGTGATGATAGGAGGGAGGGCAAGGGTAGGGCAGAAGTATATTAGCTGTGCTGTACTATGGTTTTTAGCACCAGAAGTAAGCAAAGCCACTTATTAGCGCCCTCGTTAGCGAGCCAGTTCCACAGCACTAAGGAAGTACAGCGGCAGGAAAAAGGTCAGATCTTCCAAGAAGAGATCCAAGCCTTGAGGAGGTCTGCAGTGAGTAGCAATGCTGTGAGTTCACACAGGGAGACCTCAGGTGGAGCCCGTCCCCTCCAGACAGCAATGTGTTTTCTAAAGAGCTGAGGTGGCTTCAGGCCTGACTTCTCAAACCCAGATTCAGATGATGCTGCATGTGCCTCCCTGCAGAGCCGCACAGAGGCATTTTGGTACCTGAGGCATGTGAATGGGATTAAAAATAGCCTAAAGTGGGAGGGAAGTGCTTCTTCACCTGCATCCCAGTGTAGCTGTGGTGGTGACTGTTAAGAGCAGGTGTATTTTGCTCATTGGCAGCTTACTGTTTTGTCCCTGCCTGGTTCTGTCTGCAAGCTGGGGTGCTCGCAGCTGGTGTGTCAAGATCCATCTTCTGTGGTGAAATGGTGATCTCTTGTGGGTCCCTTCCACCTGTGGCCCATGGAGACGGGGAGCATGGCAAGGGAGGGACACGGGGATGACAGGTCCATGGCTTGCAGGCTCTGGGCAGCGTGGCTTGCACACAGTGTGCTCTGCATCATGCCCAGGAGAGGCTGAAGTAAGCCCTGAAAGGGGAGATGTGAAGACCTCTTTAAGGGTGTTCATTACACAGAGGCGGTGAGCAGTAATTAACTTCTGGTGCCAAGTAAGCTTGTTCTGGCTGCCACAGGCACTGACTGCCGAGCGCGCACGTGCACGCACAAGTCAAAGCTAGGTGACTTCCTTCTCCTGTCAGCTGCAAGTGACCTGAAGTGCTCCAGGAAATGGGTCAAACCCACCGGTGCGTGAGCTGGTCCTCCACCACCCCAGGCAGGTTACAGTTGCTGCTTCATGGCAGGGTGGCCGTGAAGGGAGCCCCTGCAGCGTGTGGGGTTGGGATGTTCCCCAGGTGCTGTGGGTCCTTCATTGGGTGTTGAAACCTCCTGGTACGCCTGCATGTGTAGGCATGGTGTGATCTGATGGGAGGGCAGAGGATGGGGATCCTCAGTGCCTATGCAAGGGATAAATGGGATCTCTGAGGATTACAGCCTGGGACAGTATTCCATGAAGCTTTGTCTCTTGGGTTTAAAGCCTTTTTCAGTAACAAGTCCCCAGGGTGTCATGAAAGCACATGGCTAGTGGCGGAGCCAAAGTGAGCTGCCGTTCCTGGGTGCCTGGCGTTGTGGCTTGGGGAGGAGGGGGAGCGAGCAAGTGGTGCTGTTCCCAGTTCTGGGAACAAGGTCAGACTGTGCCTGTTGTTAAAACGCAGAGGGGAGATTTCTGCCTCGTGACTTGGTCTTAGCCAATATAAGTGAAGATTGGAAATGGAAACAGATCTGTGTTGGTGGCTCTGACAGCAACACAGGAATCTGGCGCTGGTTCTGCTCCGCAGCTATTTCATGCAAAGAAATAAACATGTGTGATAAATTACCACAAAGAGCCTTTTATAGATTGTTTTCTGTCCTGTTTTCCTTTCAAAGAATTACAGCTGCTTTGCTCTTATTTTCTGCTACAAACAGCGCCCTTTAATTGGAGCTGGGGAGGCATCTCTGTGCAGGGAATCTTCTCTGCTTGGAAATACTAGGAAAACTTAGGGCTCTGTGATCTTTTGTTTGTTGGAGAATAGGAACAGGAATTTCCATGTGCTTTGGACAAAGCAGGCAGTTTGAGGCTTTCCTGGACAACATATTTTTTTAGTGTCTGTATAACTTCCAAATATATCCCTGATAGGGAAAACAAAGTTTAGTTTGAACAAAAATACCATTCTCCCGTAGTCTAGTTTCCAATCCCTTGACTTTTTCCACAGTTCTTTCAAACAGTCCTTGCAAGAGGAGGGGAACTGGGTTTGGTAATAGTACTGTGGTATCTTTTGTATATGGATTGTCTCCAGGAAAAAGCTGAAAAAAATTATAAATTATTGAAGGTCTTGAACTCACTATAGGGCAGATGAGAAAATAATCTGCAAGAAGAAATTACTTTATCGGTTTAGGACTGCATACCTGTAATAAAGGACTCCAGGAAAAAATGGTTATGGTATGGCAAAATTAAGTTAGTATCTTTCAGACGGGGCATAAAGTTAATAATACATTGAGTATTATTGACCTTTAAACAGGAGGCGTAAGAGTTTCTGTCACTGTAGGTCTTGCGGAATTGCGGCTGTCATACCAGAATGGGCGGGAGTTGGTGGAAGAGTCCTTTCTGGCCTGAAGGGATAAGATCAGGATGAGGATCGGATCTTTTTGGTGGCAGAAAAACAAAGAGCCCACTTGCTCTGTGGCTTGTTTCTTTTCTCTCTGGTTCATTTTTTCCAATGCTTGCTGTTAGCAAGACAGCATGAAAAACGGCTTAGTAAATATTGTGTGTTATTTTAGTAGCTGGTCTTTAGATGAGACCTGCACAGGCGTTGCCAGTGCTGGTGCTCACAGTCTGAGAGGTTTTCTGGCTGGATCTAGACTACTTTTCCCTTCACCTGCCCTCTGCCCCTCCAGGTATTCTCAGATTTCTTTTCCTCCGAAGTGCTCAGCATTTGCAGTTTCTGTTTTGACTGGATTGGATAAGACCTTAAATCTCCTGAGTCCAGTTCTTTTTTTTAATCTGGCTGCTTGTTTGGTGCCAAATGGGATTTTAGGAAATCTCTAGCCTTTCTAGGACTTTTGTCCCCATCGAGGCAGAAGCAGACTTGGATTTTCCCGGACATGACTGCTTGCTTTCAGGCCTCTGCTCTATGTCTCCAGTAGCCCTCAGAGCAGGAGGATCCACCTGGGAGTTGCTCGTCTGCTGTATGAAAAAGGCTTTTTGTGATCTCTGGGGAAAACCAGCTCGAGCCAAGAAGCAGCTGTGTTTGTGGAGCTCTTGCCCTGCTCTGAGCTCCCCAGCAGGAGCAGCTGTTTGTTGTAATTTCTGGAGATTATTTGAGGTTTGGGATATTTGAGAGTAAATGAATGCCCTGCCTGGTGACAGTGACTAACCTTTTTGCAACCTGCAGATGCCTTTGTTCTGCAGATGCTGTTTTCGGGGGTGTGTATTTAGGCCATCGCTCTCCAAGGGGAGATTTTTTTTGAGCCTGGTAACAGACCTCGGGATCCTTTTGCAGTTTCATGTCTGCAGCTCCGGAAAGCAGCCTGCTGGCACCTCTCCTGCATGCAGGGACCTGGGGCTGGGTGTGGGGATCCTCGCTGCGGAGTGCGGCGTTCTCTGCCTCCACCGTGCGTGTCTGCTCGGGGTTCACCGGCAGCATCAGGCTCAGCACATCACTGCTGCTGTTCCCTGGCTGGGGTTATCCGAGGACCTGGAGACTGCACTGCATTGGAAGCTCTGCAGTGAGACAGAGGGATGATAAACAGCCAGATGGATCCTAGAGTGTTCCTGCACAGGAATACTTGTGTTGTAAACACGCTGGTCCTGCCATGACACAAGCCAGATTAGCTTGCCTTATATGCTACTCCTGGGAAAGATGGATTTGTTTTTCAGCAGTGGAAGGGGAATGTGATGACAGCATTTGCTTGCTCAGACTCAGTCTAATGTTCTCTGAATCATTTTGTTCAGCAGCATCTTTGAACAGATAAAATGCTGGCTGTGCTTTCAGGCCTAGAAGGCACCCAGTGTCCTGCTTTGAGGCCCTCTGAAGCGGACGTGGTAGTGATGCCCAAGTGAATTTGGGGAGTAGGTGACCCAAAAAAGGAGGTGGGAGGGAAATGTGTCTGCCTGCAGCAGAATCTCTGCCTGTTGACCAAGTATCAGCTGAGCTCTCTTTAGCCTACAACTTCAGACCTTCTCCCTGTAATTTCCAGTTTGCAGGCCATCATTAGTCAGTGATAGAAGCTTGTTCACTTCTGGATGTTTAGAAAAACAGGGAGTTCCTCCTTTCCCAGGAGAATGGGAAGGTCTTGCAGCTCTTTCTGCCTGCCGCACTTGGCTTTTGGGTCCTGAGTGGAAGCAGGGGCTGGAGAACCAGCCTGGGAGAGCTTTTGCTGTTGAGGTGGCAGAAGTGGCTGCTGTGACCTGCTTCTACCTGCTCTGGCTGAGAGCTTTGCTCTCCCCACAGATCCTTGCAGAACCTGCCTGGTTTGCTCTCAGCAATGACACCACACCTGATAGGAGCCCAGGTAGCAGATGGGTGGGTGGCAGGAATCGCAACGCAAGGTGGTGTTGCCCACTTCTTGCTGTGGAGTTCAGCTTTGTGGCTGCACTAGGCAATAAAGCCTTAGAAATCTAGTATTTGCGATTACCTTCCTGCACCTAGCTCCAAGCTAGTGTGCTTAGGCATCTGAGCCATCCAACTGATGCAGAAATGACCAGCTTTAGCCCCTCTCGTAGAGAAAGTCTGCTTTCACAGAAGGAGCCAGGGGCCTAGCTAGAAATGGAAATATGAACAGGAACATAGTTTGTGTTTGTCTCTATTCCTTCTTGTTGTAACAGGGATTTTCTGGTCTATTGCAAAGATTTGGGTGCTGACCCAAGGTACTTAAACAAACCTGGCAGTTCAAGGTGTTGCAGGGTGTGTTAAACACATAACCTGTGCAGCTATCGCAGCCTGTGTCTATAAGGGTGATATGTAGAGATCTTGGGCACTTTTTTTTTTTGGAGGGGAAAAGAGGGTGGTGGCTGCAGGCTTGGGGTAAGGAACTTTTAAAGGAAGCTCAAGGGCTGGAGCAAACACTCCTGTGCTAAAGGTAATCAATGCAAAGTATGCTGTCAGTCTGGAAAGAAGCAGTGCCATTAAGCACATAAATCCTGGATTGTAGATGTTCCCTGATGCTGGAGACAGCAATGCAACCTGCAGAGCAATATCCTGAAGAGCTAAGTAATTCTTGAGTAAAACTGGCAAACTGGCTGCTTCAGATTCTGGTATCCAGAAGTCTTAATCCTAAATGCCAGATTTACATCTGCCATTATGCTTTATGTCTTCTCAAGAAAGCCTTCTTCCCTCTTCTTCCCTTCTCTTGACAGCAGCCTGTTTCAACTGATTTTTTTCTTTCTCCAGCTGCCCAACATGTTTGGTGACCTTCGTTCCACGTTTATTGCTCTGATGATTGGCTCCTATGCTTCCTCTGCTGTGACTTTTCCAGGAATCAAGGTGAGGCCATGGGATTTGTGACTCATGACTGGTGGTGGTGTGCTGGAGTTTTGCACCATTTAGCAATAGTGTGGCAAGAAAGAGGGACTATTTGCTAAAGCACTTCTTTAGAGATGTGCATTTGCAAGATTCAGTTCCTGTCTGTTAAGACTTCCCAAGTGACTGCCTCAAGAATGCAACAAATACTGTAAATAGAATGGTCTGTTTGCTAATAGACGGTAAAATTTTATAGGTGCTAAGTGAAAGTGAAAAACTGAAGATTTTTTTTTTTGAAAGGTTGCTTTTTTAAGCTCTAAGGACTGTGTGTATATATATGTATTTTTAATACACGTGTCTATATTTAATCTGGGTGATTGTCACCGATGGTTGGCTCTGAACATAGTTCAGAGCTAGCAAACAGCACTGAAGGGACAGAAGAGATGGTTGCTTGGGCTGCCTTGGTAGATCGCTAGTGGTTCTGAACCACAGATGTTTCACTGCAGAGTTAGCATAAGGGGAATATAGTAAAGGTAAGGCAGTCTCAAATGTGCAGGGAAGTTTCTTCTGGCTTTCCCAGGAGAAGGTCCTAGATGAAAACATTTGATGGCAGTGATCTGCAATACCACTGCATGCTATTCCAGCTGGGGGTCCTCTTGTTGCTATAGCTGCTGTTAAAGATGTGAATATACATCTCTTTCTAAGCCTGCATGTCACAGAACTGTTCTTTGTTACCACTTGAGTTAAACCAATTTTAAATGCAGCGTGTTTTTCTTTCCCACAGCTTCCTTTCAGACCTCATTCAAAGAATATTGAAGTATCTTTCTGCTTTTGTAGCCAAAACCATATTCCCTTGTGATTTCCAGGTTATATATGACTTTGGGGTCTCCTTCATCCTTATTTTGCTTGTCTGGGCAAGCTGTGCAGGACTAGTTTTCCTCAACTGTTTCTTCAATTGGCCACTGGAGCCTTTCCCAGGACCAGAAGACATGGACTACTCGTAAGTGTCCTCTAAACTGGCCTTGAGGGCTAATCCCATTCTTAATCCTCTAGAAAGTGCTGGCAAGGCTAACTTGGAGGAGTGGACAGGGAAGTCCCTTGCATGTTGTTTACTGTTGCCATTCCTTCTTAGGCTGAGGATTTATGTCTGCCATTAGCATTATGTCTTGACTGGTGAATATCTGTGGAAAGTTGAACTTTCCAAAACATAGGAATTATGAAGGAAAATGATCTGTCAGTAGTCATAAGTGTTTCTATATTGACCTGTGCCAAATTGGCCCAGGGGAAGTATCTCTCTGTACTCTGGATCCAAACCATTTGTGGGTTTGTAGATGGAAACTAGTGCCTTAAATCCACACATAGCCTTTGACTCCTGCGAATTTGCTGCCTGTGATTCCCCACCCTGTGTTGCAGCTCTCATGCTCTTTACTGCCCAACAGGGTGAAAATAAAGTTCAGCTGGCTCGGATTTGACCACAAAATCACTGGGAAGCAGTTTTACAAGCAAGTAACGACTGTGGGGCGCCGTCTCAGTGTGGGGAGCTCCATGAAGGGCCCCAAGGAGCCGACAGCCTTGCAAGAGAACAACAAGCTCTGTCTATCTACAGTGGACCTAGAAGTGAAGTGCCAGCCTGACAACACAGGTGTGGTTCCATGAGTGCCCCAGGGATGCTTGTGCTGGCACAAGGCCATCGGCCTCTCTGCTCTGCTCCAGACCTGTTTATGAGATAGCGATACGTGATCCATGTGTTGCCAGGGCCATGTGCCAGCCACCATTATTTAAATACAAGTTCAGTTATATAAGAAATCCTGTCCTTGTATACTTGCCTGAATACACCATATGTTGTTGCCAGTGGTGGGGACAACAGCATGGGTAACTGCTATGGCTGCAGAAGGACAGTGCAGTTGGTCACCGCTGTCTCTTCAGTAGACTGTTGCCATCATGACCAAGCCTTCTTTACTCAGGGGTATGGCAAAAGCAAATGGTTTGAAGTTTCCTTTTGCTCTAATCCACAGAATTAGGTGAGTTTGCCTTCCTGCTCCCTTGCCCCAGTTACTGGTAGCCAAACTCAAAGCATCTGTAGGTGTTCATTGTGGAAGTTTGTAAGGCACCAGGTAGTTGCTAACTGTGAATTCCTTGGAGCTGTCACTGTCACACAGTGTTGGAATGACTAGCTAGGAGAAGACCTGCTAACCCAGAGGCCAAAGCCTCTTCTGAAATTGTATGTGTTGACAAAGGTATGTTGCCTCCTTCTGAGACTCTTATTCCTTCTACAGCTTCTCCCTCCTTCATAAAGAGTATCTTCAGTCCTATCTTGTTGCTCAGCCTTATCACCATGTGTGTCACTCAGCTGCGGCTCATCTTCTACATGGGGGCCATGAATACCATCCTTGAGTTTCTGTCTGGAGATGAAGATCAAGGTAGGGTAACCTGAAGACTTCTATCTGCTTCCTTGGAACTGGGACCTGACCCAGACTTGGTCCTTGCAAGAGGCCAGCGAGCCTGATTACTCAGCAGATATACCATGTATGGCAATTAGTGGTGTCAGAGTGCGGATGACAGCTGCCGGTAGGGTCTAGCAGAGGGCTGGAACTAGCCCAGGACAGAGGGGCAGAGAGGTAGACACTTGAATGTCAAACTAATTTTAGCCCAGTGTCTGTTAAATACTATTCCATGTTACTTCCCCAGATGGGTTGTTGAAAGTAGCCTCTCAGGATGGACTGTGATAATTTTTTTTTATTGGAAAACCTATTTCATCAGGTACTTGCTTTGCTTATCCTAAACAAAACCCAAGTACAGAGCAGCTGATTCTCATGACTAATGGTTGGACTAGGTGTCTCAGCCCAGCACCCGGGGGTGGGAGAAGTGAAGTCATAGCTGTTTTGTGCGGCTTGGTGTGTGCTGGGGAGGCTCAGGGGTGCTCACTGCGCTGGACTCGTCTGTATTTATAGCTCTGATTCAGTACATGGAGCAAGCAGGAAAGAGTACATTAGTTCACTGTTGTTGAAAATACCCATGATTGCAAAACAAGACTTAGCTTTTTTTTTTTGTCCTTTGTAGTAAGATCCAGTTTGAACTTGTTAAATCTGGATTGGATGGAGCTGATAAATCAAGAGGCACTCCTCTGAAAACAGGAGTGAGCTCTGGGGGAGGGAAGGAAACTCCAAGTGCCGTGGCATTCCCTGAATTGCTTTGTTTCTTGAGCCTTTGACAGCCTGCAGCATTCAGCTCTTTATCTCCTGGCTCAAGAGCCAATTTAGACAGTAAACAGGACAAACTTCACACTGCCTACCTTTCCCAATGCAGCTTAGTTTTCTGCTTACCTTGTAACTTTCACACTTTTTTTTTTCTTTCTTTTTACCATGGCTTGCTGTAGTTATTTCTCTTTGATTTTTTTTTTTTCCCCTCCCCTCCCTTCCTTGGTATTTTAGAATTAATATTAACTATATATGCTGCTAATTGTGTTTAGATGAAGCTCTGTGTTTAAAAAAGGGATTGTGCCCCTTGGGTGTATTGTATTTTTTTCTGTGCCACCTTTGAGATTTCTTCCCGTTTTCTCCCGTCTTCCCCTGAATGTAGCCTGGGCTCCCAGTGCAGCCTGCTGTCTTGGTGTTTCCATGGCATCAGCAAAACAGTGGTATTGTCTAGTCACAGCAGTGTCAGGCTGCAAGAGCAGTTCCAAGATGCATGCAGCTCTCTAGAAATGTAATCTGTGCAGATCAGGAGAGGATGGGACGCTGCTCCCTTGGATTCCTCGTTCTTCTTGCAGTTATTTACTTGAAGGTTATTTGTTTATAGAGAGCTCCCTCCACCTGCAACTGCTCTCAGGAGCACTCGGCAAGGGAAGAAGAGAGTTGAAGTCAATCCTGCAAGTGTTATGGTCAAAGAAAACTTAAATATTCCCAGGAGTAGAACAGGAGAGAAGGATGTGGGGAAAATAATTCAGATAGGGAGTAAAGTCTTCAAGTTACAGTGAGGCACTGTGTCCTTGAAAGTCCTGCTTCCTGTGCAGATTATGGTGACTTAGACCTGTCATGAAACCCAGAGGTGGAAAAAGCAGTCAGCCTGTGGCTACTTCTGAAAACCTCCAAAAGATGGGGGAGAAGCTAAGGGGTTCAGTAGCTCTGTAATGACTGTATAATTGTGTTGTAGGAAGGCAGGAGAGAGTAGACTTGTGTCTAAAACTTGAAATTTGCCTGCATCTTTCATAAATTGTCACCTTGCTTTCCAATCTGGTAATACTTGGAGACCTTGTGTAGAATGAGGGTGGGCTGGAAAACACCGCTGTAGGAGGTGCTTGCTTAGGATAGTTTGGAGGGAAGGACGTGTAGAACAGTGGATGTAAAGGGCTGTGCTGCTGTGTGCACCCTTTGTTTGTTTGCTCTATCCAGGCTTCTATTTCTGCCATATCTACTTCTGCTGGTACTTGCTAGGTATTGTTCTCTATTTTTCTCCTCAGGAAAGAATATTTTTTTAAGATGACAAGTAAACTAAGGAGGCCCTGTTTTGTAGCAGCTACTGTCTCTCCTTCTCTTTTCTTGCTGACCACATAAATTTCATTCCCTGCTTCAACTTGGCTACTGCTCTTGCTGTTTAGAGCCCAAGATTAAGTGTTCAGAATAGCATGAAGAGGCAAAACATGACAACATGGCTGGCTTGCTTACCCTCTGTTAAAAAATAACCAGACAACAGCAAATCAACTCCAGGAGTGTTTGTAGAGGGTGATGCCACCTGTCTCTCTTAGCTACAGTAGTTGCTATAATGAGATGGGACGTGGGGCCACTTCAGGGCTTGCCTTTGTGGCGGTAATGGGTGCATGAATGTGATGTTGGAGGAGTTGGAAGTTCCTCTTGGTTCCCCTGCCAGCAACTGGAGCCAGAAAAGTATCATCAGGTGCCATCCCTGGGCGCAGCAAGGCAGCGCTGCTGGGGTTTGCTACAACTGCATAGGAGAAAAAGGCTTGTTGGGAACTTTCCAAGTTGATTTTGGTATAAGGCCTGGCTGTACTGCTTTGGCTAGATCTAAAATGTGTCGAGAGCGACAAACTAAATTTCTTTGTGGTTGTTTTGCTTACAGTGCTGTAACTTGTAAGCACTCTGTGCTGAGATGTGCAGTTTCAGAATTACATCCTTATTTCAGAGCTGTGGTACCCCATGACTCACCAGCCCTTCTGGGTGATGCCTACAAATCCATCACGTGGGCTGCAGAGAAGAAGTGGAAAAAGCATTGCAGGGTGATGGAAACTGTTCAGTAACAAGAGGGGACAGTTTCTTCTAAGTCTGCTGGCATCAGCTTTCCCTTAGCAAGCCATGGAGACACTTCTCCCATCTTTAACACATGGGGAACTTTCATCAGTTTGAGTTTTTAATGATTGTTCTCATATGCTGTGGGTTTTATTTGCTGCTAATCTTCCGTTCCCACTGCCTCCAGACTTGTCTGTTCTGCACAAAATGGGTTAGTCCTCACTTTCCCAGTGTGGCTTGTCCTTGCTGGAGCTTCCCAGCTGGAGATGGTGTAGCTGCAGTTCCCAGCAGGGCTGGAGAGGAGATGACTAAGGCAGGGTTGGCTGTGCAGGACATATTGCTTGTAAGAACTTTCCCTGTTGGTCCTAGGCAGAAGAAACCTCACTGGCAATAAGCAGTTGCTGGGTCCCATTTCTGGAGCCCTACTTGCTGTTGGGCTGATGCCACTCAGAGAATACTAGTGCAGGATCAGAATGGTTGAAGCAAGTGTGTGCAGTATGTCCACTCTAATGTCATGCCTCTGGGAGGCTCAATGATGAAGCGGGGCTTTGATGTCCCAGCTCCTTCAGCCCTGCCTGTTAGCCTGTGAGTATGTGGGGTCTGGGCTCTTAACGAGAGAGTGATCAAAGTGGAGGAACAGTTTCTTTTCTGTCTCTTTTTTTTTTTTTTTCCTGTTGCTGCTGTGGTACCACTTGGACTGACAACTTTTTAATTTTTTTTTTTCCCCCCCCTGCAGTGGCTCTCTACACTTCCATTTTTGGGGTGTTACAACTGCTGTGCTTGCTGACAGCACCTGTGATTGGGTACATCATGGATTGGCGACTGAAAGAATGCGATGATGGCTCAGAAGAGAATGAGGAGAGCAACGCTGAGCAGTGCGTAGTGTGCGCCACACGGGACATGCAGCCATGTAGCAGGCCCCCTCTGCTCTGCATAATGTTTTGTGATGAAAGACTGAAAAGAATATTGGTTCTTCAGTATAGAAAAGGAAGCCTGAAGGAAGACTTGATAATTGCAGAGGAAAGGACCAAACTATCTTCCATGTCCACTCAGATCAGTCAAGAAGAGCAAACTTAAATTGTAGCAGGGGAGGCTCAGACTTCCCTTCTAGCCTAACAGTAAGAATAACAGCACTGAAATAACTGCCCAGATGTTCCTCAGCTTCCACTGATGGAGAGCCCGCCACCTCCTTAGGCAGACCTCTAGCCAAACTGGTTTAGATAGAGTTGATGTGATATGTGGAGAATCTTGCTGTAAGTTCCAGTAGCTGCTGAAAGTGCTTTTTGTAACATAGGTTTTGCTATCCTTCCAGAAGTGACAAGAAAAAGAAAAAACGTGATCGTCAGATCCAGAAAATCACCAATGCCACCAATGCCTTTGCATTCACAAATGTCCTGCTGGTCGGATTTGGAATCACCTGTCTTATCCCTAACCTACCGTTGCAGGTGAATAGGCCAAATCGATGGGTGTGCTGGAGGGGCTGGTAGTGTGGATCCCGGCAAAATGACAGGCAGGACAGAGCAGGAGGTCCTGTGAGCCAGCAGAACCAGTTAGTGGCAGGAGGGCTTTCTGGCACTGCCGGGAGACTTCTCTACTGCTTTGGGAACCTCAGTCTTAGAGCTGAAACAAGTAATACCATGCAGTTTATGTCTCTTGAGAGAACCTAAAGAAGCAGCTATAGTTAAAATGTCAGAGTTGATCCACAATTTATTCAGGCTTAAAGTTTCTGCAGCTGAGCTCTAACAACAAATACTTCTGTACCGAGATACTCTCAGCAGTGCCTGTATGTTTAGCCTGGGCTCTATTTAAGCTGCTGATGGTCAGAAAATTTGGTGTAAGAAGCATGACACTGATATATACAGCAGGTTATTTCTGCGTCAAATGCTATGCCCAATGGTACCTGTGGGATTATAAACCTATTAAAATATTTATTTTGTGGCACCACCTGTTTTTGGCAGAAGAGTTTAGTGACTTTATGCTATACTTAAACATGCCTTGATGACGTAGACAAACAGATACAGTTTGCTTATACTTGCATATTGTCTGCAATAACTTGTGGAAAATTAACTAAACTGGCCACAAACTCAAAAAAAAAAAAAAAAAAAAAAAAAAAAAGCAGCACATTGCGACCCTGGCTGCAGTTTGCTGGGGACATGTCCTTGCAGCAGTGCCTTCTACAAATGAGATAGGTCTTGTGTGTGGTTACCCTTGGGGCACTATATGTCAGCCTTTGCAAAGTAAGGAAAAGCTGTGCATTTAGGGATGAGTACAAATTTCTTCCCTTGTGCTGATCTTTCAGGTTTTGGTTCTGGGTTCCTCAAGCCCACCATTGTATTAGAAAGGAGAACACCTTTTGGGAATGGTTGTACATTGGGATCTGGCACACCTATGTGGTATCTAGGATGTGACGTTTTTCTGCTTCTCTTTCCAGATTCTTTCCTTTATTTTGCACACAATCGTGAGAGGATTCATCCATTCGGCTGTTGGAGGCCTCTATGCAGCTGTGTAAGTCTTTGCTTACCTATAATATGTGGCTGGCCAGATAAACTGGTTTGGGATGATAAGCTGTCCAGATGAGAGGGAGTTCAGGAAGCAAAGTCTTCATGGTCAGAGGAGAAAAATGATGCAACTTGTTTCCTCAGTCACCACTGGATATGACAGTAGCTGAACTGAAGTCCTAGCTGATGCTTTCCTTGTTTGGAAACAGCTAAGCCCTTTGGCACAGCTACTGCAGTGAGAGAGGCGCAGCTATGTATGGGCTCCAGGTGAGACTAGGCTATTGACACTAAAGTTATATAGTAAAAACTCAGGGCTTTTTTTGTCTTACAGTGAGTGGCTATGTGCATGTGTCCAGGTAAAACATTAACATCACTGAATACGTTGCTACTGGTCTGCTCTGAATTACATAGGTAAAGCATTGCTCAAGATACCATTAGTGATGCTTACTCCCTTTTTCAGGACAGATCATCCATCCTGTTTCCAACTTATCAAAATTATCAATAGCTGAATCTAAATACTCTCTTCCTTATTAAGCAATGTTTTTTGGTTTTGAAAACAGATCTGCCCCTCTGTCCTGAGCTGTTGGACAGAGGAACAGAAAGAAGCTGTTATCTTTCAGAGAATCGCAGAATCGTTGAGGTGGGAAGGGACCACTCGAGACCATCTAGTCCAACCCTCATGCTCAGCAGGGTCAGCTAGAGCAGGTTGCTCAGGACTGCATCCAGTTGGGTTTTGACTATTTCCACGGATGGAGACTCCACAACTCCACAGACTCCTCCTGTCAAAGGTTTTGGTCCCAGTGTCTGGGGAATCCAGACTAGAAAACCCATCTAAGACTCTGCTTCAAAAATGCATAAACTTTTGGTTCCCTGGCAGCCAGAAGCAAAAGATTTTTGTCTTAGGCAAGGTAAATGCCTGTTGCTGTACATACCAGCTTGCTTGTAAACTAATCCTGTTTGACCATTGCAACTCTCTGGAACTTCCTGGAGTGAGGTATTTTTGCTTTGAATGTGACTTCTTTGAGTATTTGAAGGTTTTGATCGACTTCTTTCTTTCCAAGCTTAGTTTAACCTGACCCTTTTTAAACACTGCTCAGTCATGGAAAGCGAAAGATGTTAGGCTGTTCCTGAAATTTATTTTTCCATTAGTAGTATCAGATATTCAGCACTTTCCAATCAGCAGTATTGTTTAGTTTGACATGGGATCAGACTTGTCCCCTAAAAAGAAAAACACGTACTAACCTGTCATGCAGGTTTCACTCACTTCTAAAGGGAACAAATTGTTATGACCAGATGAAAATGATTGCTCAGCTGCAAATGCTGTAATCTGAATAAAGAGGCCCTGCTTTTAACTTGTAAATATCAACACTCTTCTGCCTTTGCAATAGGAACACTAGTTGTATAGGCACTTGCACTTGCCTACAGTACAGCTGCAAAACAGAACAAGTGCTGGATCTGATACTACTTAAGTTTGAGAGCTGAGAATGAGAATAGTCTGGAGAGGAAGGCTCCAGCCTTGTCACCAGCTGCATTCTGCGCTGGAGAGCACTGTGCACACTGTCAGGTATAACCAAATATTCTAAAAGAGATAGTTATATCTGAGTCCAGGAGAGAGAAGTTCTTCATATTATGCCTGTCTTGCGACTATGTTCTGTTGTGGTAGTTGACTGGGAATGTAATCTGATCTGGATGATGTGAACAGTCAAGGTGACATGTAATAATGCTGTTGCTTTCTCTGTTGACAGATACCCCTCTACGCAGTTTGGCAGCTTGACGGGGTTGCAGTCGTTGATCAGTGCCCTTTTTGCCCTTCTGCAGCAGCCTCTTTTTATGGCATTGACAGGACCTCTGGAAGGAGACCCTCTCTGGGCAAGTTCTCCTTTAATGTGAAGGCTTGGTGGTTAAGATTATTTTTGGCTCATTTCTTTGAAAACAAAAGGCCTCCTGTACATGGACCAAGGTTAAAAACAGCTGGGATTTTACATGACCCTCAGCCTGCTGTTACCTTGGTGCTGTCCAGGGGACCCTTCCCAGTGTTGAGTGATGATTCCCTGGGAGGGAAAGCCATTAACCCTTATGTTGGTGTATGGAAAGGGAGGAACGGAGAAGGCTGCACAAGTGCTTTCTGCCAACAGTTTGTGTGGGGAGTCAAAATCAGTCAGATAGAAGTGAGTGAATCTGCATGGACCTCAAAATGCAGTAGAAGTACTCTGTTCCCTTGAGAGCTACTGGCTCCGACTACCAGTAAATTTTGGGTTGCTGATACTAATGTCCGGAAAGCCAAGTGGCTGTTGAGGGTAGGGCTAATGTGGTGTGCTGAGGAGAGTCTGTCTGGGCAGCTCATTAATATCATGACATGAGTAGTCTTGGGAGAGTCTCTGGGCTGCATGTGCCCACCCCAGCAGCCTGCTGCTCTTCAGGTCAGCTAACTTGGTGTAAAAGAACTGCAGCTTAAACAGCCCTGCCTGTGGAACAAGACTCCCACAGCCATGATCCAGAGCAGCAAATTCTTCCAGCTGTGGTGCTCTGGGCACAGGAGCCTAAATATAAATACAGTGGAGGTTGTTGCCAATACAATGAGCAGGGCGCCTCCTGGTTTGCCTGCAGCTGAGTGACGTGGGCTGGGTTCTGACACTTCGGCATGCGTGACTGGGTTGTCATCTTCCTAGCCGGCCTAATTTTGTTTTGCGTTTCTTCCTGCAGGTTAACGTTGGCTTGCTTGGCATGAGCCTCCTGGGTTTCTGCCTTCCAATCTACCTGGTCTGCTACAGACGCAGGCTAGAGAGAGAAAAAAAACAGAAGACAGAGGATGCCAAACTTTTCTTCAAAATCAATGGCACTCCCAATGAGGAAGCCTTTGTTTAAACTGGTGCTTCAAATACAACCTCCCCTGTACAGGTTCCTACCACATCCGTGGGTTCTACCTGTGGTGTAAGCCAGGCTTTTTATCCCCTGGCTCTGCCAGTCTTTGCTCATGACTGGAGTGAGGGCTGGACATCATCATGACTGAGCTTTCCTCAGATGTATGGCAGGAGGAGACTTCCCACTCCTTACTCCAGAACACGGGACACTTTTCTTTTTATAAAGGCCACACAGATATTGTGTCTTAAATTATCCCCTGATCACGCTCTCCGGTGGCAGAGTTTCTGCGTAGGAAATTGGGGAGAGAAGAAGTAGAGGGATGGGGGAAGAGGGAAGAAAGACCATAATTTGAGTTTGCAAATGTAACACACTGAAGTCTGTCTTCTCCCCCTCTTCCCCCAACCTTGGCTGACATTGTCTCAGATGCAAGCTGCACTCTCCTCTCTCCCTGAGGCTTCATAATGGTCTTTCTGCTTGATATGGAGCTGGACCCAGCGGTTTTACTGTCTATCCAGACACACCCCAGACTGTTTCTGAGGCAGGGAAGGGGATTTTATTCCTATGTGTATGAGCACAGCTTCAGTGTATTGCTAAATGTTGGCTGCTAGCACTGACAGCTTCTGAACCTTTTAGTACTGCAAATGACACAAACTGTGAGCAATGGATCTGCCTTCCACACTGAAATGAATAACTTAGTGGATTCCTTGGTCCTAGACCAAGCCTTCAAAGGCCTGGAATTCCTCTTCTTCCCAGCCTGCAAGCCACCTGTACATGTTTTAAACTGTCTGCAGTCCTGGAACCTTTGAGATAGGAATTGGATCTTGTTTACCGATGAAGTGCTTTGAGACTTGTTGCCTTTTGCCTCTTCTTCTTTCCGACATGACCCTGGGAGCGGAGCAGCAGCATGTATTGAGTGAAGTGGAGAAACTTCTTGAAGCTGAGTTCTGGGGCTCCAAATACCTTGGTGTTCATGTGTCATGAGCTGACTTGCTGTTGAAAAGAATCAAGAGTGCAGAACACTCCTTTGTGTCTAGTAACTGGATCCTGTGGACATATGGCAGGGTGATGTGATGTAATTCTTCCTCTAGCCATAGTTTATTTACGTTGTTCTGATAATAGCCCCCAGGCTGCTGAACACCAGGTTACCGTGACTGACCAAAAAAGCTGCCAGTTTGGCTGTATTAAAAGCCTTCTACGATGTTGATGCTCTGTCTGGACAGAGTACATGCTGATTGATTGTATGGTGAAGCTGACTTACAGAGCAATACACATGGGTGAAGGTGCCCCAAGCCTGTTCACCATGGAGAGAATACAAAGGGAATTCTTGACCTGCTAATTTTTATAGAGGTTTTCCTAAGTCTTGTCTAAAGTCGACTTTCTGCCCTTAGCGTTCTTGTTGAGGTCAGTAGCTCAGCCTCTGTAGCCTTGTGGTTAGTGTTAACCACTGCACCATTTGGACCTGCTCAGAGCAGGACTGTGTGGCATCGAGGATGACCATCACCAGTGGGTGTGCAGGAGCACATGTGCTGGGCTGACCTAATGGCTGCGGGAAGGTTGGGGGCAGAAATAAAACAGTTATGAAGATGTAGCGGTGGTGCTTTATGAACTGCCAACTCCTGCGTTACTGCAAAGCCTGGCAGGGGGTAAGTCATTCAATGTCTGGTCAGAAAAGTAATCACTGACTCAATCACTGCCCCGTTAGGTCTAAGATGAGGATTAGAAACAACAGTGCACTTGGACCTTCGTTTGAGAAATTACTTGGAAGCTGGGTGTTAACTCCTTTACTGATGGTTTGAAGTGTGCAGATGCTCAGCCCAGCCAGGCCTTCACCTTCCCTAAACAGCAAGCTTGGTGACCTGCACAGAGCCTTGGCAGTGCCACTGGAAGCCCTGCGGAGTCCCTCGCTGGTGGCCTTGCCAGGACAGGATGACGAGGCAGCTTTGTGGGACTGCAGCGCCATCTCGAGTCACTGCCCTCGCCAGCCTCCTGCGGGCAGTTCAGATGCTCCTCCACTCCATGGTACCTTTTAGTCTTCAGTCACTCGTCTTGAAATGACTCGCCACTAGAGTATTTTACACATTCGTGGAAATTTTTTAAATGTGTTGCCTTTATTAAATGTGTTTGTTCCAAGACAGCCTTATTGCCTGCTGTCGACACTTTACTTTTGTAGAACTCGTCTTTTGTTGGCCTCTAGCTTTGGTGATGATTTAGTGACTTTCCCAGCTTTTCTTTTGTGTCGAGCAATAATTAAGGAGGCAGAGTTTTGATTTGTTTTCCTGTTCACCTAGCATTGTCTCAAGTACATGTTGAGAGACCCACCAGCAGTAGTACAGCTTGCCTAGATTTCCAGAGGGCTTTCTGCAGATTTCTGCATTTCGTATTACTACTATTTTGAGAAGAAGATTCCTACTCTTGCTCTGAGATATTTGTGACATGACAATGACAGATTAAGTATATATATGTATTTTTTTTTTTTTGTAAGAGCTCAGACAGGTGAGTGTCTGAGCCACAGTCCTCGGACTCAGTGTCTTAAAATAGAGACGGCTGTTGGAGGGTGTCAGTGTGCTAACTCAGCACTCCTTCCACCTCAGCTACCTCCCTACTGCAGTTCCCAGTTCCTGCCCTTTATTAGGAATATCCTCTAACCCAGTTGCATCTGATAAAATGGTGGATATATGTGCTTAGTGTCTCTGCTGATGTGCCATGGTGTTTAGAAGCTGCTGGTCAGCTGTAAGGAATAGAGCTCATGCCTTCAAGTCACAGTTTCAGGCTCTGTTTGCAGCTTGAGAGTAAAGCGTGCCTTTGGCATGCGATCACAAGGGCTAGTGGGTACACGGTGAAGTTTTAGTTGTTGAGGGCTGAACAGAGAAATGGGAGTGCTTTTTCATGCAGTGCAAAGTCAAACTGTGGAATTCATTGCTGCAGAACATATCGGGAACAGAAGTATAACTTTTTTAAAAAGGGGCTGGTTAAACAATGGTCTGATGCATCCACTAACTCAGGGAGATTTTAAGTTGCTGTAAATAAGAAAGTTATGCCAAGGGAAGATTACTCTTCTACATGCTCTGTCTCTTAAGAATTGGTCAAAGATGGAGAAAATATATGCTGGGCCAGGTGAAATACTAGTCTGATCTTGTGGGGTTTAATTTACTCCGATAGTTGTGAACCAAACTACTTTTAAAAGCAATCTCAAACTTCTCTGTCAAAAAACCCAAACCTGTGTCTGCATGCAAGATGTGTACTGATTCTGGCAGAACCCCTTAAATGCTGCACCTCCTGCAGGGGTGAGCCCCTCAGAGGACAGAGTATTCTGGCTTCAGCCAGAAATGTTGTCTTGCACAGTACAGAAACAAATGCTGTTGGGATCATCCTGTTTATACATGATTCTTTATGAGCAGTTTGCCTCGTTCTTTGATGCTTATGGAAATGTAATTGTGGATTACTTACATTTGGAATGGAAAACAGCTCTGCTGCTTTCTAGCCAAGTGATGCAGGACCAAGAAAATTCCTGGTGTGCTCTTCTATGTGCATGAGCCACCTTGTGGAAAAATTAATAGGCTACCAAAGACTAGAGAGCCACATCAATTTAAATAAATAATGCATTTACCTGTATAGCTCAAATATAGGGCAATGTATTTAACTACTTTCATTATTCCTAAATGCTAGAATTTGTAGGGTTTGGCGGGTTTTTTTCATGCCCTTGTACCCCCTTACCCTCATCCGTATGAGAAGTACAAGGAGGTTAGTCATGGGAAAGATCTCTGTGGAAGAGTCCCCAACTGAATGTAATGAAGCAGAAACCTGATCTGTGAGTACTTGCTGTTTGTAGGAGCCCTCAAGAGTCAAGGGTGTTGCTGTGTAAAGGTGATTGCACCTTCTGGAAACACTGCTCCTGGCCTCTACAGACTCTCACATGCATTTAATATGTATCTGTATTTAAAAATAAAAAAATAAAACAGAGTGGGGAAGGGAGGGTGACAGCTTTTTCCTTTCACTAATCTGTTAGTACCTAAGCCCCATCAACACAGTCTTTATAGCACTAATGCAATGATGTTGTCAAGAGTAGCAGAGAAAATCTGTGCTGTGTTGCTTAATAGGACACTTACAACTCTGTTCGGTTACTGTCATAGAGCATCTGGACTCTTGAGATGAAACTGGACACAGATTGCTGCAGAAAAAGAAGCAAATCTTGCTGAGGCTCCAACTTAACTGCAATGCTGCTACAGCCATTGAAATGTTTAACTCCCACAGCAAAGCCTGGCCTCTTCATGCTCTGCCTACAAAGCAAAATTGTAGGATAATAAGATTGTAACTAAGTCAGTAAATCACTAAAAAGTTTTAAAGTAGGAGATTTCCCTCCTGACAGGCTGATGAATTTGGAAAATATGTCACAAAACATAAAGCAGATACTGTAGGGTAAGAAGAATGAAATCTCTAAAACTATATGTTTTGTTACTTTTTTCTCCCCCCTTTGAGTCCTTTGTGCATCTGCAGATCTTTTGGTATTCCCTACTTTCCAGTTTAGAAGTGCAAAGCATTCATAATAGAAACTAGTATTACAATAGGATTCCTGATGGGAATGGACTGTTTGGGTATTTTTTAAATTTAAAAAAAGCCACTTCTGATTTATATTTCACAATGTTATCTTCTTTGGAATAGCTGGAACAATGATGTGTTATGTAGATGCACTCTAACATGTTAATTATAAAGCCTACAGGTCCTTGTTTTCCTGCCTGTGCTGCTCAGCCTGTCTCTGCGCAACCCGTTTTGCCAAGTGTCCTGGGCCCCACGCTGTCATCTACTGATGTTTGTCGCTTCCTTGTGCCTGACCCTCTGTCACTTGCTTTTTATTCCTGAGACAATCTTCTTTTTCAGAAAGCTCCCTCTTTTTAACCTGACAGCATTAGCCTCCCCCACCTCTTCCTGGTCACAAAATTTTTTTTGTGGTGTTTGTCGAAGTTGAGTTGTAAGCTCCTTGGGGCAGACCTGTGTCATCGTTTCTGTGTTTGTAAGGTGATGTGCACTCTTGCAGTACTATCTAAAAATAAATGTGGTATTAAGTTAATCATTAGTTTTCCTTTTGAGGCTGAACATAATAAAGGTATTGCTTGGTTCCTAACTGAGACTATGTAAGCATGAATGCTTTACATGGTGTCATCTGCCAAATTGCTTGGCTGCACGTTGAATGTTTCTGTGACTCTTTCTTTGCTAGATTAGGTGCTAACAGCCAGATGTCAATTAATCTCTATTGGAGGGGGGGGAATTCTTAAAAAATAAAACAAAGCAACAAACCACAAACAAAAAAAAAATGGAGACAGCAGCTTGGGAAAGAGATCGAGCTCAGTAATACAGGACAAACTGGCGTCAAAGACTGAAAGATGAACAACTGGGCCTTAGAGGGGAATGTTATAGAGGAGGTGGAGAGTGTCAGTAGGAAAGCTGCGCATTTCAGTTATCCATGCTTGAGCTTGGTGAGGCTTGGTGTATGGCATTTTATTTTTCCAATCAAATAAAGACAATCCTTGCACTAGTAAAACTAGTGCTCTTTAGCTGGTTTTAATTGCGATTTTCTTCTAATAAATAACCAGGGTTATTCTTAATGCTAAATACCGCTTGGGTGGCTGTTGCTCTGAAGTATTGCTGAGAATGAGACAGGACTAGAAAACACTGTAAATCATGACCTGGTGACAAGGTGGAGCCCCGTTCTGAGAAGACATACTTACCCTTGATGAATCATAGAATTGTTTAGGTTGGACAGGACCTTTAAGATCATCGACTGCCAACTGTTAACCTAACACTGCCAAGTCCACCACTCAACCATGTCCCTCAGCGCTGCACCTACACGTCTTGTTAAATATCTCCTTTTGATTTTACAGCCCTCGTTGGGAATAAATTCCTATTAACTTAGCCTAAAGGTTGTCCGACGCAAGACATCCCTTGCGTTAATACCCAGCCCTCCTTCCCCACTCCCCGAAAAGAGGATTTTAGTCAGGGCCCAAGCCTGCTGGGACTGTGTGGGTGCCGGGGCGCCCCTCTCCCTCAGGCCGGGCTGAGAGGGGGCACCGGCGGGGGCGCGCTGAGGGAACCGCTCGCGCCCCCCAGTGCGAAAGGCGGGAAGACCTCGAGCCCGCCTCCCCCTCCCCCCACTCAACGTCCTCCCGCGCCGCGCTGCTGAGGTAAGGACGCCTGCGTGGCGCCGTGACGCAGCCGTTGCCGCAGAAACGCCCCGCCCCTGCTC